>CM028341.1:17045121-17545121 GCA_016647705.1 Eucommia ulmoides | reverse complement strand
CATAAATTTAATATCCATAAATAAATATCCATTACATGATAAAATAAAATAATAAAAAATATTAATTACTTATCAAGCACCTCTCGGAGTGGCTAGAAACGTCCAACCCTCACCGTAGTCCAGCTCTCCGAATGATATATAATAATGGGAGAAAAGGGACAACTTCAGGTCGAAACCTAGGCAACAGCTCCCAAACCCAACACTCCAACAAAAATAGGCAGCCAGCTATGTCTTTCGTCGTGGCCTTTGACGTGTTACACAGCTCATGGTAGAGGATCGCTAGTGTCATACTGCCCCCAGCTATACTTGACAGTAGGTGTCAAGTCCCTGAGCAGTAGGAGGTATGCTAGCTTGACGTTGTTATGTGATTTATCAGGCAGCAACATCTTGCCAAACAGAATCAAGCAATACGCACATGCGAAGCAATACATGGCCACCTTGTCGGCATCCTCAAAAACTTGCTCGAAGGTTCTCTGGAGCTTCAAACTGCCATTCCTAATATTATCCTCTGGCGGTGCCACTCCGAGGAGATTGGGTACTGTACGGATTAAAACTCTGAGTTATTAAGAGGTAACTCAAGCACTTGGTGTTGGCCCAGTAATCTACCCAAGAAGAGGGTAAATTGGGTAGTTATAAAATTTAATTATATTATTATCTTTCAACACTTAAATTATCAAATAATTACTTTAATCCTAAATCAATTATTATCTTTATAATGCAGCAGATAAGTGTAATTAATTTTAGGTGCACATCAAAACAATAAAAATATAAATAATGTAAATCAATGCAGCACACAAAA
Organism: Eucommia ulmoides; assembly: GCA_016647705.1. Classification (NCBI taxonomy): domain Eukaryota; kingdom Viridiplantae; phylum Streptophyta; class Magnoliopsida; order Garryales; family Eucommiaceae; genus Eucommia; species Eucommia ulmoides. Next base: position 17,544,322 of record CM028341.1, on the reverse strand, counting down.
ACATATCCTGATTCACCAAGCTACTCTTGACTAATCCAATCCTTCGAGCCCCACGGAGATTCACACCCACTAAACCACTTGATCCCTTTAACAAGTAGGAATCAAACATTTACATAACGATTATTTTATAGGCTTAGAATCAACCTTTACAATTATTCTTTTCACAGGTTAAGGAAAAACCTTATCTTTTCACTAGACTAAAAACTAAGGTGGCGTTTGGTAACCGTTTCTATTTCCATTCCAGCAGTGGGATGAGAATGGAATGGGATGAGATGGGAATTTTGTTTTCCTTTTTGGAGTAGAATCGCGTTTGGTAACGATAATAATTTTTTTTTTTGTTTTGGGAAGGAAATTGTGTTTGGTAACGATTTTATCTTAAAATCTTTTTTTTTTTTTTTTTGGCCTGACGTCGGGTGGCGCCGTCGCCGGCCACCAGGCGGTGGCTCCCCCGACGCCGTCGCCGTCACTGGCTGAAAGTGGCCGAAAAAATTTCCACCGGACGGTGATCGACGACGATCGCCGGAGATGGCCGGCCGGTAGGTGAACAGTGACCATGTGTTTTGGGAATAGAATGGAAATAATGATAAACAACTTTTTTTTTGTTTCTCATTTCTTAAGAAAAAAGTGGGCACAATTCTCAAATGGGAATGAAATGGAAACGGAAACAAAAATTACCAAACGTTATTCCCAAACAGAATTCCCAAAAATCTGGGAATGAAATGGGAATTTCTAGAATGGAAACGGTTACTAAACGGGGTCTAACCTAATTTTATTCAGGATAAATCACCACTTAATCTTTTTTCCAGGCACAAGAATAACCTTATTTTTTTTCAGGCTCAAGACTAACCTAATCCTTTCACAGGCTAAGGATCAAACTTAATTCTAGTATACCTTAGGCTAAGAATCAAACCTCAACAAAAACACTTCAAGTTTCATTTTCACCAGTAAGGATGGAACCGTTACAATTCACTTAAATTTAATTCTAATCAGGAAGAATCATGCCTAAGTCTTTTAAAAGGAAAAGAGTACCCTAACCTTTTTGTACCTTAGGTAAATATTACATCTCAATATCTTTACTGGAAGAGATTGAAACTCTTATTACCCCTGACTAGATACTCCCAGCAGTATTTAATCCGTACAGACTTACCAATTACAAAAATCGATAATTTTCTTCCCACTCGAGACTTCTACCATCTCAAATCAATTTAACTCAATTAATGTCCCGATAATTAATAGTGATAGAATTTATGTGAGAAAATTAAAATCTGATTACAATAGATATAGATAGTACAAAAATAAGCACGTAATTAGATTATCACAAAAATCATTTTTAAAATAATTTTTATGTTCTTTAAAGTTCAAAAAAGAACTCACAATGATCTTATAATCAAGCAAGCAATAATAATGTAAATTCACAATTAAAAACAAAAGCTTGGAAATATCTCATCAGTATAACACTGAAAGATTGAAAATTGACTCGCTTAGATAGCTCAGATCGGTGATGCCAAATCAATTAGCGTTTTAACTCAATAATTTTTCTCACAATAAATCTCACAGATGATCGTTCAATAAAATATCAGAATAACAACTCTTAGAAAGCTCATAAACACTTAGTTCTTGATTGATTGGGATATATTTTTATCAAAATTCATAGGTCTATATATAAGGAATTAGAACAAGCCCTCCAACGGCTAATTTTCAAATGATAGGCCTTTGAAAGGCACCTATAGACCACATATATCATTATCTTTCATCCCTGATATATTTGACTTAAATATGGTTTTTAAAATATTCAATTTAGTCCCCAAATTATTTCTCAATCTCAAATTGTAAAGATAAGAAGTATTAAATGAACTAAATTGATAACCACTTTAATTTAATGTACCATATCTATAAGGATATCTAAATAAGAATATTGTATATTCAATATATCCAAATCTTCAAAATATCTCCAAAAGATATGCCAAAAAACGATTAGTAACGGCTAGTTTTAGATATGATCCTTAAAAGCCTCGAAATTCAAACAGCACAGTCGATTGACCGGGCTCTGCACCATCAGTCGTTTATCAATACATGATGCAATCTCAGGCCATTTTTCGCCCCTGGTCGGTTAACCGATCATCGATGGTCCGTTGGTTGATTGATATAGAGAGTTCAGCTTTCGGTTATTGGTTAATCGATTTCCCTCGATCGGCTAACTGATCGATTCAGAGACTTCCAATTCCTCCTGCCCTTGCCCATCGGTTGACCGAACCTCCTTGGTTGGTTGATCGATCCTTGTTGGAACACTTACTTCTCAATTCATTTCAACTCCAATCTTCGACGTTTTAAACCCTTTAACCGATTTCTTTTCTCGATTAACTAAATTAATACTATTAATCAATTTTAAACACTAATCTTTCATAGGTCAATTTTCCTTTTTTAATTTCATATTGGAGCAAATATTTGAACTTAATTAGGACCTTAATTCAAACATACATAAATATAAATCATTTAACTTGTGTCATGTGTAATCCTAATAGGGATACATTAAGATTAAAAAGGATTTAAGTTGTTTTCATTAAGATTCTTTAAAATCTTCAATCTCTTAATGTCTGTCTCTGCATCTTTCATAATTAATTCATGATATTATCTTAATTGGAACTCTTTAAACTAAAACATTCAATAAAAATGTTAGTTCCACAAAAAATATCAATATTTAATTATCTATCAAAATTCTGAGATTAGCACTTAGTTTAATGCTGAGTCGTCCTCGATATCCTCATGGTCCAAAAAAAAAAAAAAAGAGAAAAAAAAAAAAAAACAAACAAAAACACTTATCTCTCTAGGATTTGCTCTCTCTCTAAACCTTAGGATGAATCGATGGCAGATATCGGAGTTTTTTCACTGCCGCCACCGAATCTCCCATGTGTTCCAGCTCCCATTCCTTTTTCTCTTAATCAACGAATCTCCTCCCATATTCCTTTCTCTTAGAAATCCTTCGCCAATCTCTTCCAAGCGAAGGCGCCCATCATTCCAAGAAAGACGTTTGTATCCTACCATGGTGAACCGGAGATTTTCGTTTCCAATGATGAAGTGGCTAAGCTCGCCTCTCCCTTTAAGTTTGCCCTAAAGGGTAAATTTGATCAAGGTCGCCCCTCCTTCGATGCTATCAATAAATGTTGTTTACCCTAAATCTTGTTGTTGGTTTCGAAGTAGGTTTTCTCGACCAGAAGCATCTCTTAATTCAACTCAAATCGGAGGAAGATTTCCAAAGTCTTTGGATTAAAGAGCACTGGTATGTCCACCGATTTCCTCTTCATATTTTCAAATGGTCACCCGAGTTTCGAGCTAACGTCGAATATCCAATGGTACTGGTTTGGGTATCATTCGATTTTCTTTCCATTCATTTCCATAATAAAGAATCCTTATTTTCTTTGGCCTCAGCCATTGGAACCCCTCTCAAAATTAATTCAGCCACTGCTAATCTCTCGAAACCTAAAATGGCGAGGGTATGTGTGGAAATTAATTCTAGGAGACCTCTCCTCAAACGGCTTTGGATAGGCTATGGATTTCAAGGATTCTAGCAATCCATTTTGTATGAATCTCAGCCAACCAATTGCACCCACTGCTCAAAAATAAAAATCCTTCATCTCCTTCCTTAGTTGAACAGTCTACTACCAAATCTCAAACTAAAATCACTGATAAAACTCATTCCCTTGGTCTAAACTCGAATTCGATTAAAATTCCTCCCTCAAACCCCTCCAAAGATGGTGATGATTCTGATGCTAATGATTCGGATTTTATTGTCCCTAACACTCAGCCAGTTCTCCCTAAAATCCTCATCTTCCTGATTCAGTTGTTCTTCCTTCTCAAGTTCCCTCAATTGATATCCTTATTTGTGATCAGGACATCTCAAATCCTGCTCTAATTCAGTCTGATTCAGCTCTTCCTCCCTCTCAAGACCTCATATTTGATGCCCTTATTTGTGATCAGGACATCTCTAATCCTGTTCAAATTCAGCCTTCATCTATTTCTAATACTGAGCCTACTGATCCTAGTGAGCATCCAATTGCCCTTTCTAAATTGGCAGCCTCAGCTCCACCTTTCCACCCAGCCCCAAATTCTAACTCCTCTATCCTCATAGAGGCTGTTTCCAGCACTTCCCTTCCCACTCAACCATTATTCCACTCTACTATAGCCAATCTTCTTCTATACCATCCCAGTATTGTCATTCCTGAAAATTCCCCTTTCTCTCCTAATTCCAATTATGGCAGTGAGAATTTCCTCGAATTCATTTCCAAAAAGAGTCGCTAATCAAGAAAAGCAAGTGTTGTTACTCATTCAATGAAGCATAACCTCTCTGTCCCCTGACCTTTTATGTTTTTTCTCTCCAATTTTGGACGTTTATCTTGATGAAGTATGAATTGGTTTGTTGCTGCATATTCTGTCTATTCCAGTGGTTGGTGAAGCTCAAGTTGTGGGTTGTTATATTTTGTTGGCTTTTTGTGGAATTGAGGCAGTATGTGTACAGTCAGGGCTTCCTTTTCAGTTATGGCATATTCTGTCTAGGAGGTTCTTTGTGTAGGCAGACGGCTCTCTCTTTGTTATTGGATTAGCGGTAGTTTGTTGTTTTTGGTTGCTTGGCAGAATGCTTGTTCGTCTAGGCAGTTCAATTGTTCTAGCAGTTTTTGTTTTGCTACCTTTTTGGTTTGGATTGTATTCATATCATTTGTATTGCTTGAGGGTTTTTAATCCCTTTTAATATAATTTTTCTCTTTTCTTTTAAAAACAAAACAAAAAAAAAAAAGTCATCCCCGATAGAAAACAAGGCATATTTAAAATTTCCCTCGAAAAGAGTCATCGGCATCCTACACTTTAATTTCAAACTTCCATTAGCATCATCCTGAAGAACACATGGTCTCGGCATCTCAATCAATTCGTTTAAGGTTGTTCCCCGATGGATAACCAAAGATTTTACAGATGAGGTGTTGTAAGAAACTTTGACATCGGTACCTTTCAATATTCTACCACCCCAATACAATAACAACCTGACGTTCTCCATTTCAAGCGGCTATCATTTCACAACCCAAAACAGAACAAGAAAATATTATCGTCAAGTAAAACTCAATCAATAAAGTATGTTTATATACCAATTGCTTATATTGTTTATTTTTATATTTTTGAGTAATTTATTTTCAATCCTTATCATTTTATTTATTTTTAATTTATTCAATAATTTAATTAACTTTAACTTTGATCGAATATAAATTCCACGTCAAATTAATATTAACTCAATAATTTATTTTTTCCACATGTGTAATTTGAAAAATTTTGAGGGGTCAAAATGCATATTTTTAATTAAACAAATAAATTAACAAACAAACCCAAATTAAAAAACTAAATAACTAACTAACTAATTTTTTTTAAAACAATATATTATAATTTCTATTTTAACCTATATTTTCCCACATGTAAAATTTGTCAAACTTTCAGGGACCAAAATGTATATTTTTTAATTAAACACCTAAATTAATAAATTAAACTAACTAACTAACTAACAATTTTTTTTTAAACAATATATTAAATTTCTATTTTAATTTATATTTTCCCGTATGTGTAATTTGTCAAATTTTAAGGGACCAAATTGCACATTTTTAATTAAATATTTTTTTAATTAAACAAACAAATTCAAATTAAAAAAACTAACTAATAACTATTTTTTTTTTAAAACAATATATTATAATTTATATTTTAACCTGTATTTTCCCATATATATAAAAAAAAAACTATGTGGGGTCAAAGTATATATTCTTTAATTAAACAACTAAATTAATAAATTAAACTAACTAACTAACTAACAATTTTTTTTAAAAATAATATATTATGATTTCTATTTTAACCTATATTTTTCCACATGTATAAAAAAACTATATAGGGCCAAAGTGTACATTTTTTAATTAAACAACTAAATTAACAAATTAAACTAACTAACTAACTATTTTTTTTAAAAAAAAAAATAATATATTATAATTTCTATTTTAATTTATATTTTCCTACATGTGTAATTTGTCAAATTTTGGGGGGCCAAAGTGCATATTTTTTAATTAAACAACTAAATTAGCAAATTAAACTCAAATTAATTAACTAACTAACTAATTTTTTTTTAAAACAATATATTATAATTTCTATTTTAACCTATAGTTTTCCACATGTATAATTTGTCAAACTTTCAGTGGCCAAAGTGTACATTCTTTAATTAAACAACTAAATTAATAAATTAAACTAACTTACTAGCTAACAATTTTTTTTAGACAATATATTATAATTTATATTTTTCCATGTGTAATTTGTCAAATTTTGAGGGGCCAAAGTGCACATTTTTAATTAAACAACTAAATTAATAAATCAAACTCAAATTAACTAACTAATCTTTTTTAAAACAATATATTATAATTTCCATAATTTCTATTTTAATTTATATTTTCCTACATGTAAAATTTATCAAACTTTCAAGGGCCAAAGTGTATATTCTTTATATAAACAACTAAACTAAAAGAAACTAACTAACTACTAAACATATTTTTTTTAAACAATATATTATAATTTGTATTTTAATTTATATTTTTTCATATGTATAATTTATCAAATTTTGAGAGGCCAAAGTGTACATTTCTTAATTAAACAACTAAATTAACAAATCAAACTCAAATTAACTAACTAACTAACAATTTTTTTTAAAACATATATTATAATTTCGATTTTAAGTTATATTTTTCTATATGTATAATTTGTCAAACTTTGAGAAGCCAAAATGTACATTCTTTAATTAAATAACTAAATTAACTAACAAATTAAACAAGTGGACTAATTAACTAATAAATTAAATTAACTAACTAACTAATTAAACAAGTGGACTAATAACTAACTAACAAACAAACTAAATAATTAAACAAGTAAAAAACATACTAATCAAACTAACAAATAAATTAAATAAAAAAACTAACAAACTTATATTTACAGTAGGAGGAAGAAGTTGTGAAATTATGAAATCTTTTATGAACAAACACTACCGAAAGAAACTATGAAGGAGGAACAAGAACAAAATCGGTATAAGGAGGAAGATTTGAATACTTATAAGATAAATTTGTCAAATTTTGAAGAAGAAAATTGCATAGGCAAATGAAGAATGAACACTCAGGAGCTTAAAAAGGTTGAATCAGGAAGATAGGAGGCAGCAAATGAAGCTAAAAAGCGGTGGGTATATATAGAGTTGAGGTCCTGGCGTTCACAACACCGAGACCAAGTTTTGCAGTCTACAAAACTAGTTGCAGCTTTTGTAGCGGATTGGTCAAATGGTACATACCGTTTGACCAACCCAAATGGTATATCACCATTTTGAACAAACGGTGATATACCGTTTCACGAACCCAGCATTCAAAACGCCGAGTTCGTGAAATTGAAAAAAATAAAAATGAAAAAAATAAAAATAAAAAACTTACCCGGTGTTCCGAACACCGGGTAACGTGGGTTTCGTATTTAAGTTAAAATATACGTGTTTTCAGAAAATTTTTTTTTTTTAAATTAAAATATACGTGTTTTCAGAATTGTTTTTTTTTTTAAACCATATTTTTCGTGTAAATAACTCATACGGAGGCTCATGACTACTACTATCCACATGCAAAATAGTTACACAGAAAACCATATATTCATCCAGACTTCGAACTATTTTCACAAAGTAATTAATGAATTAGTAAGAAATAATTTCAAAATTATTCGTTACCAAATGCATTTCTATTCCCAGAAAGAAACAGAATTATATGTTACCAAATGCGATTTTATTCTCAGCGCAAAACAAAATTATGTCGTTACAATTCTGTTCCTAGAAAGAAATAGAATTCTCAACCCAACCTAACTCATCTCGTAGGTTGAGAAAAATGGGAACACAAACCAAACACCACCTAAATTAACCTTGTAGTCAACTTCAAGCCTATATACTATTAATAAATCATTGATATTTTTACTAATCAATTACTGTGTATTCCTCTCATTTAATTTTATACCAAGCACACCGTATACAAGTTAAATAATATTTAAATCACCTCTTATAAAAATTTATTAATAAAAAAAATCTTTAAAAAATATTAATTTTTAAATTTTGGTTTCTTTTTTATTTTCTCTTATTTTTTTACTTTTATCGTATTTTTATTTTATTATATCTAGCTAATAATTTTTTTTTGTGTATGGTGTTTATTGAAAATGAAAAATAAAAAACTAGAAGACGAAAAGCAAAAAGCAAAAAATAAAAACGAAAATAAAGTGAAAAAAAAAAAACTTTAAATTTAAAAAGTACTTACTTTTTTATTTTATTTAGTTATTTTTGTTTTTTAATTTATATTTTTTTACAATTTTTATTTTAATTTTTTTATTTTTTATTTCTAGATTTTTACTTCTTTTTTTTCCATAAATACCATAAAAATGAAAAACATAAAATAGAAAAAATAAAAGAGATAATTACCGGCTAGATCCAATTTTAACGGTAATCTACCAATAAACCCCGCTCCTTAATTACCAAACAGAGCAATCCCTCGCTGGTTTTCCTGTGCACCGATCAGTCCTAAATTTGTTATCCGTACATTTTCCGGTGACTGATTTGCCCCTCTGTTATACACGCAATGAGATTCCATTCTTGAAAATATACTATAAATATCAAATCTTGTAGAATTTTCCTAATATACGTTGCATTTCGAATTTCAAAATTAAGAAATAGCAGTGCACGTAGCGATAACGATCAAATCAGAGAAGCTGTGGAAAGGCAATTGATGTATGATTCTGAGCCGAGCAACAGCAGGTAACACCTATTCTCATTGATTTGTGCCAATCGTAGCGATTCTAATGACCTCTTGATATCATAGTTAGAGTTTCGATAGTAACGTTTATAAAGATCTCATTTTTTCGTTGATGAAGCGTTTGTTATCAAACATATGTGTACAAAAATGCATTTACGAATGGATGATATAGTGTTGTTCGATGCAGATCGACATATATAGTAGTATTTTTGGATGATTTAGGTTGATTCACACAGTTCAAAGTGTGGAATGTAACATACACACACAGTACATGCGAAATGGATTGCAGCACATAACGCACATAACGTTGCACTTATAGCGTTTTACATTCATAATGCGTGTTACATTTAACATACACACACTGCATATGTTTTTGAATGTTACATTCATAGAGCGTGTTACATGTAACATCAACATAACAGCGTGTTATGTTTGATGTTACATGTAACATCATTATTTTTTAGGTAGGGGAGGGGGACAAAAAAACATGATCTTGATATTTATTGGTATGTCAACAGGGAGCATTTTTCAATTGCATGTATGTGCAAGTATGAGAGGATAACCACAGTTTTGAGGATTGCAAATAATAACAACATTAGCGATTTGTGTAACAAGATTGTAAACAAATGGCCAAAATTATTTAAGTCAAAATTTGATTTATCATACGCATTGCACGGTCATCCTAATTACATGTTTGCTGATGATTTTGAGGAGATGATGTTGCTAATAGCGCATATGAAGATTGAGCTATTGGATATATGCATCCAGAGAAGACTGAATGATTCTAGTGGATCAAATGGTGCATCAACTAGTACTATTATCTCGTTAAACAGTAGTGGGGACAACGAAAATGAACATGACTACATACGTAGTTATGGCAACATGTTGCAGCAAAGTAATGACAAGGTATTATTGTTTTCCCAGTGGGATAATGGGATCCAAGAGGAAGGTGAAAAAATCAGAGGTAGAACAAGCGAATTCAATGATATATTGAAAAAATATGCAATTGATATTGGGTTCAATTTTTATTACCTAAAAAACGACAAAGTGCGTGCGACAGCTGCGTGTGCACTTAGAAAGGAAACAAAATGCCCATGATTCGTGCACGGACGTGTGATACGTGAAAATGGTATATTCTACATCCAAAATTTGGTAAACGAACACACATGTGGCTTTGCTTTCTGCACAAACAAACAAATGAGTTCGGAGATTATTTGTAGTTGTTTGACTGATGACGTAAGGACAAACCCAAAAACACGTTCTCTTGATGTTGTTAACAGTTTCAAGAGGCAATATGGTCTTGAGATCTCGTATCGCAACGCGTGGCTTGGTGTTAAAAGCATCTGTAATAGTGTGTTTGAGGATTATTCAGCATCATACGACCAAATACGATGGTATGTGGATATATGTAGACAAACGAACCCCGGAATCCATGTTACACTCGACCATGACGAGGAAACAGGACATTCTAAACGTCTATTCGTCGCATTCCAAGCATATATTTACGATTTTCGCTTTTATTGACCAATGGTATTCCTTGATGGAACATTTTTTACTGGACGATATAAAGAGAATTTATTAGCTGCGACGGCAAAAGATGGCAACCAAGATACTTATGTAAATGTATTTTATATTTAGTATATAATACAACATTTTTTTTCTTAACGTATGCACACATAAACATTTGTTACATGTAACATATGTGCACTCGTTGAGTTTTGTGATAGGTTTGTTTTGCAGGAACAAAAAAGAATACCTAAATCACGTCTCCTGAACTACCTCGCCTAGAATTTTGCCTTAAGCTTCCCCTCAATCAGGTTCTAGAATCCTTAGTGTGTCATGAATTTGGTTAATCGATAATTGTCCTCAAATCAATTGAATAGAAATATATTGAGTCTATGTGCTCGTGCAAATTAGGATCTACAATAATTTTGACCAAAACATATTTTCAAGCACACAGAATACACATGCAAGGGTATTACCCTTGACCTCGAAAACAATCAGGGGGTAATATCATCATCGGGTAATGGCCCAGATGAACGCAAAACTAAGCATGCACACAACAACAACAAATAAACAAAAACTCCCTAAACAAACATGCAATACAAGAAAACAATAACACATAACTAACATACTACATACTACACATCACTTCCGAATTTAAAATGGATAGTGTTCTCAACGAACCCAATCATCATTCTCAACATATGAAATTTAAGCATGCTGATGAAGGGGGTTTAGAACACTTACCTGGGAGGCGAGAGACTCTCACCTCCGAATAAATTCAGATGAGATGGATTTAATTTATTTAACCTTGGGTTGCCTCCCAAGAAGCGCGTGGTTTAATGTCCTCGGCCCGACATGTCCAAAATGCCCTCAAACTTGGCGAGATATTGCACTGGATGGCTCGATATTTCAACGACACGCCTCACCGGATTATGTGCGTGGCGCCAACACTATAAAATGGCTTGGAATCCCGTAGAAAGGGATGCATCAATACCCGTCGATCTAACATCGCCAAGTACCCTACATAAGAAACAAAAACAAAATTACAAACAAAAATTATATACAAAAGAAATGCCTAAAGTAAAATCGAGTCATTTACTCACAATATCAATAATAACTCCAAAACACAATCCCCGGCAATCGTTACCAAAAACTTGGTGGCAATCACCGAAAGCTGTATTTGACAAACTACTAATCCCCAGCAACGGCACCAAAAACTTGTACGGCGAAACGTTTGTTACACGCTCGCGTATTAACTACTCGCAAGTATACGAGGTCAAAGTTTTAGTATAGTGTGATAGTTTAAGATCAGGTATCGTATCCATAGGGATTGGTGTTCGTTACTATCAAGTATCGTGTTTATCATGACCTAACTTTATCTAGGCTAAAAATAAATGTAATTAATTAATACTAATACTAATATAACCTAAATTAACTATACTAATATAATGAGATGTTTTAGGAGAAAGAATTGTCTAGGGATTAACTCCGTTTACAAATACGTGTTCGATCTCGATTTACTTATTTCTACGGTGTTCGACTTATTTGATAATCTCAGTTCGTAAACTCCCCCGCCACCTCTCACAAGTGTAAGACGAGGGATATAACGCAACTTCGTGTCAACAAAGAAGTCCCCCTCAACGTCTTAACGACTCTAGGTCACATGAGTCTCGCCCCAACGTCATTGATTGCATATAATCCAACTCCCGACCGGGTTATTGGATCGTCGCGTTGTGTTTATCCTATCAACAATCTCAGTTCTAAAACTCCACCGCCACCTCTCCCGAGTGTAAGACGGGGGAATACATGATTTCAAGTCAACGAATAAGTCTCCCTCAACGTCTTAACGACCCTAGGTCACGTGAGTCTTGCCCCAACGTCATCGATTGGCGTTATGTTTACTTTAGTCTAAATCCGTAGTTACCTCTCCCGAGTGTCAAATCCCGTATTCTCTGAATATCATTCTAAGCATAATAAACATAACAATATGATAAACACAATCAAACTTCGAAGAACAAACATAAACACAACACCGAAATCATCTGAATCAAATATTTATAAATATATTGTTAATCCTTATACAATCCATATTTAACTAACGGCCATAACCGCATTTACAAATAAGAACGAGTTAAACATGCTCATAAAATCCTAAGTTAAAGAAATAAGGGAATAAATCGAAGAACTTAGCCTCGTCCAAAGATTTATCGCTAAGAACCGTTCAACGATCGCTTCGCCGTCTTCCTCTCCTTCAGGATGTGAGCTCCTCCTCTAAAACTCCTCAATCCACCCTTAGATATATTCTAAGGGGCTCAAATGGCCGGAGAGAGCAAGAAAATAAGGGAGGAAGTTTAAATAGGAAAAATATCTGAAAAAATATCTAAAAATATCTTAAGTCTGTGCAGAGGTCACCACCGCAGTTATGAGTAGGTCAGTTAGCTGATCGCCTCGACGGTGAAGAAGGCAGTAGATTAGGTTGACATCCTGCATCTCCAGCACCACAGCGATGGTATCGCACTGCGGAGGTAGATGTTCAGCAAGGATAAGTCACTCTCTGCATTTTCACCGCCGCAGTGGAGGTCTAGACGCCGCGGCGGAGGGCTTCTTTCACAATATTGCCTCTGAGCTTGTTTTTCTACCATTCTTCGACCGTTTTTGGTTTGATCTTATCGTTTTTGCTCCAATTTTCTATCTTTTTGTCCCCACACACTTGATTTATACAAAAAGAATAAAAACTAATTAAAATATAATAAAATAAATATAAAAACTACTTTAAAACTAACAAAACCGGTTTGGAAATATGTAACTAGATCACACCTATCAACAATTAATCGTTGTGGATACGATACCTGATCTTAAAGATCACATTATACTAAAATTTTGACCTCGTACACTTGCGAGTAGTCAATACGCGAGCGTGTAAAAAACGCTCATCATACAATCGCAACAGCGTTGGGTCATCACCGAACGCCACCGCCGCTAGATCCCACCATCGAACGCCGCCACTGCTAGCCCCCACCACCAAAACTTGGTTATGTTTAGCAACCGTCTCTCTCTCTCTCTCTCTCTCTCTCTTCTTCTCTCATTCCTCACCATGGTCGAGATTTCACAATTTTTAGGGTTCCAGATTTCACGATTTCACAATCTCTAAGGTTCCAAATTTCACTATTTTTTTTGGATTTGTGGGTATTTTGATTTTGTTGGTTTCTCTACGGTTCTAGATTTCACAGCATCCATCACATTTCACGATTTGTTTTGGATTTGTGGATTTTTTGTATAATTTTTGAAGAATTGGTGGTGGCGGTGGGCAAGTATCTTTCTCTCTCTCTCTCTCTCTCTATATATATATATATATATATATATATATTTCTCTCTGATACTTGATGGTAATAGATGTTGTTCATTTTGGAGGTGTTCTTCGGCGGTGTTGATGTTCAATTCGGGGGGTGTTGTTAGTGGTGTTGATGTTCGTTTCGAACAACCAACAGCCAACACTAGCCAGATTCGACAACCACCGCCAGCTACTAGACAGATCCGGACCTCCCCCCCATTCTCTCTAGTTCATGGTATTCTTATTGTTTTCTTTTTTCCAGGGTTTGATGTTCGATTCAGTGGGGTTTTTCGGTGGTGTTGATGTTCGATTCGGTGGTGTTGTTCAACGGTAGTGATGTTCATTTTCGATTCAGACAACTGTCGCCCATCACTAGCCAGATCCAGCAACCATCGCCGACCACCAACTAGATTTAAAGTTAACGTTAACACTGGCGTTGGTGTTCGATTCGGCGGTGGGGTGAAAATGTTCATTAACGTTAACATACACTAATTTTTATTTTTACACACGTGTTTTTCTGAACAATGTTTGACGTGTTAACGTTAACACAGACGAGACCCCAAAAATGTGTATTTTTTAACATTAACGTTAGTGTTTTGTTTTTTATTTCTCACATATGGGTTTACAGACAACGTAAATGAGTTAACGTTAACATAGGAGACCTAGAAAAATGTGTAGTAACGTTAATGCAAACCAATAAAATGTATATTTACGTTAACGTTAGTATTTTGTGTGATTTTTTCGCTTTTATTTTCTGGACAACATGAATGTGTCAACGTTAACATCGGAAGTGACTCCAAAAAATGTGCATTAACGTTACCGTCAGTGTTTGATTTTGATTTTCTCACATATGAGTTTCCAGACAACATAAATGCGTTAACGTTAACACAGGAGACTCCCAGAAAAAAAAAATGTATTAACGTTGACACAAATCTAACTCAATCACACATTCAGCCTAAAAGGATAAAATACCACATATGATAGTTAACGTTAACGCGCATAAGACAAAAATATGTGATAGGACGTTAACGTAAATATTCAAGCAAAATACGTTAACACAGAACCTCTAAAAAATAAAATACATTAACGTTAAAACCCACAACCCGATAGTAAAAAATGCGTTAACGTTATTGCACAGAAACAGATGAAGAAAGATGCGGTAACTTGGAACACACACACACAAAAAAAAAAAATATGAAATGCGCTAACGTTAACGCACACAAAAAATGAGTAACGCACACAAAATGAGTTAACGTTAATGCACTAAAAAAAGAGTTAATGCACACCAAAAAAATGAAAAAATAAAATAAAATAAAAAAGTATAAAGGGGGTGTATTTGCTGAAAATGATGATTGAGTTAACGTTAACGTTATGTGTGCATATTTTTGTCTTTTTGCATAGGATAAAATGGCAGAAATCATAAATAAATGTTATCAGGGGGGTCAAAATGAAGGACTTTTTTCTAAAGAATTAGTGGGGTCTGAATCCTCAATAAGGTCTCTATAGAGAACTAAATTATAAAATCCTAATTTTTAGCTAATTATTACTAATTTATGTGATTTAATTAGTTTAAAATTATTTTTAGGTATGATTTTCTGTTGAAAATTTACCAGAAATTATATTGGTTGATTTGGAATCGAATTGTAGTACTCACTCTTCCTAGATTCAAATTTATGATGTGTACTCTCCTAATTAGTTTTAAATCATGTAAAACTAATTTAATAGCTTTAGTTGTTCCAATTTCTTAGATTTTGGGCTGAGTGGAGTATAATTTGGGAACTTCCATTAAACTGGAATTTTTCACATGAAATTGAAACTGAATATTTTTTTTTCATGACCCTTGACTCTTGAATTGATTAAAAATCCACGGACCTCACCTTTTTCTTCGACATCCTTTCCCTGACGATGTCGACTGTGCCTTCATTAGCTTATTTGAGCTCCGGACCTTCGCAGTTCAAGTAATGTAAAATATTACGTTGGTATTTAGGATGACATTGGTTTAGTATAGATTTGTACAATGAACACAATGTTATCAAATTCATGTCCTAAATCTTCTGATTGCATTATGAATTTACTCAAAAGCTAAGTATTTGACCATATGTCTACGAATCTCATAACTCAGGGGCTGAATGATCAAATCTGAGGATTTATGAACCCAAGTGAAAATTCTGGTATGACTAACAGGTTAGAAGTGTAGGTGGTGTTTAGCCGGTATTTCTATTCTTCTTAATATCTACTTCCAATAATTTGAGATGAGATGGAATGTAAATTATGTTTCTGTTCTGGAGTATTCCAAACATAGAAACATGTTTGGAAATAACCATTTTTCGGAAATTATTTCTTTTAATTTTTTTTAGAACAATAACAAGAAACACATTTGGTTACAAAATTTGTTCTTTTTATTTTCTTTAAATGTGATGGTTACTGTGGGCCAGCGAAATGGTAGTGGGAATAGTTTTGTAAAAGTGAATAAGAATCAACATTTTTTTTCAAATTCTTAAGGAATTCATGAAATAGACCCAAATTACTCCCAATACCTTAAAATTGGTAACATATGGTTTTCTGAAATTGAGTGTAGGCTCTATGGTTATGGAGTAAAAAAAAATAAAAAATTATTTCAAGATTCAGCCTTTGTTAAGAATTGAGACTCTCTTTTGTTATTATACTTATTTTGGGCCTTATTCCAATCAACAGAAATTTGGTACTGTTAAGCCCTTAATTTCGATTTAAGGAGCAGCAGGTAAGATCTTTATAAGTTATCGTGATGAAAATGTTGTTTAATAACCTTTTTAACTTTTGGATCCTTTGGGTTGTGACCCCAAAAAGACTTGTTTTAATGCATATATATTATATTTGTCTACAAATGTGTTTTTTTGTCCAATTAGCCAGTTTTTGCAACATAGAAACTATATTTCTTTGCGTATGTGTATTTATACATTTTTGTATACTTGGGAAGACGATATATAAGCGCAATATTTAAAAACAAATGAGGTTGAACGAGAAGGTCCGTCCTAGGATCTTGTGAATTAATGAGGAAGTTGTTTTGTTATTGTAAATGAATTGTGAGCATATACCTATTGGCTATTGATTAGTGCTAATCTTCTAGTAAAAGGTGGATAAATTCCACTTTATTTTAATTGTTACCTCATTTTAGATAATTGAATTAATTTCTGATTATGGAAATTACAGAGGAAATTGGACATTGACTTTTTCCATACACTCTATTACTTTATTACTATTTATATATGATAAACTTCATGCTACCTGAGAAGTTTTTATTAATTGTGCATGAATGGAGTAAGCATTATAATTAATTTTGAATCAAATGGACCTTAAAGTGTTTAATGGGTCATACATATATTTTGATGGGCCTATTGGGCCATTAATTATTTATTAATTAATAAGTCTGATGGAATTACTAATATAGATAAATTATTCATGAACATATGAGAAGGCCTTGAATCGGAAACACTATCATTGTAACTAGAATATCTTGGTAGGGATCCAGGTTTAGGCTCATTATATAGATATTGATTTTATGTTTGGGTTTCTGTAATATCTCAACCAACTGAACTTTCTTAGTTACAACTTTAAGCCTTTGAGGTTCATATTAAGGAGTTCATAAAAATACTAATTATGATTGATTATAGTTTTTCAATTTTCAAGCCCTTAATTTTTTATTTTATATAGAGACTAATTTAATAATTAGTTTCAGAGTGCAGTAAAATTGTTGCTCAAATTGTTGCAACTAAAATTTATTGTTGATCACTGAAAGTACATTTTGTAATGTACTTCATCTTTTTTTTATCATATGCATATATGTCACTAATATGTACTATTGTAATTGGGCAATATTGTTTAATTTTTTCAATTTGGAATGGTTGTTTGTGAATTATTGAGATTATTTTACCAAAGTTATTCAATCAATATCATTTACAAGTTTTCGAGTTTCTATTTTGTTGATGAAAAAAATTTAGATTAATTTGTACATTTACCTGCCCAAATGGGGTTATTATGCAGTTTAATTTAATTGTTGGACAATATAGTTTAATTTTTTCAATTTGGAATGGTTGCTTGTGAATTGTTGAGGTTATTTTACCAAAGTGATTTAACCAACATAGTTTGCAAGTTTTCAAATTCCTATTTTATTGATGAAAAATTTTAGATTAATTTGTACATTCACCTGCCCAAATAGGGTTATTGTACAGATTAATTTAATTGTTGCGCAATATAGTTTAATTTTCTCAATTTGGAACGGTTGTTTGTGAATTATTGAGGATATTTTATTAAAGTGATTTAACCAACATAATTTATAAGTTTTTGAGTTCCTATTTTGTTGATGAAAATTTTTTAGATTAATTTGTCAATTCACCTGCCCAAAAGGAGTTATTGTGTAGATTAATTTAATTGTTGAGTAATATAGTTTAATTTTCTCAATTTGGAACAGTTGCTTGTGAATTGTTGAGATTATTTTACCAAAATGATTTAACCAACATAGTTTGCAAGTTTTTGAATTCCTATTTTGTTGATGAAAAAAATTTAGATTAATTTGTACATTCACCTGCCCAAATAGGGTTATTGTACAAATTAATTTAATTGCATGAGGATATTATGTGAGATAAATAATTTGATAAATTTATTTGCTCAAAGGGAATGAATTTTGAAAAGTTATTTGTTTCATTATATTTTGAAGGAAATATATGGATTTAAAAGTCAATCTACTCAGAGGGGATGAATTTTTAAATCTCTAAATTTTTTTTATTTTATTGATCCTCGTGATTAAAGAATAATTGTTTATTATAGACCCTGCCCAAATGGGAGTTTATGATAATACAATTGATTCTTATATTGTATTGCCTATACTTAATTGAGCATTTTGCCCCATTGCCCATAATTGATCTAGTTGTAATTTTTTATGAAAACAATTTCTTTTTTGTTGTGAATAACAATAACGCCACAATGAAATTCTAAATTGATTCCTTGATTTAATGAGAATCTTTGTAATCTTCTTTATTTCGATGATTGTGTCGTGTAAATATTAATCACTATTGCTATAAAGTTTTCATTATTTTGTTGATCTTCATACTTAAAGAATAGTTGTTTGTGGTAGATTCTGCCCAAATGAGAGTTTTTTATGATGAAATTGATTCTTATATTGTGTTACTTATACTTATTTGAGCATTTCGATTCTCTAATTTAGTGGGAGTTTTTTATATTTTTTTTAATTCTATGATACATTGTGACCACTATTGTTATGCATTTTACAAAATTGAATTCTATTTGATGATCATCATTATTGCACATTGTATTATTGCGTATTATATTATTTGTATCGATTATACTAAACCAAGGTTTAAGAGCCATAAAATTCAAGGAACATGTTGTGAATATGGGTGTCATTGAGTCTTTTTTATTCTCTGATTTAGTGAGAGCTTTTGTATTTTTATTTTATTTTGATGATTACTATGTTATGCGTTTTGCAAAATTGAAATCTATTTGATGATCATCATTATTGCGTATTATATTATCACATATCATATTATTTGAATTGATTATACAATATGGTATCTTAAGATATTGTGCCTTAAGAATTATAACTGTATACTTTTGGCTGTCACTAATCACTATTTTGAGATCTCGTAATGTATTGTTAGTGACAGATGACTTGTTAAAATCAAGCAATTTCATATTGTTGAGAAATTGCAGCAGATTCATTTTGTTGAGAAACTGCAATTAGCAATTTCATTTTGTTGAGAAATTACAATAGTTTCATTTTATTGAGAAACTGCAATTAGTAATATCATTTTGTTGAGAAATTGTAATAAGAACAATGCATATTGATAATGATCACATGTTGGCATTGGCTTCTTACTACACTATTAGGCTTACGATCCATGTCGATATGGTTATAAGTATTTGTGAGTATGAAATGTCTTATGTTTGTTGAGATTAACATATAGACTATTATAATCTAATATTAAGATCATGTTAAACCGGATAAGTTTATCAAGATACTACTTATAAACTATAATTTCTTTAAACAAAAGGTATGGCCACACCAAAAATAAACATTTTTTCTGTTATTAACTCAAGAGTCTTATTTTCAAAATTAAATTTATTCAATTAATGTAGCTCAAGTGGGAGAATGTTGGAATATTTTTTTATGAGCTAACATTAATTGAATTAATTGTTTTACAAAAATGGGTTAATGGATAGTCTATTATTTAAGCAGCCCAAATAATCAGTGATCATATTTTGATTTTAGCCTGTGACATCTTTTATGTAGAATCTCAATTAAGTGGCAAATGTAGGTTTAGGGTTTCGTTGAAGCCCGTTATAGAATAGCCCAACGAGAAATCCTAGTATATATATAATTAGGTCTCCTCCCTAGTCTAGATTAAGGGTTTCTTCCCATTGGGAGCCGCCACCATAATAATCTAGATTATAGGGAGAAATACCTAATTAGTAATCCGTTGCGACAGATTCAATCTCTTGTGATGGTTGAGATATGTACGCTTTCGATTACCATTTTTCATTGTTGTGTCCTAATAATCATATATATTTTAAATTATTGTTTAATTTTGTTTTATTAAGATTATGAGAAATAATCATTAATTCTAACTTAACCAAAGTTATTGATTCGAGACTTGGAAATGCAATTACGTTAAAACTCAGTAGAAAGAGTTTTGTCGCTCGTGTGATCTAACCTGGCTTGATCTGGATTAGTCGAAATTCAATATAGTTATTAAATACCGGAAGTTTATACCAAAAATAATAATAAGAAGAACAAATTTAACGGCTATCGCAATAGCTTTTTTATTAATTGATATCATTTTTTTTTTTTTATCTCTCTCTTTCTTTCTTTCCTTTTTTTTTTTTTTCCCACGTAAGATCCACACTTCCGTTACCTTAGGTGTAATAAATTCCGACGCTGGATAGTCGTTATTGGTCCCCGTTTTCCCCAACAACGCAGGCCTTAGTTGAAGAAAAAATAAGCAATTAAAAAAAGTAATATTTTTTTTTTTATGTAATGACCAAAATAATGAAAGTAGCCGTTTTATCTACGTTTTCGCCGATAATGATTCGACCGTTGGGACAACATATCCGTTGCTCCCAAATTTCGCTTACGTTGAAACCTAACCCCTCTGTCCTCAAGACACTTTAGCCTTCACTTTGGAGAGAGAGAGAGAGAGAGAGAGAGAGAATAATCCCATTGAAAACCCCTTTCTGCTTCAATCTGGAGGAAGTGGTGTAAAAATTATTAAGGAAAAAAAAGGAAGAGAAAATGGTTGCAAGAACCCCACCAAAGCAGCAGAAGAAAATGGTGGCTCCGCTTAATCCCACCCTTCTCAGAGAAACAGTTGACAAGGTACACACAAAAACCCCTGACCCTCTCTCTCTCTCTCTCTCTCTCTCTAGAATTCGATACCATTGATGGGTTTCTGTGAAGGTGGACAAGTGTATGGCGCGACTGCAAGAGCTTCAGTACACGGTCGCCGGCGGAAACAAGGTGATCTCCGGCGTCAGTCTCAGTCCTCGCAGTACCAGAGCCTATTTGAAAACTAGTCTCAGGTGTAAACAAGAGTTCTTGAGGTATACCACTCGATTCGCTTTAATTTCGCTAGTTTTCTTTCAATCTTTTCGCTTTATTGATTACTAATTAGTTTTCCATGTTTACTGAAATGGGCTTTTCTTGACTTAAATCCCGAATTCAAGGACGAAGAATGCCAATCCTCGCAGATCTCCCTCTGGCAAATTTCCAGCAAATTCAGGTCCATTTCAGTCTCTCCCTCTCTATCTCTTATTTGGGTCAAATTGTGATTGGGTTTGGTGCAAAAGCTGATGAGGGGTAATTTATACAGGGGAATGGCGGCGGATGTCTCTGCCGGCGATGCTTCTGGGAGAAACGGTGGGAGAGATTCTACAAGCGAGCCAATTCGCCAGAGAAATGGTGGACGCAGTAACCACCAAGAACAAGAAAATGGGTTCCGACGACCCTAAGACTCCGGTGAGCTTGAGGCGAAACCAGAAACTGAACTCGGAGAACTCCGAGCTCAGGACACGGAGGAAGAGAGAGAAACAGATTAAATTGCAGTTGGTCCGATCGGAATCCGACGCCCCTTCCCTCCACCGCGCCAGATCGAGGATAAATTTCAAGGTGTCGCCGGCGAAAAAGCATGAAAAAGATTGCGAGAAAGAGAACACTAGGTATCTGGCGAACAGAGTTTCGCCGAGGAATCGGCCGTGGGCGAGAAAGACTGTTCTTTTCCCGAACCCGTTGTTCCATTCGACTCCGAATTCAAAGCAGCAAAACTTCTGCAGGACGAAGTCTCCGGTGGTCGGTAGAAATCGGCAAGTCCCGCACAAGTTCTTGATCAAGTCGCCGGTGAAGGTCAGGAGCCCACCGATTCCCGTCGCAGCGACGGGTTCGGGTAAGATTTCGCCGAAGGCTTCGGCTTCGTCGAAGCTCCGGAGATCGTTTTCGCCGTCGAGATTGGCGAGTCGGTTGATTTCGCCATTGAAGAGCAGGAAATCTGTACAGAATAGCCATGGGAATGCGATGATGAGTGGTCTGAAACAACGGCCGACATCCACACCGATGCGATTATCAGCTGCGAGAATTTAAGATATTTTTTAATTGAAAATTGATTATTTTTTTTTCGGATATTTGCTCGATGTCAATAGTTGTTTTTCTTGGTTTTTGCCTCATTTTCATTGGTATAAGATTATTTTTATTTTTTTCACATCTCATTGTTGTTTTTGTTCTCTTATTTGGATTTGTAATTGGAATGTGTTCCATCAAATTTAAGGTTATATGGGTGTGGTGTGGCCCATAAATCTTTCAATCGTAAGTTAATATGCTTTGTGTGTATATATTGGTTGTAAAAATTCTAATCAAAACTTACGAAAAGTATTTATTCCTATACTTGTATTGTACTCTCTCCTTCCTTGCTTCATAGACAATGTGGTCTAGCAAAGTTGCGTACTGAACCCTCCACTAATAAGCTCACGTTATCATGCTGACTTAGTTGATCCACGTCTGCTATCGTGGGTAATGCGCAAGGTGCCTATTGGGCCCAATAGGACCAATCCCGATAGTCATGTGGCTTTAGAGTATAACCAAGTTACTTGACATTTCAAATACATTTTTATATTGTAGACCAATGTTTTTTCTTGGGTGGGATGGGACAATATAAGGGTATTTTATTTGGTGCATGCACGGTAACCAAGGTAAAGTTAAAATTCATTACATTGATTGTCAAATGTTAATGTCAACACAATTTTATACCATGTTGAAATAACACATATTTTTGCAATGTTAGGAATGTGCCCTCTTATTATAATATATGAGTTTGAAGATCAAAATCTTAATCCTAGGATTCCTTTAGATCTCTATAAATATCTCTATAGTAAATCTTTGTATTGTACTTTTTTTAATATCAATACGATTGTTTTATGTTCTCTATTCCATCTCTCAATTATTCTAACATGGTATCAAAAGTTAATTTTTCTTGACTCTGTTCCTATTAAATTTTTCCTAATCCTAATTGTTTAAGTCTTCTGCCACGTCACTACCTATCTCGTTTTCACATTTCAACACCCCAACATTGTATTAATCAACACCATCAACTACACCAAACTACACCAACTCATGCGCTTCCACGCGTTGTCTCAAGCCACCATAGGCCTGCGACATCTATTGACTGTGATAAGCCTCAACGTCACTTCAATATCAACTTTCATCATATCATCATCTTCGTCTTGAAGAAACGATTTCAATGCCATCAAAATCACTGCAATCAGAGTCTGAATGCGCCTTCATGCGTCGCTTACAGTCCCACCGCCTCTGTAAACTTCGTTGACTCTTATGGTATTCAATTTCAACCCAAATTCATTATACAGTATACCATCAAAAGCTTCTCGTCGAGATGATTCCAACGACACCAAAATAACCTCCATAATACATCGGACGTGCCATCGCACGCCCTTCGAAGTTTTATATCGTTCTGTTGTTGTTAAACCACGCACCGCCAGAACGGTTTAGCATTTTTTATTGACTAGTTCACCCATTTTTTGACTGATTCTCGAAGATCTAACACCAGTTCTTAGCTAATTTTTGGTTTTCAGCATCTTGCAGTGACCTTCATTTACTCAAATTCGAATTATACATTATAATTCCTTTTATATTGTTAATTTTGTTCATCGCGGTGGTTTGACTCGTTCAAAGTCTCATCAATCGGTTCTTCAAGATTATAGATCGATTCTTGACTAATTTTTTCATTCCAAATCCATCTGTGACTTCGTGTAATCAAATTCGGATCATACTGTATAGTTCTCTTTATATTATTGATTCAGTTTATCACGGAGATTTGATCGGTTCAATGATTCATCAAATGGTTCTTCACAGTTATAGACCGGTTCCTGGTTTTAAATCTATCCGTGGCCTCGATTTCTCTAAATTCATATCATTCAGTACACTTTGTTGTATATTGTTGATCTGGTTCAACAACGATATCTGGGGCTTGCTCTTCTTCGATCATTCTCAATGCCAAATAGGGTTCAGATCCTACATCCGCTACTGTTACTAATTCTATTGCAAATGTGGCTTCACTCTTTCACCAAATGTTCTCTAAGAATGGTATACAAAATTTCACTACTCTTTCACTTACTATAGGTAATTCTTCTTGGTTCTTCGATTCTGCTTATTGTAATCATATGACATCTGATTCTAACATCTTCTCATCCAAACTATCCGCTAAGAATACCCCTAGTATTCATACCGTTGATATCTTTCTATTCCTGATACGTATTTAATTTCGAAACTCACCTTAAATCTCTTATCTGTTAGGAAACTATGTAAATTGGGATTTGAAATCATATTGTCTAATATTGGTTGTCGTGTGTAGAATTCTCGGACATGAGAAATCCTTGGGACTTGTCGTAAAGTTGGATGTCTATTTAAATTTGATGTGGGGGAATTTCGTCATATACGACACATGTGAGGATATTACGACAAATATAGAAAAATGATTGAGCTGGGAGCCGGGACTCCCTCCCATGGAGCCTCTCATGTTCTCCTTGAAGACCCCCGGTCTGAGCTGAGAATCGCCTTGCCGAGCTAAATGAGTCCGAGCTGGGCCGGTGAACTCCGAGCCGAACTGACGAACTTGAGCACTCTCCGCTCATCGTCTCCGTACTTGGGGCCTCTCAAGGCCGTCTTGAGGCTCTGGCCCATGGGCCTTTGCAGGTGGTCCCAAAAGCCCAACTCGGATGATCAAAGCACTAATATACTTGCTCATTGACTGCCTAGCAGATTAGGTTAATTAACCCGAGCTTAACTCCTTAATTTCGCTGCGCTAATCGAGCCCAACGCTTATAAATACCTCATGGCATCCAATGCCCAACAATACATCTTCTCTACAGACAGTAGAATATTTCTTAGCCCTTTTTCCCTAAATACTTACTCTCACGCCGAAGGGACTTTACCGGACACAACCCCGATGAGTCTGTGTGCAGGTGCTCGGAGTAAAGGAGTAGAGCTCGGCTTGGAGATCGGGACAAAGTCCAGAGAAACATTCATCTTAGAGTCTGAACAGGATCTCAGGTCGGGTCAAGAATTTCAGGTCGGATTGCGATTACCTCGAGGTCGTTAGAAGCCCCAGATTCACTAGTCAATCATGCCATCAACAATCTCAGAAGTATATTGCCTTTCCAGACCATGTTGTTGGCCGCTCACCACTTTTGGACACCAATAGAACTCAACAGTTTACACTTTCTACCTCAAACCCCACCACCACTACCCCAGGTCCATTCATCAACCTATGCAACCTCACCACTACTACCACCATCCTCCTCATCATCATCATCATTATCTCTACTGCCACCATTACCGCTATTCCTATCTTATATTTGGCATTCTCAGTTAGGTCACATTTCATCCAGTTTACTCAAATCGCTTATCTCTAGTGGTCAGTTAGGTTATGTTCAGCATAAGTCATTCAATGTATCAATTGCCAACTTGCAAAACAACCAGCCCTAACTTTCAATGAGAATCAATCTATTTCTCTTGCACCCTTTGATCTAATTCATTCTGATATTTGGGGGTCTTCTCCTCATGCCACAATAAGTGGTTCTCGTTACTTTGTTTTATTTGTGGACGACTGCTCTCGATATACATGGTTGTTTCTTATGAAAAATCGATCTGAACTATTCCAAATATATTTTAAGTTTTCTCCTATGTTTCAAACCCAATTTTCTAGAAATATCAAAGTTTTTCGCTCAGATAATGCAATGGAATACAAGGATCGTGTTTTTCTCAATCTGTTTCACAAAAATAGCACGATCTCCCACTGCTCGTGTCCTAGTACATCCCAACAAAATGAACGAGTCGAACGCAAATATAGACACATTCTTGACATAGTTCCTACTCTCCTCATTTCTTCCTCCTCAACTGAGCGTTTTTGGGGTGAGGTCGCCCTAACCGCAGTATACACCATAAACCGTGTTTCTTTCACAACAATTTAACATCAATCTTTATTTGAGCATCTTTTTGGTCAACTTCCCAATTACTCTGAATTCAAAGTCTTTGATTGCGTTTATTTTATTCTTCTCAAACCACATAAACATAACAAACTAGAACCAATGGCCCACCTATGGTGCTTTCTGGGATATGGCATTGAACATAAAGGATATCGATGTTAGGATCTCATCTATAAAATTCTTTGTGTCACTCGTTACGTCATTTTTGGAAACATCACATGTTTTCTTCCTTATGGTCCTTTGATATATCAACCTTACTAATTTTTTATTTTTTTTTTCAAGAATCCATAACTAATTAAAGGTCTTATAAGATCAAATCTCAGAAAAGTTATCTTAGAGAAGTACAAACACCAATTGTTTCAAAGAAACAAAATCAAAAGCTCAAAAGAAATCCTAAAGAAGACTAAAAAGCGTGAAACAGAGAGAAATCCATAACTGAAACCAAGAACCTAAATGAAGCAACAACGAGTCGATTACTTAGATCTATGCCTCATCTTTCGATGCTTCTTCTTCAATCTTCTTATTCGCTTTTTCTTCTACTTGGCCCTCATGTTGATGGAGGAAAAGAGATAAAACTTAAGCTCGCTCCTCTGATAAGCTTGGAGAAACCCTAGCAATGAAGACAACGAAGAGCGAGAGAGAAAGAGAGAACCACATCAAACCTTACTAATTCCAGATTCTTTACTAATTCATCTCTTGAGTTATGTCTTGAGGATGCAGCTCCAAGTACTATTGAGTCCACTCCAGAACCACTAGCTGAGCCCAGTCTTGCACCTTCCGCTGAGTCCACTCCAGCATCATTAGCTGAACCCACTCTATAACCACCAGCTAATCTTACCCCTCCAACTCTATCGACCATACCTAAGACTTCTCCTGTGGCTAATGATTATGTACTAATTGCCTCTGAGACCTACACTCCAAATCACTCCCATCGCTCTACTAGGGTTACTCATTTTCCCCCCTTATCTCACAAATTATCATTATTTTTCTACCATACTTAATCTACATAAGCCTTAATCCTATAAGGAAGCTAGTACTAATTTTCTTTGAATAAAAACAACAGACAAAGAACTTCAGACCCTAGCCAAAACTCACACCTGAGATCTTATTGACCTTCCCCTCTAGGAAAACTCCTATTAGATGCAAATGGGTGTTTAAGATCAAAACACTTTCTGATATTTTTGTTGAATGCTATAAAGCTCAACTTGTTGCCGTCGCTATTCGAAAATGGACTTTTTTTCAAATGGATGTCAAAAATGCATTTCTCAATGACAATCTTATTGAGGAAGTTTACATGCATACCCCCCAGCCTAATTGTTTCTCGACATAAAGCTTGTCGCTTCAGTTGTGCCTTATATGGTTTCAAACAAGCTTTACGTGCTCTCGCAAAATTCAGCACTACCATTCATCAGTTTAGGTTTACATCCAATGCTTATAATTTGATCTTGTTTGTTCACTACACTGACAATGGAATTATATTTCTTTTATTATACGTGGATGATATGATTATTACTGGGGATAATTTACACGGTACCTTTAAGCTCAAAAAGTTTCTTAATGGATAATTCAAGATAAAAGATCTTGGAGTGCTCTCCTATTTTCTTAGCCTCGAAGTCTCATCCTGTTCTGATAAATATTCTTTCTTAGGCCAAATATGCCTCTGATCTCTTGTCCAAGGCTGACATCACTGACCCTAGCACTACCACTACTCCTTTGGAGCCGAATATCAGACTCACTCTACTAGATAGTTCATCTTTTCTATATACCACTCTATATCACCAACTGGTTAGAAATCTAGTATACCTCATTGTCACTCGCCTAGACATCGCCTATATCATCCATTATGTCACTCAGTTCTTGTTTGCTCCTCGGACCACTCATTACTCGATTGTTCTTCTCATTCTTCGGTATGTCAATGGTACCTTATTTCACAGACTTCATTTCTCAGCCTAGTTTGCTCCTACTTTACAGAATTATTTTGATATCAATTGGGCTAGAGATCCCACCGACTGACGCTCAACCACTGGTTATTATTTCTTCATGGGCAACTCTCTCATTTCTTGGCGCAATAAGAAACAAATTGTGGTTGCTTATTCCAACACTGAAACTGAATATCGTGTCATTGCTGATGCAACACAAGAACTACTTTAGTTTCGATGGCTCGTCGCTGACATGAGAATCTCTTCTCCTACTGCCACTATTTTACATTGTGACAATAAGAGTATTATTCAGAATCCCCACAATGATGTATTCCATGAGCATACAAAACATATCGAGACTGATTGTTACTTCATCTGTCATCACATTTTCCAGAATACTGTTTGTCTATAATCTATTAATTTCGCTGATCAGATAACAAAGATTTTCACTAAGGCTCATCCACCCAAACACTTTCACTTTCTGATTTCCAAACTCAAGTTCACGTCTCATTTACCGCCTTGAGTTTGAAAGGAGAATTTAACATAATATATGGGTTTGGCCCAGGTCAAAACCGTAACCCTAGGGTTCCCTTAGTCCCTAATAAATATTCATATTGTAAATCTTTGTATTGTACTTTTCTTAATATCAATACGGTGGCTTTATGTTATCTATTTCATCTCTCAATTATTCCAACATACCCGATTGTTTTTGCAAATATTGACACTGAAAATGATGATAATTGAGATTAGTTCATTTCTAAATTTAAGAAGATAGTCAACTCCAGACTTAACAATAGTATATTCCATAACGATTTTTCCTCGGAAACACATTTAACAATTGCCTTTGACCTGTTTAAGCTTGTTCTTCAATTTGATTGTTTTCCTATGCCGATTTCTCAAGTGAATATAGGCATTCACTTTTTCATTCATCATCTTAACTCTACGTTTGGTATGCTGGAATGGAACGGAATGGAATGAGTGTGATATTAGAATGAATGTGGTATTGGAATAGAATGACCATTACCATTCCTATGTTTGGTGACAAATAGGATTAAACATGGTATTGGAATGACCATTACTATTTTTACGTTTGGTTACAAAATACATTAAACATAGTATTGGAATGAACGATAAATAAAAATGAAACAATATTCTTAAATATTCAGAAATTTTAGAACAAAATTTTGGGAACATAACAAAATTATTCAGAGACACTAAACAAATATCACCTAGGTTATCCTTTAACCCGATAAACTACAGGGCTTAGAATTACTTTCGTGTTTCTGTTTCCCTTTTTCCTATTCCCAAAAAAACTTATAACTGAAACAAAACACAAAAAAAAAAAAAAAAATGATTTGCTTATATTCTGATTTTAAGCTTTTGTTGTAAAAATCTGAGAACATAACAGAACAATTTTTTTTCTATTTTATTGATTCTATTCCAATCATTTTGTTAACAAATTTAAGATAGAAATATCAAATTCCACTTATATCTCACTTGTTTAGTGTTTCTGTTCTCATAAAATTGGGAATACAAATAAACATATGAGAAAAAAGTTGTTTATTCTGAGTTTTATATTTATATTTCAGGTTTTCTTGGAACAAAAACAGAAATATGGGAACAAAAACAGACATATGTTTCTAGATTTCTGTTTTTGTTTTTATTCCCAGATTTCTGTTTTTGTTCCCATAATTATGTTTTTGTTCCCATATTTATGTTTTTGTTTTGTTCCCAGATTTCTATTTTTGTTCCCAGATTTCTCTTTTTGTTTTTGTTCCCAAATTTTGTTCCCATATTTCTGTTTTCATTCCATGTTTTATGGGAACAGAAACATAAAAGCAACACCACAATATTTTTGTTTCTGTTCCCAAAATTTTATTTTCTGTTGTGAAAAATACGGAAACAGAAAGTATAGACCCTTCTTCTTACCTAATACCTCATTTTATTTGGGATTAACTAATCCTATGAGTTGTGGAGTTAGTCATTACTTGGGAATGAGAATGAAAACCAATCCCACCAACCAAACGTAGGAATGGAATAGTCATTCCCAACTTCATTCCAATCCCAAGATGAATCCCATGTACCAAACATGACCTGAGTGATTTATTTTCTGACAAAACTCCCGACATCAACCCACTGTTGCCACATCCTCCATTCTTGACAACTATTGCATATAATTTGGTGCCCAAAGTTTGGTAAGGAGTTTTGTGGCTCGTAAATATTAGAGAAAATAACCATTTGATTCCATAAGGGTGCAAATTACCGTTTGATACCTACAGTTTATTAATAAACAAAAATAATCTCAATAAATCATTTTTAATTTAATTAATCCCATTTTTAAATATGAAAAAATTTAATGATAAAAATGCCTACTAATTTTGCTGGATTGAAGTATAAATTAAAAAAAATTGTTTCCTAAACTGAAGGCTGAAAATATTTTCGAAATATTTATTTCAAAAAAAAAAAGTATTTACCATAATTAGTTATACTAAAAAGTCCTGAAAGTAATTATGCAATAAATCAATTTTGTTTCGTTCTTTACATAATTAAATTACACAACCATAATAGTCTATTTTAAAATATCAAAATTATATCTCAATCATATTTTTTTACATGAAAGAAATATAATCTCTATTGAATTTAACACATTAAGGTGGTTATAAAATTTGAAATTAGTCATGCACAATTGATTACATAAATATATTCGTCTAAATAATAACTTAAAAATTATATTTTCATTCATCATATTGAATTCAACACATGCGTGAATGACGACTGATCGCACTGCATTTTGTGCGATCTAGTACCACTAAATTAAGTTTTGTTAATCTTTTAAATAAATTAAGTTGTTTTATTTGTTTTTGTAGGATTTTGAATTTGGAACAAAACAACGTTAATTTAGGACAAAATCGGATGAAAAATGAACAAACCACGTCAAGCCGAACAGAAGACAGAACATTTGGAGCAGGGCGGCTCAATCGAGCTGCCCCTGAGAGAGGAGCCGAGCCGCCCACAGGCTGGTCATATAGCCAGCCTATGTGGGTTGGCTATACCAGTCCACTTGGGTCGCCCACAGGTTGGCCGTCGGCCAGCAGGCCCCCCCTTCTTTTCTTTTTTCTATTTTTACCCCTAAAGTTTGTCTATAAATAGAGGGCTTAGAACAAATGTAAAAGGAGAATCATCCAATTATCATATCAATTCCATATTTCATTTTCTTTCAAATTCAACACCATTTGTATATATTTCTTATCCTTTTATTTTTACTATTGGAGGAAGTTTGAATCTTAAAGGGTACAAAGTGTTAACGGTGTTTTTTGAAGATTGTATTCAAGAAAATACCGTTCTACACAATTATGAGCGGCTAACTTCCTTCTACCAGGTTAGAGTTGTGGTATTGTATTTTTAAAATTATGTAATATTGTATTTTTCTTATTTAATTTTGGATATTGTATAAACAATTATGTGGCAAGAATTCCGTTATAAAAAATGAATTTAATTGTGATTGAATTTATTGTCAAAATGTTCTTGTAGAGATTTTGCTTTAAATGTAATCACTGCTAGAACATTAAGTCTTGCACTTGTGGTCTTGATTTAATGGTCACAGAATCGTATTCTTGGGGATTGATTATTGGACTGGATGGTTTATGCCTAGATATTAATTCACCTTAGATTAGTTTAGTGTAGAAATTAAATATCGAAGATAATCCATGCTAGAGGATAATAATTCAAATATTTCTGAGTAGTTCCGGTTTGTAGTTAGGAACACTCGTTTATACATATCCGTTTTAAATAGAAATTATAAGAAAAGTATAGTTTCAAAATACTAAACCTACAATTCTTAACATGGTTTTTTTCTTTATTTTATTTTTAATATTTCTTTTCCTATTTTCAAAAATCAAATCAAAATTCTCAATCGTTTTCACCAAAGAAAGGAAAATAATCGAAAATTGATAATTACAAGTCCGATCCCTGTGGTTTGACACCCTACTTGAACACTGTACTACATCAGTATCGCGGTATTACTTTAAGGGTATTAAATTTGAGCGATCAAATTTTGACGCCGTTGCCGGGAATCGGCATCGCTAATTATTAATTTTTGTTAGTATTTTTTCTTTCTCTGCCCGTATAAATTTATCTATTTTCTTTCTTGAGTTTATTTTCACAGGTTAACCGAGATCCATTCTTTGAGTTCAGATCTTCAAGTAAGGATTCAGGTTATTCTGTCATTTTTTTTTCTCTTTTCTTAAAAAATAAAAAAAAAAAAAAATCAGACCATGGTAAATGGATAATTACTTTGGGGGATTTGACATTTCATTTGCAGATTCTCAACAATCTTTTCTCTTAGAACCACAACTTAATCCTTACTTACGTACGATATACCAAAACCCAAACCATTTCACCAATTAATATCCGTACAATTACCAAAATCCCACATATCCCTATAATAATGTTTATCTCGATCCGTATTATCCACCTCTCGAATCTAATCAATACTCGAATAATTATGAATGGGATCAATATTATTATAGTAAGCTTTCATGGTCGTATCTTTACGATCAATCCTATTATCAACCCCGATGTCAACTACCATTTCCCCAAGAAGTTAGGAATTCTAAACCCACTTTAATGCAACAATTTCTAATAATCTTGGAAGAGCAACACCAATCCCTAGTAGAGAGTAGCTAAACCTTCACAGAGTAACGTCAAACCTTAGCGGAAAACCACCAATCCTTAACAGAGCAAGGTCAAATCTTAGAAAGACAAAATCAAATCTTAGAAAAGCGAGCTCTATCCTTGAAAAAGCAATTTGAAGAGATAGACGGGAAAGAAATACTAATTGGGCAAATCATTGAATTAGTGAAAGAGAAAATTGCAAAAAATGGTCTAAAGATTGACATTCGAGTAAGTGATAAGGAGAGTGGTCTAGAACAAGCAAGTGAATATGAAAAGTTGTTAAAAGAACCACAACTGAGTGAAACTGGTAAGGAACCCCAACGAGATAATCCCGAGTTGGAGCCATTTTTGGCTCAACCATCACCAGTTAGTGAGGAAGAGAAGGAAGTGAGATACAAGAATGATAGCGATCCGGTGAGCGTAGAAGTCGAAAATACGTACGCAGAGGAAGTTAGGGTTGGAAATTATAAGATAAGATCCAACCACCAGTGACACATCCAAGTAATCTTCTCATGATTAAAACATCCATTATACCCTTACTACCGCATCCCAAAATTAATGTTTATTGTTTTTATGCGGTGGATCAATCGTCAACCAAAATCATGAACGATTCATGTCATATTCAATGGGTTGATGTAACTCAACTTCTATTTGGGGGCTTAATAAACAAGTTACCAAATAAGTCCCATAGAAAAAGAAATGAGATTTGATCCGGGAAAGAAGTTGATAAATTTGAGTGTCGCCCGTTATTCATCACTCACTGGCTGGAGAGTAACTCAACAGGAGGTGAGAAGCGGGTTACTCCATTACGGATAGGAGGTTAAGATACTCATCGTCTGGCTGAAGACGTTAAATTTAGCACTGAGTGGGAGACAACCCATTGTTGTTTTAATTTTCTTATTTTACTTTTGATTTGATAAGTTTCCTTGAGTGTTCTGTCAGACAAGTTTACGAGCAGTTTACACTGACTCAGTATAAATAAGCAAATCCGATACATCATGTTGTCTCTCTCCTTACCAATCTAATTTCATAATTTTCACATTGAGGACAATGTTAGATTTAGGTTTGGGGGGGCAAATGCTTGTATTTTTGCTGATATTTTATTTCGCACTAAAACTTTGTCAATCTATCCTATGTTGACATGTTTGTCAAATACAAACTTGAGTTTGCTAAAATAATCATTGGAACATAGGACTGATTTTTAAAAATATTTTATTTTTTGACCTTTACATTCATGCCACCTTTCTTTTATTTTAAATTTAGTACATAAGTTGGTTTATTAAATTTTGATGTGAAAATAAGATATCCCTAAAATATAAATATAAAAAAATAAAAAAATTGTCTTAATAATAAACTTTCGCTGAGTAACAGAGCCTCTTGCCTTAGTAAGTTTCGAGTTTCGCGTCAAAAGGGAGAAGTGATTTGTTAAGACGATAAGTGACTCGTTAACTTTGAAGCCTAATTTGTTCGAGTTATTTTGCTCGAGAACTAGCAAAATTTAGGTTTGGGGGTATGATCGCACTGTATTTTGTGTGATCTAGTGTAAGACCTTGTTTTTTTTTTTTTGCACAATTTAAGTCGTATTTTAGAATATTTCAAAAATAAAGGGGTGGATGGCGTTATTAATTATTTGATTTAAAATTTTAGGGGTTAATTTTTAATGTTCAAACTAGTAAAATTAGAATTTGGGTTTAATTAACAACTTAACAAAAATTAAGGGCAGATTAGTGTAATTTGGGAAAAAGATTATTATATATATATATACATGTATTAGCTGTGCAGATCAATCAAAACCGAAAACAGAGGAGGGATCGACGTGGCATTACAAGAGATCACAATTAAACCAATAATTTCATGCATGTAAATTCATCCAACTACACTATCGTAAGGATCAGTTCTCAAAAGAAGAAGAAATCATAGGAAAAGAAAAAAAAAAAAAAAAGGAAAACAGAGGAGAGAGAGAGAGGTCTGGTGGGTGTCGTCGAGGCTGTTCGGGATCGCCGGAGGTGGTGGGTTTTGTTCGTTGTGGGTTCTTCGGCATGGGTGTGTGAGCGTCGTCGTTGTCGTGCATTCGGTGATCGTCGTGGGTGTTTGGTTGTTCATCGTCGGCGTGACGAAAGTGTGTGTGTGTTGAACGTGTGTGTGTGTGTTGATCGGACGTTGAGCGTTGATGTGGATGTTGAGTGTGTGTGTGTGTCCCCGTCGTTCAGCATGTGTGTGGGCGTGGGTGTGCTCGTCGTGGATCGCCGGAGTCGTCGCCGGCGGTGGGTTAGAGAGAGAGAACTCGCCGGCGGCGAGAATTCAAAACAGAAAACCAAAACGCTGCATGTGTATCATCTGTTCGTGACGGTGGTTCGGACTTGGTGTGTGTGGATCGTGCATGTGTTTCGTTGTGGGATGGTGTGAGTTCGGCTCGTTCAGTCTACCGTGGCGGGAGCCTGAGTTTGGCCGACGGTGGTGGCGGTGATCGTGAGTATGTGTGTGCATTTTGTTCTGAGGTCCCGTGGTGTGAGGTTGTTGGTGTTCGGCGGTCGACTTCGTGAGTGTGTAGCGTGGTCGGAGCAGTGATCGGCGGCAGGAGTGAGAAACGGTCGGCGGCGAGACCCAAACAGAAGCAGGAAGAAGAAGCGGGAAAAGAAAAAGAAAGAAGCCAAAAAAAAAGGAAGAAAAAGAAAAATAAAAAAATTACATAAATCACCCCAATAAAAACTAAAAACTCATCTCATGACCGGCGAAAGATTCGGAAGAGGTAGAATTCCTAACTCTTTTAATATATGTATTTAATTTTCTCAATGTGACGTTTGTGCTATCATTGTCAGTGTATTTAGCGTTATTTGTTCGCATGAAATATTTTGATTATATGGAAATTATGTGAAAAGTATGCTAAGTTGTTTTACGTGGCGTAATAAATTTAAATGCACGTATTAGAGGGGTTGGAGTTCTACTAAGCGTTGACTTACAACCCCATAATTTTTGATTGCAGGGTCAGTGGGGACAAAATGACGAGGAGATATTTTATTTGAAATTTCTATTTGTAAAAAAAATTGTATTTATTATTTATTATTGTAATCGGAGGAAACGATAAGTATAATTATTATAGTCGATGTGAAATATCTCAATTTTGGAAATATTCGAAAATTCGGTTTTAATATAAGTGTTTCAAGATAATTAATTTGATAAAATAATTATATGATTTGAGAAATATTAAATATTCGGTTTTAAATTATAAGATCGGTAATTATTAGTTGATGCTGGATTGTAAATTGAAAATATTTTTATATACATTCGAGTTTTAATTATTAATTTAGTAATAATAATTCCAGTTTAGTATATTTAAATTCTTATTGTAAAAGTGGTATTTATCATTAATTGATCGGTGCAGTTCACTAATTACGGAATATCAATAATTTTCGTTGTAAAAATCGACAATTAAAATTTATCGCCATTATTATAAAAATTTACCGAATTCGATAGATTGGTAATTCAGACAATTGGTTTTTGTAAGAAATTTCTCTATAGGAAAAACCAGAGTAGCGGGTTTAGGAAACCGGGCTGTTATATCTAGTATTACTAAGTTAAGTTTTGTTAATCTTTTAAATAAATTAAAAAATTATAAATTAAGTTGTTTTATTTATTTTGGTAGGATTTTGAGTTTGGAACAAAACGACGTTAATTTGGGACAAATTGGATAAAAAACGAACAAATCACATCAAACCGAACAGAAGATGGAACATTTGGAGCAGGGCGGCTCAACCGAGCCGCCCCTGAGAGAGGAGCCGAGCCTCCTACAGGCTGGCCATACGGCCAGACTGTGTGGGTTAACAGCCTATTCTGTGGGCTGCCAACCCGTGGGCTGGCTATACCAACCCATTTGGGCCGCCCACAGGCTGGCCGTTGACCAGTCTGCTGGCCAATTGGCCAATTGTCAAGCAGGCCCCCTTTTTTTTTTTTTTTTTTTTTTTTCCTTTTTTCATTTTTACCCGTAAAGTTTGTCTATAAATAGAAGGTTTGGAACAAATGTAAAAGGAGAATCATCCAATTATCATATCAATTCCATATTGCATTTTCTTTCAAATTCAACATCATTTGTATATATTTCTTCTCCTTTTATTTTTATTATTGGAGGAAGTTTGAATCTTAAAGAGTATAAAGTGTAAACGGTGTTTTTTAAAGATTGTATTAAAGAAAACACCGTTCTACACAACGATGAGCGACTAATTTCATTCTACCAGGTTAGAGTTGTGGTATTGTATTTTTGAAATTATGTAATATTGTATTTTTCTTATTTAATTTTGGATATTGTATAAACAATTATGTGGTAGGAATTCCGTTATAATAAATGAATTTAATTGTGATTGAATTTATTATCAAAATGTTCTTGTAGAGATTTTGCTTGAAATCTAATCACTGCTAGAACATTAAATCTTGCACATGTAGTATTGATTTAATGATCACATAATCGTATTCTTGGGGATTGATTATTGTTCTGGATGGTTTATGTCTAGATATTAATTCACCTTAGATTAGTTTAGTGTAGGAATTAAATATCGAAGATAATCCATGCCGGAGAATAATAATTTAAATCTTTTTGAGTAGTTCCGACTTATAATTAGGAACACTCGTTTATACATATCCGATTTAAATAGAAATTATAAGAAAAACATAATTTCAAAATACTAAACCCACAATTCTTAACATGGTTCTTTTCTTTATTTTATTTTTTAATATTTCTTTTCCTATTTTCAAAAACCAAATCAAAATTCTCAATCGTTTTCACCAAAGAAAGGAAAATAATCGAAAATTGATAATTATAAGTCCGATCCCTGTGGTTCGATATTTTACTTGAAAACTGTACTACATCAGTATCGCGGTAGCATTTTAAGGGTATTAAATTTGAGTGATCAACGACTTTTCGAAATTGACAGTAATTTCGACTATATTGAATTCAACACGAATTATTTTATTTTAATAAAAAAAGACAATTGAAGTGTCATTTTGAAATTTTAAAATAGCCGATCATGTTGTGTAATTTAATCAGTAAAATAATATTATAAACTTAATGAACCATCTAATTATTTGCGAGAGTTCTTACTTCAATTAAATATGGGTACTATTCCTTAATTTTCCAAAATAATATTTTGGGGAAGTTTTTGAACGGTCAATAGGAATGTAACGATAGTTAACGACGACAAATCTATCATATTTTCCAAAAGATATGTAGTGTTATTGAAAAAAATATTGGAATTGTTTGCTAGTTTGTGTACAATTTTAAGATTTGTTGAAAATCGCTCCCCAAATTTTAATAATAATTTACTTGCCAAAGTGTCATTGGCCAAACTTCATTACGAGTTTTTTCAACTGACCACAGCGGATTACTACCCCCACCTCTTATCCCATCCTTGGCCACCACCAGTACCGCTCACTCATGATCATGGATTCCTCTCTCTGGACGTCATTTCCCGGCACATAAAATTCCATGGCTTCAAATCTGTGCTGCTGTTCTGCTTCGATTCCCAAAATACGCTCCACCACCATCTTTTCCTCTTCTCATTATTCCGTTTCTTCTTGCGGGCCCAACGGAATCGCGTTGAACAAAGCAGCATTCACCTCAAAAACCTGCGCCAAGTTCGAAAAATTCCAAAACGAAGCTCCCCTGGAGAATCTCGAGGAATCCACGAAGTCGTCTCCTTCAGACTCACAACGAACGACGGTTGAAGATAACGAAGAAGATGACAGGTGAATTTGTGAATATTCACTGTTTGAATTACTGCAAACGTTTGGGGCACATAAATTTGCGATTATTTTAGTTCATATTGAATCTGTATTTTGCCAAAAACAGTTTTTCTTTTTTCAGTTTATACGTACAGATGATTGAGGATTGTGCTAATAGTTCAAATGGAGGACAGAGTTACAAAAGGGTGATATTGATGATGCTGATACAAGGCCTGATGGATTGCGATGAAATGAAATATGACTAGAATTAGAGCATGTTTATGTTAAAACACCCCATTATAGTTCTTGTTCCTGTTGATTTGAATCTAATAATGGAAAGCAGAAGATGATAGAAGTCAAGAATATCAAAGAGAGTGGTGAGCCAAGAGCTGTTAGTTTGGTTGGCACGGGGAGATGGCCTCTTTCTTTGTCAATCAGGTTTAACTGTCTGTCTTGGGAAGCCCTCTAGGAATTAAATCTTGAATTTAATCCTGAACAAAACTTGTGGATCCTTCATGCCTATAGAAGTCCTATATAAGAGTGATGAAAAATGAATACCTATGAC
This sequence comes from Eucommia ulmoides, assembly GCA_016647705.1. NCBI lineage: Eukaryota > Viridiplantae > Streptophyta > Magnoliopsida > Garryales > Eucommiaceae > Eucommia > Eucommia ulmoides. The sequence continues at coordinate 17,505,247 of CM028341.1, read as the reverse complement.
TAAAAACATCAGTTTTAGCATTTGAATCTCCAGTCAATGCAAAATCACACAATAATATATGGTGCTCAAAGCAATGAAGTAGCTAAAGCAAAGTCTAAGGCATCGTTTGGCCCTTTTCTGGGGTGCTTCTCCTTTTGAAAAGGAAAAGCCTATGTTTATCCGATTGGTAAACACCTTTTCTGAAAAGACTGGTTTTGAAAAGCTCCAGAATAGGTGCTTTTAAAAGCCAAAAGAAATTCTTTTCGATGAATATGTGATCAATATGACCATACTTTTTCATTCTTATTAGACATTTACCATTTCTTATTAAAAGCCAAAATGTCATAGAAAATTTGTGTTGGATTTCGTTATAGTTTTAAAAATAAAAACACATTTCTCTCAAAGTGTTAAATATTATAACAGAAAATAAAAAATAAATCTATTTCAATCATCGATATGATATCATTCAAAAAATTTGTATTGATATTTTTATTCATATTTAGTTAAAATTAATTAGGGTTCCCATTTTATACCAGTGTTAAATAGCACCCAATTCACTTTTGTAATTAATTTTAGGATCTACTTTTACTGTTAAATTACTAGTTAGGACCAGAAATTAAGTCTTACCATTCATGGAATTGAAGCTTACACAAATTGCGAAAAAGTGGGATGGCTCTCCGAATTATCCTTAAATTTATCATACGTTAAAACAAATAGTTGTCCTTTTTATACATTTTATTAAAAACAATTAGTGTTGGAGAAAAAATATTACAAATAATAGATGTTTAGTTGAGTCATTTAATAGTTTTTCCATGCTTCTACACAAATGTTCACCAAACACGCATTTCATGCTTTTGTTCTTCAACAGTTTTTTTTACAAATTGCCGAACCTTCTACAACTGCTTTTCATCAGCTCCTTTCAAACGACTCCTTTTAACATCTCCCTTTCATCAGACAAACCAAGCTTATGTCTTGGGACTACATATGGCTCTAATTTCTTACATAATTAGATTTTAGCGACTCCATCAATGCAAGTTCTCTTTTTCACTATGAATATTTATTTTTCTTCATATTAACAGATTCATGAGAGAACATATTTCCAATTTGTCATAGTGGATTTGTCCTTGAATGATAAAATGATCTACAATATCCTTAGGCTTAGTTTTGCCCATCCTTTCAATTTCGTAAATGAAATTGGCAGTCCAGCTTAAATATTAAAGTCTAAAATGTAATCTGTAGGTGTATTACTAAAGATGAGAAATTTTAGGAAGTTTGCATGTGCTAATTTATTACCTAGATTTATTTTTAACAATTGCATAAAACTGTTAAGGCCAATATCAAGAAAGCATAATCCCATAAATAAAACCCAGAATACTTACTTATTTTTATCAATTATACATAGCAAAGAAAAAAAAATTATTAGCTTTCATCAGTTGTTTTGAGCTATCTACCAGTGGAAAGTGAAAATCAACATTAAGGTTGCATGTAGCAACCCATATTTTGACCATGTTTTGGTTCCATGTTGTCTTGTATTTCTGTTTCTATATGGCAATGGAATTGAAAGTTTTGCTTTACTAAAATTTGTGTTTCAGCTGTTTGCCCTCTGATTTGGTGGGTGCTGTCCAACAATCAAGTCAAGCAAGTGCCACTTTTGTGTCTGCGGGAGGAATGAGAGCAATTGTAAGTATATAAACGCTCATACTTCCATTCCATTTGTAGCTAACTGATGGAAAATGAAGTTTGTTATTCACACATTATTTGATCCCAAAAGTATTAATTTTTTTTTTTTTTTTATAAATATATTTACATAAACAGAATTTAAAAACTAAAGTTGTAATTCTTTTAAGAGGGTTATAAGAGTAATTTTTTATTAGATATTTTTAATTAACTTTTTAATAATATAGTATCAAGGATAAATATGTAATTTTATATTTAATATCAAAGGAAGTGAGGGTCAGAGATATTTTCCAAATGACAGGGGATATCATTGTAAGTTTTTCCAATGACAATGACATAGACCTTTACTAAAATTTATCCATATTTTGATTCATGATTGTTTTCATTATAACTAATTATACGTAACCTTATCTCTAGAGGTGGTTAGTGGGCGGATTGGGGCGAGTTAGGTCAAAACTGCGAACCAAACCAATACTAGGTGGGTTGAGTTAATTTGAACCGTAAACCGCCCAATGATGTGTGGGTTGGTTAGTTTAAATCGTGGGTTACCCAATAGTATACGGATTGAGCCTATTTTCGGGCTGGGCTAATTAGAACCGTAGATTGCTCTTGAAATATAATAAATGTTGCTAAACCGTAATAACATGGGCCAAACCGTAACCCGCCCATACATGTGCGGGTTTTGAGATTTAACACCCATGCAATGCGTGTGTTAGTATTGGGCGGTTTTTTTACGGTGCGGGTTTGGCGGTTTAGGCGAGTTTGGCAAGTTGACCAAATCCGTTGCACACCCCTACTTATCTCTTCATCTTCATCCCCCTCTTCCACCCCAACCATTTAATAAAATTCTCTCTCTCCATCAATTAGTTACATATAACTTTTAAATAATATTAAAAAAGACCTATTAACTTATTTTAAAATTATTATTTAAAGAAAATAGAAAAATTTAAAAAATCCTCTAGGAGATTATTTAAATATTATATACTATTTTCTAAAAATAAATGTGAGTGATGGACAATAATTATTTCAGAGGTTGACATTATTTTTTTTTTAGCTTACAATTTTATTTTTATTTTTCAGCATTAACTTTTTTTTTCATACTTTCATAAGATAAATTAAATATAAATTAAACGATCAATTGTTGTATATGTAATATTCAAATAAAAAATATATATACTGATATAATTTTTTCTCGACCCGTATATTATGCGGGTCTTAAACTAGTATATATATATATATATATATAGCTTGAGTTTTGTAGCACCGGGTTGCCCCATATATATAGAGAGAGGGATATAAAAATTATACTCTCTTTCCTCTCAAAGGCCACTGATGTTATCCTGTCTTTTCTTGTGTAGTGTATAACTTTTCGTAGGTGCTAACAAATGTACATGAATGAAATTATGAGTGTTATCACTACACGAACACTTCAAATTTTTTCAGTTAGAACACTGTGATTTTATTTACAAAGTTCTCTTTCTTTCCCTTTTTTGTCCCCTCAGGTCGAGCTCTTAATTCCACAGTTACAATTTCTTGATGATGAAGGTGCCCAAGCTGAGCTCTGGGAACTGTCAAGAATCTTCTTGGACACACTTATTGTAAAAACTGGATGTCAGGTGAATTGGAGGGTTGGATTGATTATTGTATTTTAATCAGAATTTGGATTGTGTCAGGAAACTGTTTCTCTTCTTTAGCAAGGAAAAATGCAGTATCTCACTTCTTCATTTTATTTTTTGGTTGGAGATACCATCATTAAGCAGTGGAAGGAAGGAGCAGAAACTCTCCTGCCTTTATTAATAACTTCCTAAAATCTTCAAATGTAAAATGAAATTTTGTATAAATTCAAATTCTAAGATTTGCAATTTTTCATTGTTAGAGGGTTAAAGCCATATTTCCAGATGCTGGTGCAGCTGCGCTCCTAAAATATCAGTGGAAAGATGCTGCTTTTGGTTTTGCCAGGTTAGGTTCATAGCAAATGTGCATATTTGCTCTTCTATGGATTGTGCATCTTTGAATGATTTTAATGCGTGGCCCTATCAAACTACAACTGGCGGGTGCTCTACGAATTCTTTTATAGTCTTCTTTGCTAGTAAGCAAAGAGCTTACTGATTCGATTAGTTATGCAGTATGCTTGATTGTAATTTTTATAACGGATCCTTGTATTTGGATGCCGTTTGATTTGTGTTCCTATTTCTATTTCTATTTTTTTTATGTTCCCAAAAAATTTAGAAAAGTAGCAAAAAAGCAGAAATTAAAAAAAAAATGTTTCTGCTTTGTTCCCTGAAATTTGTTCTAAAAATCTGGGAATAGATCATTTTTTTTTTTCAATTGTAAGTTTTCTGGGAACCAAAAAAAATAAATAGTAGAAACAGAAGCACTAAGGCACTCATATAACTTGATTGCATTTTTATAGTGGATTTTCTAGCCTTTTTGTGATTCTGTGATTGCATTCGAGTACAGTTTAAGTGACCGGAAGCCCGTGGACAATGAAGATGAAATCGTTGTTATGGTTGTTCCTGATTATCAGATGTTGGAATATGTACAGCGAATTGCATCTGCTCTCTCAGACGATCCGGTATCTGCTTGACTCTCTCGTTACTTCGTTAGGGACACAGGCTAGTGGAATCATGAACTATTTAGTTTGATCTAGTGGGGATTGAAGCTTCACAATCAAGCCTTCTCTTAGTACTTGTTTTTAATTCCCTCTAAATACCACAGAAAATAGATGCAAAACTGATAATTTGCAACTATCTGAAATTCTCCTAGTCTTCATTGTTTTAATGGCCTCAAGTCAAGGTATTCCTTTTTCTGTAGAACGAACATCCTGATTTTCTTCTTAGGTAGCGTATGGATTGATGGTTTTTACAGAAAATTATAATTTGAATTTAGAATCTATACTAAAAGACTAATATCAACAAAGTAAATACATACATGTATCAGTTTAAACAGAAGAATATGAACTGAATTGGCGATGAAGGAGGTCAATTGAAAAGAAAATAAATAATAAAAAGAAGGTATCTTGCTCGTTCAATAATCAATAATCAATAATCAAAGGCTGCCTCTTCTAGTACAATAAAGCTCTATTATATAGGCTTAATCTAAAAATGAAAATAACAAATAATCCCATTAATTGAGATAATCAATTAATGAGCATATTTTTATGGAAAAAAATAAACAAGAATAACGGCGATAATTAACTAATTTGGGAAGAAATACAATAATGATTTTTCGGTCTCCACCATACGTAAGTTCGAGGCGGTGGCCTTAGTTGATCCCCAACAATTCTCCTCGGCTGACAAGACCTCACCTCTAGAGAGAATGATACTGCTCCAAAAGATCGGGCGCAAGTCGGAGTAACTTCTCATCTGGAAGCCAAGTAACATCTGAGAGTGGTCAACTTAGAGGTCAACCTTTCCACTTGACCAAATATCTTTGAAATTCCCCTTGTGAAGAGCCAATAATCTCGTCCTCTAATACTTCTCCAATTTGATCTTCGGTATGTGTGGACATGCAGGGTCGCGATGGTATTGGTTCAGGCAAAATAATAGTTTTCTCTAGAGGAACACCTACAAATACATTGAGAGACTCAAATGTATGTCGATAAGGTAACAAGTCTTGCAAATTGAAAACAAAATAATATGCATGTCAGATGACAAAGCAAGTAAGTAGGCATTAGGTCCAATTCTACGAAGAATGCGGTGTGGTTCGATAGCTTTAGCATGCAGTTTCTCAAAAAAGTATTTTGGAAATCGTTTTGGATGTACCTGAACCATCACATACACACCCTTCTTGAATTCTATATTCCCACACTGAACATCAACAAGTTTATAATTTTCATTACTTAAAGCTATCTTGCGATTAACATCATCATGAAGATCACAAATGTATTGGGCAAATAATTCAACACTTTCAAAAGGGCCAAAATAAATGAATAACGTCAACTGGTTGGCGAGGTGAAAAACCATGCACAATCTCAAAATAACTTTTGCCCGCAGAGTGATTGATTGAATAATCATAAGCAAATTATGCAGTAGGCAATGATACGTCCCAATTACCAACTTATATCCAATTGGAGAACGAATCAAATTGCCTAAATTACGATTGACAACCTCTGTTTGCCCATCAGTTTTGGGGCGATAGGCTGAGGAGAATTTTAGAGTGTTAATGAAAAGCTTCCAAAGTGTTTTCCAAAAATAAATGACAAATGTAACATCTCGATCAAACACAATAGATTTAGTTAAGCGATTTAATCGAACTACTTGCCTAAAAAATAACTCAGGCACATGCGACGTATCAATCGATTTACTGCAAGGGATGAAATGAGCCATTTTGACAATCTATTCACAATAACTATAATGGAGTCATGATCCCAAGGCATCCTAGGTAGACCTTAGGACGAAATCCATACTTAGGTCCTTCCATGGTATATGTGAGGAATGGGTAAAGGTGCATGCATGCCAGAGTTGTTTTCCCTTGCCTTAGTTGACACTTTCAACATTGCGGCAACAATCTTAGAGACATCTTTCTTCAAATTTGGCTAATAAAACTTTTTCTCCACCACAACAATAGATTTGTTGCAACCAAAGTGTCCCACGAGTACCCTAGCGTGTAATTGCCAAACTAAAAATTTGCGAAGAGAAATACGGAAAATGCACAAGCAAGTGCCTCAAAACATGTAACCATCTCGAAGGAAATAATCGAAATGGTGAAGTCATGATCCCTAAGCGATATCGTAAAAAATGACACTAAATTGGGGAAGTAGAGTGCTTATCTTTTAATCTTTCAAACCCTACAACATATGCTGTCATAGATTCTAAAACCATACAAATCTGACTAAGAGCTTCCATGTTCTGTTTGGCCGAACTTGACTCAAAAGAGGGGGGGGGGGGGGGAGTGAATTGGGTCATAGAATTTTTTCGTCTCTTTTATCTCTGCAAATTCTCGTCACTTTAACCAATCCTTTAGTAGATAATGAATTTTAGAGATAATGTAAAGGGATTCATTTAATAGATTGTTTGTCTCATTGTGATATGTTTGATAGTGTAATGCAGCGGAATAAAGTAATCACAATCCGAACAACATATAACAGTAAATCATAGAAGGATAGAGATATAGACAATAAACCACTTAACACACAAAGATTTTTATAGTAGTTCGGCAAAATCAATTTGCCTACGTCTACTCTTACGAGCTCATGCGAGAGTTCTAATCCACTAATTAATCGGATCTTTTTCCCTGGTGAACACCAAACCATTAAAATCTCTCACATAACAACTTCTTTTATGTTCTGCTACAATCTCTCACTAGATAAGGTTGTTTATGCCTAAACGAAAATCTCTCACAAGGTAAGGTCGTTTATACATTGCTACTCTCTTACAAGACGAACTACGTTTCTCTTGCTACATTCTCTCATTAGACAAACTAAGTTTATGTCTCGCTACAATCTCTCACAAGGTAAGGTTGTTTATACCTTGTTACACTCTCACAAGACACGCTACGTTTATGTCTTGCTACATTCTCTCACTAGACAAGACACGTTTATGTCTAACTACAGTCTCTCACAAGGCAAACTACATTTATGTCTTGCTACCCTCTTACCAAGGTTCACACCCCTTGGATTTGCTAATTCCTTTCCCTAGGCAGAAACCATGCCTTACCAAGTTTCTCCACCTTGGATTTATCAAGTACAACAATATTCAATACAACTCTCAAACAGGCAAATATAGTTACAACAATAAGTACACAAAACTCCAACAAATCTGTATTCTGTATCTACTCTTGAGATCATGGAGATTCAATCTCCCAAATAATCTCTTCCCCGTAGAGATATATTTGATTCTTTTTATAGATTTTTCCCTTTTGAGTTTTTTTTTATCACTCGGCTCAATATATTCAACATTTCATCTTTTTAATACCGTTCCAACTCCCAACAAGATGTAGATATGATATTATTGAATTGAATAATCAATATTATTACTTTGCTAATTGTACAATATGAGACTACATATCGGAGTAATTAAGAATAAAAAAGGTAACTAACTAATGACTAATAACAACTTTCCTAATCTACATATTTGATTTTCCCTATATACAAATAACAAAAATATCAAATCTTCCAACACTCCCTTTCAAGTTGATATGAATATATCTTCCATTGTCAGCTTGCATATTAGGTAGTCGAATCTCTTCTTTCGTAATCTTTTTGTTAGAATGTTTGCGATTTGTTCGGTAATCGGTACATATGACATACATATTTGTTCACTCTTGATCTTTTCCTTGATGAAATGCTTGTCCACTTCCACATGTTTTGTCCGATCATGTAGTACCGGATTGTGGGCAATTGCAATGGTTTATTTGTTATCACAATAGACTTTCATAGGTGTTAAATTGGAATTCTTCAACTCTTTTAGTAATCTGTTAATCCATAACACTTCACAGATGCTATGAGCCACTGATTTGTACTCCGCTTCGGCGCTATTTCTAGCTACGACATTTTGTTTTTTGCTCTGCCATGTGATGAGGTTCTCACCAACAAAGGTGCAGTAACCAGAGGTCGATCTCCTGTCCGTGACGCTTCCAGCCCAATATGCATCGGTATATACCTCTACCAGTTGGTGGCCACGTTTTTTTATACAAAATTCATTTTCTGGGTGTACCCTTCAAGTACTTTAGGATTTTATAGCCAGCTTCGAAGTGTTCTTGTCTCGGTAAGTGCATAAATTGGCTGACTATGCTTACCGCAAAAGCTATATCTGGACGGGTATGTGATAAGTAGATTAACCACCCCACTAGCCTTTGATATTGTTCTCGGTTACCACTGCTTCAGGTTTGGCCGGTTGTAGCTTCTCATTCGGTTCGCTTAGAGTTTCTACAGCTTTGCACCCAAGTAGTCTTATTTCATTCAGTAGGTCGAGTACATACTTCATTTGACTCACAAATATGTCTTCCTTTGATCTAACAAATTCCATTCTAAGAAAATACTTCAGTGGACCTAAGTTTTTGATCTCAAAGTCATCCGCAAGTTTTCTTTTAAGCCTTCCCATTTCGTCACTATCACTTCCTGTTAAGATGATATCATCTACATAGACAATTAAAATGACAATCTTACCATCAGTTGAGTGTCTATGGAACATAGTATGATCTTCTTGGCTTTATTGATAACCATGACCTTTTACAGTGGTTCCGAAGCGTTCAAACCACGCTCTAGGAGATTGTTTTAAGCTGCATAGTTACTTCTTTCGCTTGCACACCTTTCCTTGTCCTATCTTTCTTTAAAAGCCTGATGTAAACTCATGAACACTTCCTCCTCCAAGTCTCCATTTAGAAAGACATTTTTCACCTCTAATTGGTGTAGGTGCCAATCAAAATTCACTGCTAGGGACAATAGAACCCGAATCGAGTTTATCTTAGCAACTGGGCCAAACGTTTCTTGGTAGTCTATCCCATATGTCTGTGTGAATCCTTTAGCCACGAGTCTTGCTTTGTACCGTTCTATGCTTTTATCTGCCTTGCACTTGATGGTGAATGCTCACTTGCACCCGACTATCTTTGTATCTTTTGGCAAATCAATTATTTCCCACATACCACTCATTTTAAGAGCATTCTTCTCTTCCAAGACTGTTATTTTCCAATTTGGATCACTGAGTGCTTCCTCAATGTTCCTTGGAGTAAACAGATTAGTGACTTTAGAAGCAAGGCTCTATATGGTTTGGAAAGTTTTTGTGTAGGATACATATCTAGATATGGGGTGATTAGTGCAGTTCTGACTCCTTTCTTGATTTCTATAGGAATATTGAGATCTGAAGGAATACTGGAATGAGAAGGTTCATTAGGAGGTGGTAAAGAGATAGGATTACCTAGGTGAGAGGGTTCATTAGGAGATGGGAAAGATATAGGATTATTTGGATCATTGCTTGGGGAGTCGGATTGATCTTGTGCTAGAACGGTAGGCTGGTCTGTGTTCTTCTTTGTACCTCTCCGAGTATAAGTATAAACCTACAACTCAGTATGTGATCGTGGTATTTCTTCATCTGTTCGTGAAAGAATTATGCTCAGCACTAGTGTACTAGTAGGGATCCCTTTTTGTTTTTCAATATTTTCATCACTTGTTTTTTACTGATTTGGAGTAAAAGTTTCTAAGACTGTGGTAGGAAGATGATCATTAGTGACCTAAAAATTTCCTTCCATTAGATTCACCCCCTGATGGGGATTTTTGTCAAAGAAAGGGACATTTTCCAAAAACGTAACATCCATATTAACATGAATTTTTTTTGTTTGTGGATTGTAGCTCTTATACCTTTTTTGATTTGGTGCATAACCTATGAAAATACATTTTTCGCTCTAGGATCAAGTTTAGACCGAAATTGTCTAGGAATATGAACGTAGGAAGTGCAGCCAAATACTTTAAGAGGTAGGTCAACTGATATCCTAGATGCTGGAAAATGTGTTTTGAAATTATCAAATGGTTTGGTGTAGTTTAGAACACGAGTAGGCATGTTTGTTAAAAGTGCATCGCCCCACAAATATTTTGAAATCTGCGTAGAAAACATGAGTGCACGAGCTACTTCGAGTAAGTGTTTATATTTCTGTTCAGCGATGCCATTTTGTTTTGGTGTGTCACGACATGTGGATTGATGTAAAATACCATTTGTTTTAAAAAAACTGCCTAAACATTCGTTGAAATATTCTGTGCCTTTATCTGTGCGAAGAATGATAGGTTTCATTTGAAATTGGTTTTTGAGCATAATGCAATAATCTTTAAATAAAGTTTCTACATCAGATTTTGCACGCATCAAGTTTGTCCAATATAAACGTGTGTGATCATCAATAAATATTACAAACCATCTTTTTCCGGATAGTGTTGTGATTTTTGAGGGACCCCATACATTGTTGTGAATTAGATAAAAAGGTTTTGATGTATAATATGGTTTTAAAATATAAGAAGTACGCTGACTTTTTGTAAGCAAACAACTTTCACAATGAAAAGAAACAATCCACATTCTTAAATAAAGTCGGAAACAAATGTTTAAGATATTGAAAACTTGCATGTCCTAGTTAAGATGCCAAAGTATGATTTTATCACGAACAGACGTTGAACTCATGCTACTGGTGTTGTGAGTTGTTTTATTCTTTAAGAAGTTATTATCGAAGTAATAAAGACCATCCACCATTCTAGCACTGCCAATCGTCTTCCCCGAGCCCTGGTTCTGAAATAAACATTGAGATTCAGAGAACATAGCATCATTGTTGTGAATTGCTTGAGGCAAAAAAGGCGCATGAGGCGAGGCGCAGCTAATGCGCCTCACCATTGTGAGGTGAGGCAACTTCAAAGAGGCGCGTGCCTTGGAGCTGAGGCACTGAGGCACAAGGCGCTACTGAGGCGTGCCTTTTTTGAAACTTCCAAAAAACAAACTGAATCCTTTATATAATTGAGAATAAACATTGAATTGAAGATAAAGAAACCAAAAATCTTACCGATTCCTAGTTTGAAATCAAGTGACTTGTCTTTCGTCACCGAACAACTCCTTCGCCATGCTTCAAATCTGTTTTCGGAGAGAGGACATTTGACTTGGCTACATCCTCTGAGAGCATTTTCTTTGTTGGGCATTTTACATTTTGAGAAATAAACTCCATGGTGGTGGTGACACATAAGAGAGAGAGAAAAAAATCTTGGGTTGATGTTATCTTATTATGTTAAAATACATAAACTACCCTTAAGAATTAAAATGTGATTTAAATCCAAATGTCAAAAATTAGCATTTTAAAATAATATTTGACTCCCAAAATTTTTAAAGTCAAATTAAAATTAACATATTAACCCTCAATTAGTTAATATTGGTCCTTAATTTTGATTTTTTGATTGTAGTTATCAATTGTTTTTTAACTTCCCCTCAAGTACTGGTCCTTTGAGTTCGATTTGAAATGCAATATTACATGAAATTAGTTCGAAGTGTTTTTTGATTACTAAACATGCAATATATATTTTATTTTAGTGATATTTGAATACTTTCTGCGTCCATGACAATAGAAAAACACATATTTAAAATGTGCGCCTCGCTGCCTCGGGGTTCATTGCACCTCAGTGCGCCTCACGTCTTAAATAACAATGCATAACATGACAGTTAGAATCTCGCAATATCTTACTTACAGATAGGAGATTACAAGTAAGCTTAGGAATGTGAAGGACCGTTTTTAGGTTAATGCTATCTGAGATTTTTATTTGACCTTTTCCTGCAATAAGTGAGAAACTACCGTCTGCAATCCTAATTCTTTCGTTACTAGAACATGATGAATAGGTATAGAAAATGTGAAAAAAACTTGTCATATGGTTAGAAACACTTGAATTGATAATCGAAGGCACTAAGTTTAAAGAACAATAAAAGGCTTTAGAGTTGCTACCTGTTTGAGCTAAGGAAGCATTAGGAGTATCGAATGATGGATTGGCAGTCAGCAGTTTCAGAAGTTAATCAATCTGCTCTTTGTTGAATGGAGTGGTCGCAGTTTCATGCGCGGAAGGATAGAGTCGGTTAGATTTTTCTCCCCACTAGTTGCTCTTCAAATTGGCTGGTTTCCCATGGATTTTCTAGCATGTTTCCCGTGTATGACGGGATTTGTTGCAGTAGTTGTACCATATACAAGGGCGTTCCTCTGCTCGGCGTTGAAACCTGCTGGAGTTAGCATCAACGGCAGTCAAAGCAGATTGGTTAATTGAAGCAGCTGCGGGACCAGTAATCTGGGGCTTTGTGAGCATTACGTTATGACAGGTCTTTTCCCTTCGGACCTTCGAGAAAACCTTACTGATTGAGGGAAGAGGTTGACGACCAATGATTCGTCCCCTAACTTCGTCGAGTTCCTGTTTTAGTCTTGTAAGGAACTTAAAAACACGGTCATCCTCCACCAACTTCTTATAGTGACTATAATCCTCGGTCGAATGCTATTCATGATCATTGAACATATCTTGATCCTGCCATATTCTCTTCAATGAATTGAAATACTTGGTGATACTGTCTTCTCCTTGGCGAACATCACGGAGTTTTAGAGTCAATTCATACTTTTGAGATTGATTTCTCAGGTCAGAATACATTTGATTGACATTGTTCCAAAGTTCCTTCGCCGTAGGGTAACACATGTAGTTGGAGCTGATTTCTTTAGCGATAGAATTTACGAGTCACGTCATAACTTGGGAGTTTTTAGCATCCCAAGTTGTATGCAGCGGATCTGTGATGGCTGGTTTCTTTGCATCATTGGTTAGATATCCCATTCGTCCTTTTCCACATATATACAGTATACAGTCGCACCGATTGAGACCAACGCAAGAAATTGGTTCCATTCAGTTGAACAGAGGTGATCTGGATGGAGTGAGATTCGGAAGGGCCTTTTTTTGGGTTTGGTTAGTTGGCTGGACCTTGGGGTAGATTCTGAGGTAACGTCAGATATGGTGAAAGCAAGGGTAAATATCATCAGAGGCTGAGAATCGTCGGAGGATGCCGATTGATTTCATCATTTGTCGATCGATCGATTTCGTCAGCTGTGGGAGGCTGATTTCGTCTAGATTTGATTGATTTCTTCGTCGTCGGCTGTAAGGTGGCCGGTGACGTTTGTCATCGGCTGTAAGGAGGGCCGGCGAAGCTTCGTCGTTGGTTGTAATGGGCTGGCGAATGTCGTCGTCGATCGTAAGGGGCCGGTGTCGTCGTTGGTTGTGAGGAAAGGGGGCTGGTTGCTAGGGTTTAGTTTAGCTCTGATACCATATTGAATTGAATAATCAATATTATTACTTTGCTAATTGTACAATATGAGACTACATATAGGAGTAGTTAGGAACAAAAAAGGTAACTAACTAATGACTAATAACAACTTTCCTAATCTACATATTTGACTTTCCCTATATACAAATAACAAAAATATCAAATCTTTCAACAGATATGCAAACGCTTAACCATCTAAGTATACTGGACACGTGACTTCAGACTTTGTGATCTATCCCAAAGTTGGACAGAGCTTCTAAACACTCGCCTAGGATGTATATCAAATAATAAGCCTTTTAGTGTTTTGTGCTCACATGCAATGTACACTTTATTTCATGAATATTCTTGAAGTGCGAAGTGTAGAGTAGATTAATGATATTCTCCTTAAGGTTCAATTCTAGTTTTAACATTCAACCCATTTATGTAAGTGTTCAATCACTTTTATTTCTTAATCACATAAGAGGATATAACCATGGTTCTAAATCATGGTATTAGGGTACGTAGCGGTAATGGTCGCGGTACAATGATATCGGGAGTATCGCCCTATCCGTAACGGGAATCGTTCATAACGATTGTGAATTTTTTAAAATAACCCGAAAATCTTCTAAAACTCAATAACTGTAATTCTTCTACTCATTTAACTCTTAATAAACACATTCTAATAAATATTATGACATTTAACTATATATATAAAGGGTAGCCTGATACTATAAAGCTCCCGTTATGCGGGGGGTCCGGGAAAGGGTTGGACCATTTAGGTCTATTGTACGCGGCCTTACCCTGCTTTTTTTGTAAGAGGCTGTTTCCATAACTCGAACCTGTGACCTCCAGGTTACATTGCGACAACTCTTACCGTTGGGCTAAGGCTCCCCTTCACATTTAACTATATATATAACAGATTAAAAATATAAAAAGCCGAAAAATAGAAATTAGGAACTATCATACGGAGCAATCTTAAAAGAATAAGATGATGTAGGGCTGAAATTAAATAAAATATGGGTAGAAATTTAATTTATATATATATATGATCGAAATGTGGGCAGAAATTAATATTGGCAGAAAATTTAAATATATAAAACTTATTGATCTGCCCGAAAATTGAGAAATCCCATTGTTTTGATGAAGCAATTCTGCTAAAAATGGTTGGATCTGGCTGAAAATAGAGTGAAAGGCTTAGATCTCGCCAAAAATGGAGTAGAAGAGGGCTAGATAGCTTGGATCCGGCCGAAACTTGGTTGCTGGGTTGGAGGAGGAATAGAGAAGGGTTGGGTGTGAGGAGAAAGGTGAGCAAAAAAAGCTTTCTAAACACAGATATGTAGAATCGACCGTAACGGCCCATAACGGCTGTTACACTATTAGTGTAACAGCTGTTAGTCGCCTTACAGACCGTCACAGTATTGTTACGGGTGTGAATCGGTTTGCAACCGATTTATCGGCCCGTAACTAACAGAGGGCCAAAAATCCGTTACGCATCGACCGATAGTTAAATCCTTGGATATAGCATGAATACATGGTGACAATGATTATGATACTCATAAGCAAGTAAGAGCGGGTAGGATTTCATAGCATCATGTTCATGATACTTGATTAACTTTTCTCAACTAAGATCATATGGGCAATTTTACTTTCATCAATAGCTTGGGGTATAGTGCACACTTAATCACAAATGAGATGTTATCAATAAGTACATATGATATAAAGAATCAATTTATCAACCCAGCTTAACATATAGTACGCATGATTCTTTCTAATATTGAGCTATAAGACATTTTTCAAGATAACAATTTAACTTTTAGAATGCCCATGTGAAACTGTCCAATATAGGTCACCTCTTATTGGAATGGTACGCGTGAGATTTTTTTATTTTTTTTAAGGGGAACCTTGACGGTTTGAGGAGAGCTTTATTAATTAAACCAAAGAAGACAAAACTCAGAGGGGGGCGAAGCCTGACATCTGAAAATAATCGAAACAATAAATAATCAAACGAAAAATAAAAACATAACAAAATCAATAAAAAATAAAACTTAAAAAGTTTTTTTAATCTTTCGAATGTGAGGGAAGCGGAGTCTGTCCAGTGTGTCGAACATTCTAATTTAGACCAGAAGGTCCGATTATCTCTTCCATTTCCAAGCTTCGCTAATAAGTTAGCAGTCATATTAGCGTCCTTGTAGCAGTGCGAAATAGAAGAATGAACCTTAGATGCCAGATCTTTTATACTCTTAATCAGTGGCATTAATCTCCAGGGGAGATTTAAGATCTAGATGAGTAACTTAAATTTTTACTGCGGTGCCAGTTCTTCCCTTGTCAAATAAATACCGATTCCAATGGATTCGTGATAAAGTTGAAAATGCTTTTAGATATCTCTTAGAAAATCACTAGTTTTCCCAAAACGATAGATTTCAAGGTGTAAAGAAAGTACTCTTATAAAGCTCAATGTGAAATCTTCAATCGATTTGTTACAAAATATACTTTATCATCTAGAGATATAGATATGATCAATATAAGGGACTTCTAGATGTATAAGTGTGCATATAAGTAGATTAATCATTTCACCAAGCATAAAGTATCTAAACAAATAAGATGGAGCACGTAAAGCATGATCTAAACTTTCCCAAATAAGCACATAATAAACATGTTCCAAGATTTACGCAATGTGTAATGGAATAAACTCAACTGATGTAGCAGTAATGATTTGGGCGTGTTGCATCTCCGGAATGACCAATTTTCCTCTTTTTCAACTCCCTCACAACCTTAGAGCATCGCAAGACTTGGCTTTGAAAGATCCACTCTAGGTTTGGCACTCACAAGATCACAATCTTGTTTTTGTAGTGGTTTCTCACACTATATCACTCATTTAAGAACAAAGAGGCGTCTCTAAAAAATGGTATACATATAATTTAAGTTCAGACACTTATCCTTGCAAAATTCGTGCAACTAAGTGGGTTTATATAGGAATGGTCAAGGTAGTGACTGTTGCACCAAATCTGGAATAAAAAATCTGTTAATCCGTTACAATTAATCAATTGAACGTTATGGGCATGTAATCTATTCACTAACAATCATTTACAACGTTCCAATTTCTTAATTTGGGCAAGAACCCATTGGGAGACAAGGTGCTCAAGAAAGGCTGTAATTTAGGGTTCAGAAAACGGAAACATTAAAGCATCCGATTTGCCCACTGGAACATTATTCATAATTCTTGATTCAAATCATAGGAAATATATTCAATTAAAAATTAACATCATCAAGAATTAACTTGGTGTCCAAAACAAGGTCAAAATTGATTTTTCCCTCAATGTATACAAACAGATCCCGTGAATCGGTTGACCGGTTTGGCTAATCGGTTGACCGATATTCTTGACAAGTTAGTCAGGACATCCTACTGCTGTGAATGGTCGATTGAATAGGGCGATCAATTGATCGATTGTGCAGACTATATTAGATTGGGACCTATTGTCGTAATCGGTTGACCGAAATCCATTCATCGGTTGGTCGATTGAGACTCTTTCTTAGTCACTTAGCCTACTTGCGGAATCGGTTGATTGGATCAAGATTTTGGTTGACCGACTAAGCCTATTTGATTTTCATTTTAGGCTACTGGTAGGATCGGTTGACCGGCTGAGTGTTTAGGCGACTGGTTCTAACTCATTTTTCATTTTAAGCCTCATTTTCAACATATTCTTAATCAACCTCAATTATCCTTCCACTCAA
Organism: Eucommia ulmoides; assembly: GCA_016647705.1. Classification (NCBI taxonomy): domain Eukaryota; kingdom Viridiplantae; phylum Streptophyta; class Magnoliopsida; order Garryales; family Eucommiaceae; genus Eucommia; species Eucommia ulmoides. Next base: position 17,488,136 of record CM028341.1, on the reverse strand, counting down.
ATCCAATTTTAATCACCTCAGACATTTTAACACATATTTTCAACAATAAAGAATGCCACATAATAATGCAAGTGTGTGTTTCCTAGAGGCTTATCTTAATATTCTTCTCAGTTTGAGAGTGTCATTACCTTAAAACGTGATCTTCGTTGTGGTGTAGCTTCTTGATCTTCTTCCTCAATGAGTCTTCTGGCTTTCTTCTTCTTCTTTGACGGCCTCTTTCTCATTTCATGCAATGTCTCAGTCTTCTTTCATTCTTAGCTTCTTATTTCATTCGTAAGTTTGTGTTTTTTGTTTTCCTGCAAGATCACGTAATGGGCAGATTTTTATGGAAAGAATTTAAATGAGAATAATGGCTATGAAAATAAAGGCTACTATTAACTAATTTGGATAGAAATACACTAAAGATGTTTCTGCCTTGTCCTACGTAAGTTCGATGCAGTGGCCTTAGTTGATCCCCATCACTTAGTGAAAGAAATTATTTGATATCCGTCCTAATTGGTTATTATAGTTCCTTCCGAACTTGCCTTTTAAGGTTCCATCTGATACTATTACTTTGATGACAAACATTTTTGTTTCAAGTAACAAAACTTAAATCCCTTTATTTCAAATCCATTCATCCAAATGAAGCCTTAGAAAATTCACACTCAAAAAATAGGTGATCATGATCCTCTTTAGCCATATCACTTCTGCTCTGGACACATCTGGTTTCAGTCAAACAAAACATAAAGAGCAATAATAGCTGCAGAAAATGAAGAAGCACAATGCTACACATTACCCGTTGTGTGTTCACTTGAAAATTAGCGTCGGAATAACACATCGTTTTCAATAGTTTCTTCCAGTTCCAAGAGCAAACCTTGGGAGACTTCACTGTCCAGAAACACCTACCTTGCAATAAGTACCTTTGAGCCCAGCCCATGCCACCCAAATAGAATCAGCTGAAACCCTTTGCAGAGCCCATATATTCTTCATCATTAGCCCTGCACGCCAAACAGGAAACAAGCTTAAAAACCAAGCCACCTTCCTTTTTAGCTTTACAAGCAATTTCCTAAATCACTTTAGCGTTTGCATTCCTCAGATCAGGACCCGACCACAGAGTTTCTGAGAACAATTTGAATTCTAAGAAGTGCCCTTTTAGGCAGTAACATGTTAGATAACCAAAATACATATATTGTTAGCCACTGAATTTTTAAGTTGCTATCTCCCAGCAGAACACATGGTTATTTGATCCATGGCCCGACTCTCCTTTCAACATTATCAATCAAGTCTTAGTAATCTGTGGTTTTAGGTTGGGTAGCAATTAGAGAACTTTCAATATCTACTAGGAACGAACCTGGAAGCGACTCCCATTAACTGCGCCATCTTACCATGAAGATCATCACCAATCTCAGCAAGGAAGATATGACAATTGGTTATAGATTGTGTATTAAATCTTATTGAAAATAGTAAGATCCGCTTAGATCTTTATGTCTGTTATAGTCCCTCTCTCTCAGTACGCGCACGCACACATATATATGAAAATCTCTTTATTGGTAAAATATTGAACCTTCAAAATTGATTAATGGTTGCCAATAGCATAACTGTCTCTTCCATTTTATACACCTTGAAGCAAAGATCCATTATTTTCCTCACAGTATCTGCAATTGTGTTGTTAGCCCAAGCCTCTCATCATGTGGAACCCCCGTCTTGTAAGTGAGGATGTTGGAGTCGGAATCAACGTGAGGAATTTAAAGCGGTACTTTTTGAGGTGAGAATGACATTCTGTTCTATCCCAGTGTTCTATTTACTGTTTAATACTTTATGTGATGAATATGTATTCTCTTATTTGTATCAACAACGCTGATGTAATTTCGGTTGTTACACAGCACTTTTACGGTTGTTTACTTGATGAAGCCTCTGCAAGATGGTGCTGTTTTTAGATGTTATCCAGGGTAAGGAACTGATGTGCCCTTTGTTTACTATTTCTATTTTCATTTCTTTTGTTTCTATTATTATTATTATTATTATTTTTTTTTTTTTGGGTTTCTACCCCCCAAAAATTTGGAATTCAAACAGATATACGCAAACAAAAAAGATATTTTTGTTCAGTCTCCAGATTTTTAGAACAATTTTAGGGGAACAGTTAATAAATATTATTTGTTTTTGTGGAAAAATGCTATCTTTGATTCCAAATAAATCATCTTTACAACTACAGCTTATATAGATTATTTTTGAATAAACAAGGAAATAATTTCAAAATCAAAAATGAAATCTCAATCCCACAAAATCAGGGATGAGAATCAAACAAATTGGGAAAAAACTGATATTCCTATTTTCAACTTTATTCGAATCTTTCCATGCTCCTCAAGCTGGTTCGAAAATATCTAGTATCCCAGCTTGTAATTAACAACTCAAACACTGTTCTTAGGAGACCCTTGGTTAGAATGTTAACAAGTTCCTTTTGGTAGAGACACAAGGCATACATGTCATTCATCTCTCAATCTTCTCCTTTATAAAATGTTTGTCTACCTCGACATGTTAGGTTCGGTTGTGGAGAACAGGATTGTGGGCAATGTTAATCGCAGGCTTGTTGTCAATATATACTCTCATAGGTATTTCAACCGATATTTTTAGTTATTCTAGGAGTTTTGTAAGCCACATGAATTCACAAACTCCATCTGCAACAGCTCTAAACTCTGTTGTGGCACAACTTCTCGCAACCACCGATTGTTTTTTACTCCTTCAAGTGACTAAATTTCCACCAATAAAGGTGCAATATCCACATTTTGATATTCTCTCACTTATAGGCCAGCCCAATCAACATATTTATATGCTTTAACTTTTAAATGATTATTTTTCCTAAAAGAATTCCTTTTGTTGGAGTCTTCTTCAAGTACCTAAGAATCTCATACACAACTTCTAGATATTTCTGACGAGGAGAGTGCATGAATTGGTTCACCACACTACAAAGGCCAGTTGAAGACAAGATGTGATAAGTAAATTAACTTACTAACCAGTCGTCGATATCTCCCTGTGTCAATAGCACACCCTTGTTTATAACCTCCTAGCTTATGACTAGGGTCCATTGGAGTCTCCGCCAGTTTGCAAACAAGCATACTAATTTCCTTTAGAAGGTCAAGAGTGTATTTCTTTTTTGCGAAACACAAATCCCTTTGTTATTGCTATTTTCATGCCCAAAAAATACGGAAGCTGGCCTAGATCCCTTATTCAAATTCCTGAGCTATGCTCTCTTTCATTTTTTCCCTTTCGGACATCATTGTTTGCTGGAATAGTATAATCTACAATAAGAATGGCCATACCTCCTTCTTTCAAGTGTTTGTAGAACGTGGTGTGGTCAGATTAACTTTGGGTGTATCTGTGCCCATGTATAGACTTTGTAAATTTATCAAATCAGCGCGGGGTGATTGCTTGGGGACCATAAAGAGGCTTTCTCATACGGCATACTTTGTCACACCCATATATATTTTCCAAACCAAGAGGGAGATCCATGTGGGATTCTTCAAGGTTTCCATTAAGTTTTTTTTTTTTTTTCTTACATCCAGTTGTTGTAGAGGCCAAAAAATTAGCCTCTACAACAATGATGAGTTGTAGAGATCCAAGAGGTGAAAATATGGAGTTGTTTAAGGATAAAGTTATGGACGAGACATGAGGATGTGAACAAAATGTGGATTAATATGGCGAGTCGTATTTGAGAGATATGAAGAAAAGTTCTAGGAGTTTGTAAAGGAGGAGAACCACGATATAAAGAAAGTTGGTGGTGGAATGAGGAGGTCTAAAAAGTCGTTTTGGATAAGAAAATAGCTTATAAAGAATATAAAAAATATTGAAGTAGTGAGAGTTTGGGGAAGTATAAACATGTAGAGGTGAGAAAAGTAATTAATGAATCAAAATTTAGGGCGTATGATAAGTTGTATCAAAAGTTAGATACGAAAGAGGGAAAGAATGATATATTTAAACTTGTTAGGCGACGTTAACGAAAGATTAGAGATATTGGAAGTGTTAGATACATCAAAAACACTGATAAAATGGTACTAGTGAAGGATGGAGAGATTAAGGGATGATGGAGAAGCGATTTTTATAATTTATTTAATGAGAATGACGCCGGGGAATCTAGACTAGAGTTACTTAGTTTATCTTTAGATAAAATTTATAGGTTTCATAGAAGGATTAGGGCTTCGGAATTTAGAATAACACTAAGGAAGATGAGAATTGAAAAAGCAGTAGGGCCAGATAAAATCCCTATAGACTTTTCAATGACATTTTGAGGACTAAAAGAATGCCTGACGACTGGAGGAGAAGTATCTTAGTGCCCATCTATAAAAATAAATGGGATATTCAAAATTGCACGAACTATCGGGGTATAAAACTTATGAGTCATACTATGAAACTTTGGGAGAGAGTGATAGAATATAAAATATGATATGAAACGAGCATAGAAGATAACCAATTTGGATTTGTGCGCAGTCAATCAACCATTAAAGCTATTTATTTACTCAGGAGATTAATGGAAAAATATGGATAAAAGAAGAAAAAATTACATATAGTATTTGTGGACCTGGAAAAAGCTTATGATGGGATACCTAAAGAAGTTTTGTGGTGAGTGTTAGAAAAGAAACAGGTATCCAATGTGTACATCAAGGTAATTAAGGATATGTATGAATATATAGTCACTAGTGTTTGAACAGAAGGAGGCGATACTTGTGCATTTCCTATTAATATAAACTTATATTAATGATCATCTTTAAGTCCTTATCTTTTTGTTTTAGTGATGGATGGGCTCACAAAATATATTCAAGATGGAGTACCTTGGAGTATGTTATTTGCGGATGACATGGTATTAGTTTACGAAAGTAGAATAGGTCTTAATACTAAGTTAGAAAGATAGAGCGAAGTTTTAGAGTCTAAAGATTTGAAGGTTAGTAGAAGTAAGACAGAATACATGGATTGCAATTTTAATAATGCCTGGAGAGATGGTGGTGCGATCAAAATTCGAGATGAGGAAGTGCCAAATGTTGATCATTTTAGATATTTAGGTTCAATGATTCAGAGTAATGGCGAAATTGAGGAGGATATTATGCATAGAGTCAAGGCAGGTTGGTTAAAGTGGAGAAGTGCAGTTGGGGTGATTTGTGATTGTAGGATCCCGTTGAAATTTAAAGGAAAATTCTACAAAACTGCTATAAGACCAACACTTTTGTATGGTTCAGAATTGTTAAAAGGGTATTTTTGTCTTTCCTGTATTATTTAGGATTTCCTATACAGTTTAGGGTTTGCTGTATTATTTCTTCGTTTTTCAATATAAATAGAGGGAGAGGCTACCACAATGGTTTAAGCCTTCTCATTACTTTAACATGGTATCAAGAGTAGGTTATGAGAAATTCATTCCATAAATCTGTTCAAACGATTTATTTTTTACTTTTCCTATTGAACAAAGGAAAAAGAAAAAGAAAGGGGTCTCTAACCCTAGTAGCTACAGCCGTCGCCACCCCCACCTCTCCCAGCCGCCGTAACCCTAGCACGACTTTCGCCGACCATCCCCGGTGCTTTGCCGGCCGTCGCTTGACTTGTTTTGCGACTCCCAGCCGTTGTTTCGCATATCTAATTCGCCGCAACAACTATTCAAACCTCGCCGACCGTCACCGGCGCTTCGTCGAGGTCCGCTGACCATCAACGGCGCTTCGTCGAGGTTCGCCGGACCTTCGCCGGCTGCCGATTGCTCTGGCTGGAGACTCATGGCCTTCGGGACTTCACTGGATGAACGTAATAAACTGTATTCCGTCATTGGTTGCCTTGTCTCAAACACAGTAACATTGAGGAGCTGTAACATTGGTTACCACAAGGGTTCTTGCTCATTAGAATGTCCATTCTTCGTGAGTATTGTTCTGATTCTAATGTTCTTCATTTAAGCCCTATACTTGTTTGTGTTGTTGGTTTGTTTCCCTTGTGCGAGTTGTTTGTTAGTTGCTGTATTGATGGGTACACATGTCAATGACTACACCACAACCTTTAACAACCCGTAAATTGAACGGAATCAATTATTTAAATTGGTCTAAGACTGTGAAAATAGCCTTTACCGTACAAAGGAAACACCGTCATCTCATGGAACCCGCCTCGACAGAGAATGATAAAAAGTATGAGGAATGGATTCAAACTGATGCGCATATTGTAACGTCGTTGTGAAATTCGATGGAGTCTCAAGTTGTTGATCTCTGTACTCATCTAGATACGTGCAAAGCCATATGGGAGTATCGTTGTGTGTTATATTCCAGTAATCTCACCAGGATGTATGATTTATCGGTAGAGTACTTCCAATTTCAGCAAAGCACGCAATCCGTTACAGATTATTTTGCCACATTCAACAGCCTCTATGAGAAGTTGAATACTATCATACCAATGACTATCAATCTGAAAGAAATGTAAAAGCAACGTGAGTAGATGACTGTCATGAAGTTCTTCGCTGGATTACGCCAAAAATTTGAACCAGTCCGATCTCAGATCCTTTTCAATGCTAATCTCCTTACTATCATTGATATGTATTCTCGCTTCTCGTCTACGTCGTCTGAGCATTTGACGCTTGTTATTCAGATTCCTACACGAGATCGTGGTGCTCGACTCAGTGGTAGTCGTGGTGGTGGCCCTTGGGGTGGACGTAGTGGTCGTGGTTGTGGCTCACATCAACAGTGCTCCTTTTGTGGAAAGGAGAATCATACTCGAGAAACATTTTGGGATTTAGTTGGCCGTCCACCCAAATTCGCTAATGCAGTGACATCTGATCCAAATACTCCTACTATTCCAGAATCTTAGGCGGCCAAGGACATCTATGATGATGAATATGCTCAATTCCTTCAGTATAAGGTATCACAGCAGGCATCTCTTCCCATTGCTTCTTTGGCTCAACGAGGTACTTCTACTGCTTGTCTTTCAATTCGCCCTTTCCTTCCCACACCCTGGGTCATAGATTCTGTTGCCATTGATCACATGTCAGGTACATCTTATCTCTTTACACATATTCAATCATCTTTTTCGTTGTCTCCTATTACAGTTGCTGATGGTTTCATTGTCCCTATCCGTGGCATTGGCACAGTGGAACCCTCACCCTCCTTATCGCTATTCTCTGTCTTGTATATTCTTTCGTTTTATTTTAATTTGATGTCAGTCAGTAAGCTTACTAAACTCTTTCATTGTTCTGTATCATTTTTTTCTTATTCTTTCATTCTCCAAGATTTGAGGACGATTGACACCGGGTGTGAGGAAAATGACCTTTATTACTTTGATGACCATGACGAGAGTCCTGCTATCTCACCTACTGTCTGCCTTTTTGTTGCCTCCGCTCACCAGATCCATTGTCGCCTTGGTCATCCCTGTCTTGGCAACCTCAAGTTACTTGTTCCTAATTTGAGTCATTTGTCTTCATTAGAGTGTAAGTCTTGTCAATTGGGTAAGTATCATCGTATTTCATTTGCTTCCTAAGCTCATATTCAAGTATCGAGTCCATTTAGTTTAGTTCATTCAGATGTTTGGGGTTCTTCTCGTATTACTTCTACATTAGGTTTTCATTATTTTGTGACATTTGTGTATGATTTTTCCAGAGTAGCTTGACTTTATATAATGAAAGATCATTCAGAATTATTTTCTATTTTTCGTGCGTTTTGTGCTGAAATTAAAACTCAATTTAATGTCCCAATGCGTATTCTTCGAAGTGATAATGTTTGAGAATACTTTTCTCAGCCATATACTTCCTTTATGTCACACTCTGGTATTTTGCATTAGTCTTCTTGTCCTCACACATCGCATCAAAATGGAGTTGCTGAGCGTAAGAATCGACATCTCCTAGAAGTGGCTCGTACTCTTCTTTTTTAGATGAACATTCCCAAACATTTCTGGGGCGATGCGGTTCTTACAGCCTACTTCTTAATCAACAGGATGCCATCTTCTACCCTCAATGGCAAGTCTTCTAGAAGTGGCTTGTACTCTTCTTTTTGAGATGAACGTTCTCAAACACTTCTGGGACGATGCAGTTCTTACAGCCTGCTTCTTAATCAACATGATGCCGTCTTTACCCTCAATGGCAAGGTTTCCCATTCCATTCTTTTTCCTCATTTTCCCTTGTTTAGTTTACCTCCTCGAATATTTGGATATGTTTGTTTTGTTCATCAATTGACTCCTGGCAGGGACAAGTTAGATCCCCGTGCTTTAAAATGTGTCATCCTCTGCTATTCTCGCACACAAAAGGGTTATCGTTATTATAGTCCATCATTACGTCGCTCGTTTGTGTGTGCGGATGTTACGTTCTTTGAGTCTACCCTTTACTTTTCTACCCCTTCCTCTCTAGACGATCTGGATGTTAAGCTTCCCTTGCCAAGTGTACCAAACCCTACACTATCTTCCTCTACTCCAGATCCTATCCCACCTAGTCGTTTTTCAGCTCCTTTGCAGGTATACTCTCGTCGCCAGAAGGCACCATCTACTGTCGCGCCCATCGACTCTGTGTCCTCAGATTCTTCTCCAGCTGACTCGTCCATCTCTGACCTGGACATGCCCATTGCCATCCGGAAAGGTAAGTGCACATGTACTACCCATCCTATTTCTAACTTTGTTTCGTATGCACACCTATTTCCTTCATACTCCTCTTTTGTTGCGTCTCTGTCTTTTGTTTCTATTCCTAAGTCTGTTTCAAAGGCCCTCAGTTACCCTGGTTGGGCAAAAGCAATGGAAGAAGAAATGCTTGCCTTACATCAGAATGACACTTGTAATTTCGTCTCGCTTCCGCCTGACAAAACAATAGTTGGATGTAAATGGGTGTACATTGTCATAGTTCATTCGGATGGCATCATTGATCGACTCAAGGCTCGCTTAGTTGCTAAAGGCTATATTCAGGTATACGACCTTGATTACTCTGAGACCTTCTCTCCTGTTGCAAAGCTCGCTTCTGTTCATTTGTTCATCTCTTTGGCTGCCACTTTTCGTTGGCCATTACATCAGCTTGATATCAAGAATGCTTTCTTAAATGGCAATCTGATTGAGGAAATATTTATAGCGCAACCTCCTGGGTTTGTTGCTCAGGGGGAGTCTGGTTTGGTATGTCGCTTGCAGAAATCTATTTATGGCCTCAAGCAGTCTCCTCAAGTATGGTTTGAAAGATTTAGTAAAATGGTCACTGAGTTTGATCTTCGACGATGTGGAGTCGATCATTCTGTCTTCTATAAGCATAGTAAAGTCAGGAGAATATTGTTGATTGTGTATGTGGATGACATCGTGATTACCGAGGATGATCACGGTGGTATTCAGGAACTCAAAAAGTTTTTGAATAGTAAGTTTCAAACAAAAGATCTGGGTCACTTAAAGTGCTTCTTGCGAATTGATGTTGCTCGATCAAGTCAAGACATTTACCTGTCTCAGAAAAAAAATGTCCTTGACCTATTGAGCGAAACAGGAATGCTAGGAGTTAAACCGATTGACTCACCTATGGATCCAAACACCAAATTGTTGGCAGATCAAGGCGTACCATTGACAAATTCAACACAATATAGACGGTCAGTTGGGAAGTTGAACTACCTGACAGTTACTAGACCAAATATCTTCTTTTCTGTTAGTGTTATCAATCAATTCTTAGATTGTCTAATGATTTGTCACTGGGATGCAGTGATTCGTATTCTCCGATATTTGAAAGGTGCTCCTGATTGTGGTTTGCTATATCAAAATTTCGGTCATACTCAAATAAAGGGCTACACAGATACAGATTGGGTCGGATCGCCCTCGGATAGGAAGTCTACTACTGGATATTGTGTGTTCGTTGATGGTAACCTTATCTCTTGGAAGAGTAAAAAGTAGACTGTAGTGGTATGGTCAAGTGCAGAATCGGAATACAGGGCAATGGCCCATACCACTTGTGAGTTAACTTGGTTGAAACACTTGTTGTAAGAACTTGGATTTGAATACTCTTCACCGATGGATCTGGTATGTGATAATCAGGCAACACTTCACATTGCTTTTAACCCAGTCTTCCATGAGAGAACAAAACATATTGAAGTTGATTGTTACTTCATTCGAGAAAAATTGTTGCAAAAGGAGATTGAGACTAGACATGTAAATTCAGTTAATCAGTTAGCTAATATATTTATTAAACCGTTGGGGGGTTCAAGGATAAAGTACATTTATAACAAGTTAGGAGTATACAATATATATACTCCAGTTTGAGGGGGAGTGTTAAAAGGGTATTTCTGTCTTTCCTGTATTATTTAAGGTTTCCTGTAAGGTTTAGGGTTTGATGTATTGTTTCTTCGTTTTTCAATATAAATAGAGGGAGAGGCTACTACAATGGTTTAAGTCTTCTCATTACTTTAACAAGAATGTTTGGCGGTAAAAACGAATTATGTCAAGAAAATTAGGGTGACAGAAATAGATTCATATAGCCAACTCTATATAAGTGGGACAAAAATTTAGTTATTGTTGTAGTTGTAGAGGCCAATCATGGTGAGCCGCAAGGGAGAGTATCACTTCTAATGGTATTCAACTTTGTCACTATGTCACTAGAGCAAATGTTCGTGATAATCAACACCATATGTTTTGAGTGGATCCTTTAGCTAATAATCTAGTTTTGTATCTCTCGATTGAGCCATCAGCCTTACACTTGATTGTGAAGACCTATTTACATCCGACAGGGGTCTTTCCCTTTGGTAGATTAACTATTCTCTATGTCCCTTTTTTTCAAGAGCTCTCATCCCTTCCATAACTACCTCTCTCCATTCTGGAAACTGTAGGTTCTCCTGTTTTTAGGAACCTCTAAACCCAGGTTGAGTAGTAAAGGCTTTAAAAGTTGGAAATAATTTATGATAGAAATAAAGTCAAATATGGGATGCATGGTGCAGAATCCATTTTTTCAAGAGCACTTGCCCTTCCGTAATTGCCTTTCTCCATTCTGGAACATATAGCGCCTCCTGTACATTTTTACAAACTTCTAACCAAACAAGTGAATCGGAAAGGCTTTAAACCATGGAGATAACGTGTGATGAGAAACAGAATCGGTTATGGAATCCATGGTGCACGATCTAGTTTCTTTTCTAAATGGCAATAGGAACATCAAGATCATCAGATTCATGGGGAGGATTAGGTTACTGTGGCCGGATTTGCTGCCGTTTCCAATGTTTGGCAGTGTTCAGAAACACATGGTTCTTTGTTGTTTAGAAGCTTTGATCGCTTGGAGTAGACACGCAGCTGGGATTGTGGAACAACGGTAGCTTCTCCTTCGACATAAGTTGATCTAAGGTGTGTTCTGGCGATATAAGCTGAGGGGGAGTCTGCGGAAGTAAAGCTGGAGTCTGACAATGGAATAGGCCTGGGTTACGAGTTCCGACAGTGGCATAGGCTTGGGTTGTTCTAACCCCTAAGAACCCTCTTCTGAAATATGATTCTCCCCCAGAAAAAGAGATTTGGGAAAATAAGGTTGATTTTCAAGAAGGTAACATCCATAGTTACAAAGGTCTTTCTAGACATCGGGTCAAAGCATTTATAACTTTTCTTAGTTGGAGAGTAATCCACACACACATTTAACAGCTCGAGGATCAAGTTTTCTACGATGACAAATATGAATGTGGACAAAAACAGTACACCCAAAGCCACGAGGGGGAAGATTGTTGAGTATTATTTTACGAGGATATATACTAGACAACCGATCAAGAGGCGTTTGAAAATTGAAAATTTTGTGTAGGCATTCGGTGGATCAAGTGCGAGGCTATAAGAACTGCTTCCCCCCAAAGATATTTTGGTGCACAAGAGGTGATCATCATTGAATGGGCTGTTTCGAACAAATGTCTATTTGTTCTCTTTGTAGTACTATTTTGATGGGACTATTAACACGTGAGGATTGATGGATTATCCCATTCTTTAACATGTGGTAACTGAGAATAGAGTTGAAGGATTCTCTTCCATTGTCAGTTCCAAGGACTTGTATACTGACATGGAATTTAGTTTGAATCATAACATGAAAGTTTTTGAAGGTTTGTTCAACATTAGCTTTGTCTTTTAATAAGTAAACCCCAACAAACTCGAGTATGGTCGTCGATGACTGTGATTGTTGAAATACAATATTTATGTATCTTTTTATTTTTGGCATCTTGATTGTAGGGCGTTATTAGCCCATTTATTTCGGTGATATATTTCCTAAATTAGTCTGTTCCCGCGGCTATATAATTAGAGATATAGAATCCATTATTAAGTACAATACAATAGATTATTCTTTCCTATACCTATATCCTTTTTGGTATCCAGAGCCAACAATTCTTTCCCACCACCACCACCACCACCACCAGCCGCTGCTGTTCTCCCGAAACCCTAAACACTGCCGCCATCAACAACCGCGCACCAGATCCACCCCAAACCGCGAACCAGATCACAGATCGAGCCCTAAACCACACCCTAGCAGTCGCGAACCACCACCACACAGTTGCGAACCATACTCCCGAACCCTAACCCTAACCCTAACCCTCACCCTAGCAGTTGCGAACCACCATCAGGGTCGCGAACCATCACCACCACACAGCCGCAAACCATACTCGCGAACCACCACCACCAGGCACCCTAGCCACCGCCGCGGAACTGCATACCCTAGACACGCGACCAAAAATTGTGAACCCTCGCAACCGCGAACCTGTAACCTTGGAAACCAGCCCTCTGCCGAGAACAACCCTCTGCCTTGTACCTGTCCATTGTGGGCTGTTCACTGCCGCTAGTTGCGGCTTGTTCATGTAAAGCTTTACTGCTCATCGCTGTTGTTCCCCATCTGCTGGTGTTCCTGATGTCTTGAATACACGGCCGTTGCTTCGATTCCTCAAATGAATAAGTAACTACGTCTCTGGTACGCTTCTCAAATTGTGCCTTCTTTTTCCGGAGCCCGATTAGTCTTCCGTAGCTTTTTTTTTCTTTCCCCGTGTGGTTTATTGCTACGGTCTCATTTCATATGTATCAATGGCATCCGGAAAAGAAGGTGACATCTCTTTTCCAACCGTTCATGCTCCACAACAACCTGCCCGCTCAGATTCTTCCCGTGCACCTGAGGTCACTGGCCAACGTATTACCACCGTTTTACTTAATGGACCGAATTTCCCTACTTGGTGTCGCTCTCTTCGTCTTTACCTTGGTGGAAAACGTAAGACCAGATGGCTCCACGGCACTGAGCCAAAGCCAGATATCAACGATCCCAAGTTTGCTCAGTGGGATGCTGATAATTGTACCATCCTCGGGTGGATCTTCAATTCTATGGAGGCATGAATCTATAATATCTTCATGTTCCATGAGACTGTCAGCGGATTATGGTCCGCTCTTATGAAGATGTATGCCCACTCTTGCAATGAATCACGGATTTTCGAGCTCTACCGTGAGATTTCCCATGCCTCCCAGGCATCATTAGGACTTTCAGTTGTAGATTACTTCGGCTACCTTCAATCTCGATGGGAGGAACTTGCGCAGTATGAACCTCTGAGTGAATTCCCTGCGGATGCTGCTCAAATCGAAGCCAAGCGTCAGGATCGTCGTCACACATACCATTTCTTGATGGGTTTAAATCCGGAGTGCGAGAACCTTCGCACTCAGATTTTGAACACTTCACCGATGCCAGATCTATACAATGCATTCTCTACTGTCGACAATGATTCAAAACGCCGGCTCCTTCTCCCGCCTGAAGTCACTCCTTCAGTCCCTGAGTAGATGGCCTTTTCAGCTCCCTCTGGTCCTCGCCCATTAGGCACGCGATCATACTGTCAGCACTGCCGGAAGCCTGGACACAACATTGACCGTTGTTACAATCTTCATCCTGAATTGAAACCCCGAAACCTAGGAAGGAGAAAAGGAAGAGGAGGACCACGTACTGGTGCTCTTGCTGCTAGTGTCCCTGGTCTGGCATATCCTCCACCACCTACCTTGGATATTTCCCACGTCCAAGCCCAACTTGCCCAGCTCTAGGCTCAGTTAACCACTTTGGTATCATCTTCCGGCCCCACGACTGCTTTTGCCTTAGGTACTCCGACTGCGCTTCCTGGTAAGTCTGGTCACTCTACTTGGATTCTGGATTCCGGGGCTAACAATCACATGACTAGTGAGTTTTCTACTTTCACCTCCCCTGTTTCTCCTATCAATCAGTCTGTATGCATTGCCGATGGTACCTCTATCCCTATTCGTTGTCAGGGAGATACCTGCTTATTCCCTGATATCACTCTTCACTCTGTTTACTATATTCCTAAATTTGCCTATAATCTTTTATCGGTTAGTCATCTTGCTAAAAAATTTCATTGTGCCGTTGTTTTCTTACCTGATCGTTGCTTCTTGCAGGACCTGATTACGAGGAAGATTTTTGGCAGGGGATATGAACGCGATGACCTCTACTACTTCGGCAGCCCTCCATCTCCACCCGTTCCATCTTTCAGTATGCAAGCCTCTGTACTACCTATTTTTGATTCTTCTATGTGTTCTTTCAAAAATTTGAACTTATGGCATGCCCGTCTGGGACATACAAATTTTCAGTATTTGTGTTGGTTGTTTCTGTCTCTTAATAAAGCTTGCAAGGACTTTAAATTTCAATGTGTGGTTTGTGAATTGTCTAAGCACACACGTACCTCTTATATTCCTCGCATGCACCGTGCATCCCAAGCATTTGATCTTATCCATTCTGATATTTGGGGACCCTCTCCTATTACAGCCATTTCCAAACACCGCTACTATGTCACCTTTTTAGATGATTATAGTCGGTGCACTTGGGTTTATTTGATGAAACATAAATCAAAGGTTTACACTCACTTTACCCACTTCCTCCAAATGATAAAAACCCAATATCAAACCGTCGTGTGCAATATTCGATCGGATAATGGCCGGGAATACTTATCCGATGATTTTCGGGCTGAGCTTAATAAGCAAGGCATCCTTAAGCAACTCACTTGTCCCTACACCCCTGAAAAAAATGGTGTGGCGGAACATAAGAATCGTCACCTCATGTCTGTAGTCCGTTGTCTTTTGCGAGGAATGAATGTTCCTAAATCTTTTTGGCACACGACAGTTCTTACTGTTGCCTATCTCATTAATCGAACACCAAGTCGTGTTCTTTCCGGCAAAACCCCATTTCATATATTGCACCCCACTGGCACCCTTTTCCATATCTTACCCCGTATCTTTGGTTGTACGTGTTTTGTCTAGAATCGAAGCCCTACTCGCACTAAGTTAGATGATAAATCTATCCGGTGTGTTTTCCTTGGCTATTCTTCCATGTCCAAAGGATATAGGTGTTACGATCCAGTTACCTGCCACACTTACCACTTTCTTGATGTTATGTTCCTCAAGACTGTCCCATATTTTTCCGGTACCGTACCTTCTCCACCTATTGAGGCAGTCTCTACCAAGGATCATACCCCACTTCCGCGTCCTATCCCTGTATTCGATATACCTTCCCCGCCCACATCACACCCACTACGTGACCCATCACCCACCCCCTTACGAGTCTACTCCCGTTGTCCACGTGTCTCACATCCCCTACCGACATCTTCTCCGGAATCAGGTATATCTCCATCTCCCATTATCTCTGACCCTGTTCCTCGCCGTTACCCGACTCGGGAACGTCACCCACCATCCCGCTATCTTCTTTCATGTTCTACTAATCATCCGATTTCTAAGTATTTGTCTTTTCAGGATCTCTCAGCTCAATATAAATCCTTTATTGGACAACTTGATTTTGTTGTCATTCCTCGCTCAGTTCATGAGGCCCTCCGGAATCCAAAGTGGGTTGCCGCTATGCAAGCGGAAATGGATGTCCTATAGCACAATCAGACATGGGACTTGGTTGACTTGCCGCCTGGTGAACGCCCGGTTGGTTGTAAGTGAGTTTTCAGTGTGAAATATCTGGCTGATAGATCGATTGATCGGTACAAAGCACGACTTGTTGCTAAGGGCTACACCCAAATCCCGGGCAAAGATTTCGGTGCCACCTTTGCCCCGGTTGCTAAGTTGACTACTGTCCGGCTCCTTGTTTCGTTAGCTGCATCCTCTTCTTGACCTCTGCACCAGTTGGATGTCAAGAATGCCTTCCTTAATGGTGACCTAATTGAAACTATCTATATGGAGCCTCCACCAGGATTTCGGACTCAGGGGGAGTATTCGGGTAAAATCTGTCGACTCCGAAAATCCCTTTATGGACTTAAGCAGTCTCCTCGTGCATGGTTCAGCTGATTTAGCGAAGCCATCCTCACTATGGGGTTTACCCAGTGTCATTCAGATCATACTTGTTTCATCTGTTGTCAACGCCAGGGACAATGCATTGTTATCTCAGTATATGTGGATGACATTATTATCACAGGAGACGACACACTTGGCATCCAGCAAGTAAAAAAGGATCTCGGACAAATCTTTGACATCAAGGATTTGGGTCATCTTCGCTATTTTCTTGGTATTGAGGTTGCACGGTCTCGGAAAGGTATCTCTCTATCCCAGCGAAAATATGCCCTTGATCTTCTTCAGGATACTGGGATGTTTGGATGTAGACCTGCTTCTACTCCCATGGATCCAAATCTTAAGTTAACAGTAGACTCGGGAGATTTATTATTAGATCCGTCAGTATATCAGTGACTTGTGGGTCGCCTCATCTATCTGACTAATACAAGGTCAGATCTTACGTATGCTGTCAGCGTTGTGAGTCAGTTTATGCACTCACCACGTACATCGTACCTGGATGCTGTCTACCATATTCTTCTATATCTCAAAACATGCCCTGGTCTTTGTCTCTTTTATATGACAGGGATACAGGAAGGACTTTCTTGCTTTACAGACGCGGACTATGCCGGATCGAAGGATGATAGACGTTCGACCTCTGGCCTGGGCACCTTTAATGGAAGACACCTAATCTTGTGGAAAAGTAAGAAGCAATCCGTCGTCTCCCGATCCTCTGCAGAAGCTGAGTATCGCACCATGGCTCTAGGAATGTGTGAACTCCTTTGGCTTCGTTCCCTTCTGACCGAGTTGGGACTCCCCGTGAGAAATTCATCTGAGTTGTTCTGTGACAACAAGTCCACAATAATGTTATCCTCAGACTCTGTCCTTCATGAAAGGACCAAACACATCGAGGTGGATATCCACTTCATCCGTGAGAAAGTCCGGTCAGGAATCATCACTCCTGCCTTTGTCCCATCTTCCGAACAGGCTGCTGATATCTTCACCAAATCCACAGGACCTTCTCTTCTTCAGTCAGCCATTGACAAGTGAGGACTCATCAATATTGTCGCCCCAGCTTGAGGGGGAGTGTTGAAATACAATATTTATGTATATTTTTATTTTTGACATCTTGATTGTAGGGCATTATTAGCCCATTTATTCCGGTGATATATTTCCTAAATTAGCCTGCTCCCGCGGCTATATAATTAGGGATATAGAATCTATTCTTAAGTACAATAAAATAAATTATTCTTTCCTATACCTATATCCTTTTGTGATAAACCACTTAGTGCCAGAAATATTTGTCACTTTTGAAGGCCCCCAAATGTCACCATGTATAAGAGCAAAGGGTAGGGACTCTTTATATGGATGAGGTGAAAAACACTCCGATGGGTGTTTGGAAAATTGGCAATCTTCACATTGGAGTAATGAAATATCTTTATTTTTGAATAAATTGGAAACAAATTTTGCAAATAAGGAAAACTAGGGTGGCCATGCCTAAGTGCCACAACATTATTTCACAACTAGTGGGAGAAGTAATATCTATTGTTACGTGAGTTTGTCCATCAAAGGCGGCCTCCACTTCAATTAATACCGTCCCTCATGTTCTTTAGCACTAGCAATCATCTTCCCCAAAGCCAAATCCTGAAATGCACAATGAGAGAGAATTTAGCATTACAATTTAAATCTTGGGTGAGTTTGCCAATGGACAAAGGTTACAAGACAAGCTAGGAAAATGTAGTACAGATGTCAATGTTAAGAATCTGATATTTCACCATTCCTTTTCCCGTTATTGATGAAAAAGAGCCATTAGCACTTTCAGAACATGGGATATTGGACAAAAATATTTGTGAAAGGCTAGTCATATGATCTGTAGCTCCTGAATCTGTGATCCAGGGGACCTTATGACTAGAGTGGATGGATAAAGTCTTTTGGAAAATACATCTTTGGGCAAGGGAACAAGAAGATTAAGGCATAAAAGAGGATTTTTGGGGCTGATTAGAAGCTTGAATAATTGATCTACTTGTTCCTTACTGAATAGAGGAGTTTTTGAAAGATATGGATTCCCGAAATCTGTGTATATCTAACCCTCCCTAGACCCCGCAATGGCGGGAGCCTTCGTGCACTGGGTTGCTTTCTCCGTTTTTTTTTTTTTTTTTTTTTTTTTTTTAATGGATTCCCGACGTCTGCAGATTGTTCTGCCTGAAAACCTGCTCTTTCTGCATTTCAGTTGACTGCTTTCCAGTTTTCTGGTTTTCCATGTATTTTCCAGCAAGTTTCCCTCGTATGTCTTGGCTTTGCAGAAGTAACACCTGAACGTGCCCTTTTCATCCCCTCATTTATGATTTCGTTGTACGGCATGGGCAACTGTCTAGGTGGAATTTACTGTAGAAATTTTAATGGGCCTAACTCACTCTCAAAAGACGTCTTGTAAGAGGAGGATTGCCCTTGGCTTTATATATAGCTCAGGATCAGGTAATACAAGCGATGTGGGATTCAACACGCCCCTTCACGCGCAGGATGGGCTTTGACAAACCACTGCGAACGGATATCGGGAGGCCCAACATCAATGTGGGATTCAACTCCTCTTCACGCGCAGGGTGGACTTTGACAAACCAATGCGAACGGATATTGGGAGGCCCATCATTGATGTGGGATTTAACATGCCCAACATCAGACAAAAGCTTGGCTCTAATACCATGTAGAAATTTTAATGGGCCTAACTCACTCTCAAAAGACGCCTTGTAAGAGGAGGATTGCCCTTGACTTTATATATAGCTCAGGATCAGGTAACACAAGCGATGTGGGATTCAACACGCCCCCTCACGCGCAGGGTGGGTTTTGACAAACCCATGCGAACGGATATCGGGAGACTCAACATCAATGTGGGATTCAACACTTACTATAGCAGCGTTGTTGTTACTAGATGAAGAAATGGATAACCCTATCATGACTTGTTTTCTGCTCTCCTCCATTCGAACTTCTGCAAAAACAGATTGAATAGAGGGTAAAGGGTGTGATAAAGTAAAAAGATGATATGAAAAGAACGAGAAGGCTTAAACATTGTGTTAGCCTCTCCCACTATTTATAATAAGAATTAGGAAACCATATAGGAAACCCTAAGTAATAGAAAAGACATAAATACCCTTTAATACTCTCCCTCAAGCTGGAGTATATATATTGTATGCTCCTAATTTGTTATAAATGTATTTTATCCTTGAGCCCCCCAATGGTTTAGTAAATATATCAGTTAACTGATCAACTGAATTTGCATGTTTAGTTTCAATCTGCTTCTGCAACAATTTTTCTCGAATGAAATGACAATCAACTTCAATATGTTTTGTTCTCTCATGGAAGACTGGGTTGGAAGCAATGTGAAGTGTTGCTTGATTATCACATACCAGATTCATCGGTGAAGAGTGTTCAAACCCAAGTTCTTCCAACAAGTGTTTCAACCAAGTCAACTCACAAGTGGTATGGGCCATTGCCCTGTATTCCGATTCTGCACTTGACCGTGCCACCACAGTCTGCTTTTTACTCTTCCAAGAGACAAGCTTACCACCAACGAACACACAATATCCAGTAGTAGACTTCCTATCCGAGGGCGATCTGGCCCAATCTGCATCCGTGTAGCCCTTTATTTGAGTATGATTGAAGTTTTGATATAACAGACCACAACCAGGAGCACCTTTCAAATATCGGAGAATACGGATCACTGCATCCCAGTGACAAGTCATTGGACGATCTAAGAACTGATTGATAACACTAACAACAAATGAGATATCTGGTCTGGTAACTGTTAGGTAGTTCAACTTTCCAACTAACCGTCTATATTGTGCTGAATCTGTTAGTGGTACACCCTGATCTGCTAACAGTTTGGTATTTAGATCCATAAGTGAGTCAATCGGTTTAGCTCCTAGCATTCCTGTTTCGCTCAATAGGTCAAGGACATATTTTCTCTGAGACAGGTAAATGCCTTGAATTGATCGAGCGACTTCAATTCCCAAGAAGTACTTTAAGTGACCCAAATCTTTCGTTTGAACTTACTATTCAAATTTTTTTTGAGTTCCCGAATACCACCGTGGTCATCCCCGGTAATCACGATGTTATCCACATACACAATCAATAATATTCTCCCGACTTTACTACGCTTGTAGAAGACGGAATGATCGACTCCACATCGTCGAAGATCAAACTCAGTGACCACTTCACTAAATCTTCCAAACCATACTCGAGGAGACTACTTGAGGCCATAAATAGATTTCTTCAAGCAACACACCAATCTAGACTCCCCCTGAATAACAAACTCAAGAGGTTGCTTCATAAATACTTCCTTAATCAAATCGCCATTTAAGAAAACATTCTGAATATCGAGCTGATGTAATGGCCAACGGAGGGTTAGCTGGAGAAGAATCTGAGGACACAGAGTCGATGGGTGCGACAGCGGAGGGGGCCTTTTGGCGACAAGAGTAGACCTGCAAATGAGCTGAAGAACGACTAGGCGGGATAGGATTCGGAGTAGAGGAAGATAGGGTAGGGTTTGGTACACTTGGCAAGGGAAGCGTAACATCCAGATCGTCTCGAGAGGAAGGGGTAGAAAAATAAGGGGTAGACTCAAAGAATGTAACATCCGTACACACAAATGAGTGACGTAATGATGGACTATAACAACGATAACCCTTTTGTGTGCGAGAATAGCCGAGGAAGACACATTTTATAGCACGGGGATCTAACTTGTCCCTGACAGGAGTCAATTGATGAACAAAACAAACACACCCAAATATACGAGGAGGTAAACTAAACAAGGGAGAATGAGGAAAAAGAATGGAATGGGGAACCTTGTTGTTGAGGGTGGAGGACGGCATCCTGTTGATTAAAAAGCAGGCGGTAAGAACTGCATCGCCCTAGAAATGTTTGGGAACGTTCATCTCAAAAAGAAGAGTATGAGTCACTTCTAGGAGATGTCAATTCTTACGTTCAGCAATGCCATTTTGCTGCGGCGTGTGAGGACAAAAAGACTGATGCAAGATACTAGAGTGTGACATAAAGGAAGTAAATGGCTGAGAAAAGTATTCTCGAGCATTATCACTTCGAAGAATACGAACTGGTACATTAAATTGAGTATTAATTTCAGCACAAAACGCACGAAAAATAGAGAATAATTCTTAACGATCTTTCATTAAATAAAGCCAAGTAACTCAGGAAAAATCATCCACAAATGTCACAAAATAATGAAAACCTAATGTAGAAGTAACACGAGAAAGACCCCAAACATCTAAATGAACTAAACTAAACGGACTCGATGCTCGAACATGAGCGGGGAAAGCAAATGGAATACGGTGGTGCTTACCCAATTGACAAGACTCACACTCTAATGAAGACAAATGACTCAAATTAGGAACAAGTAACTTGAGGTTGCCAAGACAGGGATGACCAAGGCGACAATGGATCTGGTAAGCAGAGGCAACAATAGGGCAGGCAGTAGATAGGATAGCAGGACTCTCGTCATGGTCATCGAAGTAATATAGGCCATTGTCCTCACGCCCGGTGCCAATCATATTCTGCGTTCTCAAATCCTGGAGAATGACAGAATCAGGAAAAAATGAGACAGAACAATTAAGTTGTTTGGTAAGCTTACTGACTGACATCAAATTAAAAGAAAACGAAGGAATATACATGATAGAGGATAGAGATAAGGAGGGTGAGGGTGCCATTGTGTCAATGCCACGGATAGGGACAGTCGAACCATTAGCAACTGTAACAGAAGATAACGAAAAAGATGACTAAATATTTTTAAAGAGGGAAGAAGTACCTGACATGTGATCAGGGGCAGTAGAATCTATGACCCAGGGTGTGGGAGGGGAAGGGAGAATTGAAATATAGGTAGTAGAAGTACCTCGTTGAGCTAAAGAAGTAATGGGAAGAGACGCTTGCTGGGATGCCTTATACTGAAGGAACTAAGCATATTCATCATCAGAGATGTCTTTGGCCACCTGAGATTCTGGAATAGTAGGAGTATTTGGATCAAATGTCACTGCATTGGCAAATTTAGGAGGACAACCAACTAAATCCTAACATGTTTCTCGACCAATGAAGAAAGTTTTGCCCATTTAATTTATGGTAGGAGTGGCAATGGCAAACCGATCTAACGGTTATCCACCCGACCTAGTCCGATCCAACCCAAAAATTTTGGATATTCCGTAAACTTCGCTCCCATCGTGTTGGATCAGATTCCAACATATAACCCCATCGAGTTTCGGGCTGGTTACTGGTTTTCTTTAAATACCTATTACATATCCCAATTGCGCTGATACCTCTTCCATCTGTGGAGAACCCAACAGAGCGACACCTGCAGCCTTCTCCTCCATCACTGTTGATGTTGCGTCCACCTTCTTCACTGTCGATATCTCTTAGATTTTTGTCGATGTTCTTCCCCTCCATCCTCCACGACGTCGCCTCTAGCTCCATTGTTGTCGACATCATCTCCTCCATGGCTGTTATATTTAGTTCTTTCTCCAATGTTCCGACACCGGCTAGTGTGAGGAAACTGTGAGCTGCTTCTACCGATACGTGCATCAAGCTTTTGATATAATGACAGGAGTCAAACCGAAATCATTTTTTTACAGTTTAATTGCTTCTTTTTTTGGGATAAATTCTTAATTCCATAGCCGTCCTTTAGTAGTTCCTCCTCTTTTCCGTTGAAATCGGAGCTAAGACTTGGTTTATGCTTTTCCTTTGCTACTGACCTCCCTGTTTTTTCTTTTCCGTTGCAACACTTGAAATTTCTGTTTCCAGATCGTAATGAAAATAGGTCAAATAGTGTCTAGGTCGGATTCCGGTTGTTTGGGTCTCTAAAAAACCTGCATGGGTGGGTATTTTCTGAACCTGTGGTCAGATTGGGTTGGGTATTCTTGCATGAGACACTGGTTGGGTACATTTTTGTGTAAAATTGGCTCAACTCGACCCATTGCCCTCCCTAATTTATGGGTTGTTGCAATCATGAGGGAGGGATTATCGACCATGGTGCAACTTGCTGCATTTTTCATGGTGGCAGGATAATCTTGGGCAATTCTTACTCCGCCGTGGAGCTGCTGCAACATTCCTTAGAGATTCAACGGTAAACAGCAATCATAAACGAGAAGGGGGTGGCGGATTTTGTCCGAACAATATTGACAATCAACAACTATGGCTGAATATTGAAGGAATAAAAACGACTCCAGTGGGAAGTAGTGGCTCTGATACTGTTGAATCCCATGTTGCTTGTGTTAGCTGATCCTAAGCTATAAGGCCTAGAGCAATCCTCATCTTACAAGGCGTCTTTTGAGAGTGAGTTAGGCTCATTGGATTTTTACAATGGTATTAGAGCTAGGACTCTTGTCTGATATTAAGTGTGTTGAATTCCACATCGATGTTGGGTCTCCCAATATCCGTTCGTAGTGGTTTGCCAAAAGTTCACCCTGCATGTGAGGTGGCGTGTTGAATCTCATGTCACTTGTATTACCTAATCGTAAGCTATATATAAAGCCTAGGGCAATCCTCATGCGTCTTTTGAGAGTGAGTTAGGCTCATTGGATTTCTACGGAAAATTAGTACACTTCATTCATACAAATCATATTTACAACTAGAGCTTATATAGAATACTTACAGCTATGTAACAAAATAAATAAGGATATAATTTGAAAATTAAAATGAAATCTCAATCCCATAAAATGAGGGATGAGAATCAAAAAGATTGGAAAAATCCGATCTTCTCATGTTAAACTTGATTCTAATGTTTCCACAGTTTTCATATTTCTGTTTATGTTCCAAGTCTTATAGGAACAGAACACACACACACACACACACACAAAAACAAAAAAAAAAAAAAAAAAATAGAACAGCAACACAAGTAACAAATGCCACCAACAGTTCATCATCTGATCAAAATGACCAATCTCATAAATTTACTGAATTTTTTCTGATTTTTTTGTCAGACTATGGAAGGTGTTTTACGATGATAAGGAAAGGCCAAACCGCTATCTGCTAGCTAAAGAACAAAAAAGTCGGCCTGATACAGAAGAACTTCAAGTTAGTTGCTAGTGTATTACATTTAGTGTGTGTTTGTGGATGATTTACAAGCTGACATATGTGATTTGTTTAGTGTTTCTGTTCCCAAAAAACTTGCAACACAAACAGATGTATGTGAACAAAAGAAAATGTATTTCAGTTTTGTTCCCAGACATTTGTTCTAAATATTGGGAACAGAACAGAAACATATTTTATTTGTTCCCTTTCTGTTTCTGTTTTAAGTTAATCTGTGAACAAAAACAAAAACACACAAAAAAGAAAAGAGTGACAGAATCACTAAAAACAAATGCCACCAAGTAAATGTGCAAAGTGAAGGAAATGTTTAAATGGTAAGGAGGGTTTCTAATAAGCTTTGTACTTTGGCTTTCGGCATTTGTAGGTAATTTTCGGCGCTATAGAAGAGAAAGCAGATGAAGGCCCGTCTTTCTTTTCTAAAGCTGCTGGTATTTTCTCTTCGCTAAATCGATTCATGAAAGTCATTTCAAGATGATTTTTTTTTCACGACTTGCTATTGGTAGTAAACGGCATATGTAGATGTTTGGTATGTATACAGAATTGATAATATATTTTTATTTATTTTTTATTTTTTTATTTTTTTCATATTGGTAGTAAATGGCATAAGTAGATGTCTGATATGTATTTATTTTTGTGATTTTTTTGTCTTGAGCGTTAGCTATTTACATTTCCCGTTGTATTACAAACATAAAAATATGATAATGTTGCAATTTTGGTCCTCAATTCATTTGCCAATTTCAGCCAAAATGGGTCTATTTGCATGGTCGGGCAATTTTTGGAAGCACAAAATTGTAAGTTAATATGGGAAATAGAATATTGTTTTTGTTTCTGTTCCTTGTTTTCTGGAAAATAGTTACTATTGCAACCCAAATTGATCTCCATGGAACATTTAAAAATGAAGTGTTTCAAGTTATGCTGCAACAGTGCCCAAGGCTCTATCCCTTGTTGTCATCGTTTTTTTTAGAACGGAAACAGAATGATAAAAAAAACATTTATATTCTTGTCTCAGTTTTTAGAATACATTTCAGAAAACTCAATAGAATTATTTCCGCATTTATGTTTCTGTTCTGAGTTTTTTGGGACTTAAAAAAGAAATTTGGGAACAAAATATTTGGCGATTGTTTCAACTTCCTAGAAAACTAAGAAGAAACAGAAAAATTCTATTTTGATCTCCTGAAATTTGTTCTAAATTTAAGAACAAAACAGTAAGAAATCATTGGCATTGTTTTGTTAAACGTGCAGCTCCCATCTTTACACAGATGAGAAGGAGCCGTTAAACATTTATCTGAGAATGAGGTTACAACCTAATGAAATATAAAGTGACTTACGCTATTTACAGGAGTACATACTGTCAGACACCATCACTCAATAAGTTAACAGAGATTTCAACTAACAAGCCGATTAGCTAAAACCAAAGAGAGAATTTCATGTGGACAAGAGATTTTATAAATTCTGTTTAAGAAATTTTTTGTTTGAGTACTATGAATAGTAATTTATGAAATCCATTCATTTGTAAAATAAAAAAATAATTGGAATTTGCAAATCCCGATAAAACACGTTTTTTTCAAGTTTTTCCAAGACAGAATTTGCTATTTTTTTCAATTTCTCATCAATTTCACTTTAATTCAATTTTTTATTTTGTAATATATCAAGTTCAAAATTCAATTTTTTATTTTGTAATATATCAAGTTCAAAATTATCTCCTCTCTCTATGTATTATAAAATAATATAATATTTATAAAATAGGTATAAAATATATATAATTAAAGTTATATTATCAAAATTATATTACTAAAATAGATATAAACATTATATTATTAAATTACTAAATAAAAATTATACTAAGAGATATATTGTTAATTTTTAATATTAAAATTTAATGAATTTCAAAATTATATCTACAAGTATTTGTCTATCCAAATAAGAGAATTATGAGATTATACAATCAAAATTCTTCATCTAAAAAAGTAAATAAAGAATTTGTAAATAGTGGAATTTCAAAATTCAGAATTTTGAAGTTCCATCATTTACAAATTGGATAAATTTATCAAATCCTTTACCCAAACACAACCTAAACTAATTCTCAACAGTCCCCTTCCAGCTCACGAGTGGACGATCCATGAGCTTGGATTTGAACACATGAAACTGAGAAGAAACATGATCAATAAGTTGTTTTGCAACAACCTTTAACGGAGAAAACATAAAAATGTTTCGCACGAGCATGAAACACCGGGTTAGCTTCAATAAAGAGGACTGAAACATTATCACACTGGGTTAACTGCTTCAGCCATAGACCTATACTCAACTTCAGTGTATCAACGAGCAATCGCCTGTTGTTTCTTAGGACTCCAAGAAACTAGATTCCAATCAACAAGCATACAAGCATACATGCCTTGTGTAATACTTCAATAGTTTTAAATTTGTATATGCATTTGTAACCTACCAGAATTTTGTGTGTAATAAAATACATCGCGCTCTGCACTATATATACAAGCATAGAGGCCGACTAATTGATGAGCGTCAACTAAATGATTCTCAAGCGATAATTCCAGCCAAATTTCATATTCTAAAACCAATCTACATGTTGCGTTGAGGCCTTGGGTTGTTTCTTCGGCTTCTGATACCGATTGTTCTCAAATCGAGCCTTGACAATGAGTGAATATAATAAGTCTGCCTCAGCTGAAGTATCGTAAGGTTTGTCCAATATGCTACGAAAAAAAAACAAATAAATAAAAAATTAAAAGCCGAAAAATAGAAGGATGCTAAACAAAGGTAAGTGCTAATTCAAGTACGTTTGAATCAAGAATTTGAATGAATTTTAGGTCTGATTCTGCTCTGATTGGGAAACTTTCTGCTTTTCTTTATCTGTTTTTATAGAATAATTATAAAGGGAAACAAATGGTCAAACATGTTTTTTGAGATGTTTGTTTTCTTTTTTAATGTTTCTTAAGTTCTAGAATGAAAAGAAACGGTCGTCTACTTTTGGTTCTATACAATCCTGAAAGATAAGAGATAGAAAACGCCAAACGCAGCCTACCCGTCCAGTAGCTCCTCCAGAATAATTCTTTGAGAAGGTGTAACATAGTGAATACAACTTCTTGGGCACTGACCAACTGCGAGCTGAACTGGGTAATCTTCAACAAGTCCTGATAAAATGAACAATTATAAGAATTCAACAATATTTCTGAATTAAATCAATTCTTTTAGTAATTTTAGTAGGGATTATAGGTGTCTGGGCTTGCACCCTCTTGATTAGAGATGGCAGCGGGTACCCAACCCAACGGGTAAAACCCAGATACCCTACCTAGCATGAGCTGACCAGAGAAGGTTAAAAAAGAAAGGTGGTGTTCGATTAGTGTTTGTACTTTTCTGTTTCTAGTACCAATAAACTGGGATGAGAATTCTATTTCTGTTCCGGAGTATACTAGGCATAGAAACACTTTCGGTAATGATCATTGTTTTGATTTATTTCCTTTAAGTTATGAGAACAGAAACAAATAAACATGTTTGGTTGAAACATTTGTTCTTTTTTTCCCCTTCAAATGTACGACAATAAATATACATTCTTAGGCAACATTTGTTTTTATTATTTATTTAAATGTGTGACAATAAATGTACATATTTTTTGGCCAATATTTGTTCTCATTTGTTTTTTTCCTTTAAATGTATGACGTTAAATATACATATTTCATGGATAATATTGGCAGGTGTGGGTGGTGGTGACCGTCGTGGTGGTGGTTCTTAAGATTTACCCTTAAGAAATAGTTTGTGAATGATTTTGTGGGAGTGAAACAAAAACAACATTTTTTTGTTTCTCAAATTCTAAGAAATTCCGGAAGTACTTCCAAAATTTTGAGAATATTTGGGAATGGAAACATATTTATCAAACACGTTTCTATACATTATTCCCAAAATTATGGGAGCATGAACAGAAATTAGGGAGCGGAAACACTAAAAAAACGGGGCCATAACTTTTCAACGGTTGCAGGTGGTCATGGGTTGGATGTTATAGAATATTACTTGGATTCGCATCGAGTTTGGGTAAAACTCACCCTCCCTACCTTGTTTTCTAATGCTCTACGTATATTGGAATAAAATTAACAATTAAATTTGATACAAATATCTATATATGCCACTAGTTTCCTCAGTATTTTGTGTGGATTAAAAACGAAAACAAAAACCAAAAAAGGTGCGTAAAATCAAAACCCACACCAACGGGATTTTTGAAAAAAACGATCAGTTGTCAACCCTAATCATGATCATGTCATCCTAGAAAATCACCATTAGATGACTTCTGGTATGATGTCCAAATCCCATCCTTCTACTGTTCCATGGATACAACCTTAATAACAGAAAAAAGAGAGTGACCGACCTTGAGAAGTTGCACGTGCGGTTCCAGTCGAAGAAATGAATGAGAAGGCGTGAGGTGCTGTCTTTACACATGAATACGGACATCCTGCGATATTATATACAAGGGAGATAAAGAAAAACCATTAAATCACATCCATGCCTTAAGGAGAACTCTGTGAGTGTGTGCGCGCACGCATTGTTATTTAAGGAGAGGGGTGCATCAAGGCCCAATGACCCCGAGGCGGTGAGGCGCGAGGCAAGGCGTGGGCTTCTTTGAAGCGAGTCACACGTTTTAAATATGTGCTCTTCTATTGTCATGGACTCATAAAACAATCAAATATCACTATAATAAAAGATGTATTGCATGTTTCATAATTGAAAAACAATCTGAACTAGTCTGATGCAATATTGGCCTTCAAATTGAACTCCGATTCTCAAACAAAATTGAAAGAAACAATTGATAACAAAATTTCAGAAACAAAACTAATTACTCAACAAATATTAATATCAAGTAGTTAACTGAGAATAAGACAGTAAATATAATTTACATAATAAATTTAGCATATGCCAAAAAGACTAAATGGAAATAGTGGATAAGGGGGTTGTTTTGTGCGAAAAACAAGAGCTATTTTTTGCACAAACAGACCCTTTTTTGTGCAAAAATAGTTAGATGATGAACAAAACACATAGCAATTACATTTACATAGGTCTAGTCACCTTGTTGGTGGAGTAGGGAGAAAGTGCAACCATATTCAAACTTAAAAGCATGAAAAGTACAAATTACAATTTAATATTTCCTTTATTCCATTATTTTCCAGTATGTGCAAATTACATGGCTAATTCATTGAGAAAATTGATTGAAAACGGTCATAGAGCCAATAAGACAACCAAAAAAAAAAAAAAAAAACCTCCGGAGAGGGCGTGCAAAAATTAAAACTTCAGGAGCAATATGCAACTGCTCATAACCTTCAGCGATGTAAGATACAATTTCGATCGCGTCATAAATTTCCATAAGCAATTAATATATTCACGAAATTAGTTTCCGAAATCAATTGATTTTGGATTTTCAAACTGTCCACAAAACAAGTACTATTGCATCATGGATATAATTTCAAGATTCAACTAAACGGAGACTAATGACAGTATAGGTCTTCTTGTTTGGCGAGACTAAATAGAAAACTATCTAGCAACATCTTGCACATTTACGTTATTGCATGACTAATATCCCACCCCAAGATCTTGTCCCTTTCTTCTTTTTTGTTCACATAAAATGGTACAAGGGACAGAAACATTAGACTGTGAAGAAATTTGGTACCTTTGCCAAAACAAAGAACCTCATTAACAAAGAGGTCAAATGCCTCACATTCTGGTTCTTCAAATGGATCCAAGCATTCCCTACATATGCATGTCAAAGACATATATAAATACAACATACTTGCTTAAGGCATAGAGAGCGTGATATTAGACTTCTTTTTAATTGTAGAACAAAACATTTTCTGTAATTGATAGTTCTAAATGATTTTCAGAGCGAACTAGGGTCCTCCTTTTTACCTCTCAATAATTTCTGATTTGCTGTAGTTAGATAACATCTGTGGACATGACACAACCACAATAGTAATTTCATCCATAAAAGCATGTTTAAATTATTAATTTAAAAAAAAAAAAAGGGAGGATAAAAAAAAAACAAACAAACTTGCTTCGGAATAAGCCTAAAATTTGACCTACTTACACATTCTTGCACTAAAGCACTTGCTCCAAGTCGGGCTTTGGGGGAGGGGGGGTGGAAGTTAACTAAAAAAGCACTTGCTCCAAGTCTGCAACCATTTTATTTCCGAAATTCAATCTCAATTTCTAGCCCACCTGTGACGCCCTGTATCCCACATCGGTAATGCAATTGGAAGAACCTGAGTTTATATGAGTGTTCAAGGATCCCAGATGTTATCTTCACTAACACTTTTGCTAGAACTTTTGAGTGAGGGCCTGTGTTCTTACATATGGTATTAGAGTCGATCTAGGCAAGCCCATTATTGTGTGGATGCAGGAATTTGATGTGATTGGGGTTGGCCACTAGCCATTAATTCGTAAATTTGATACCCTACCCTAACAAGGACGCTAGGACATAACAGGGAGAGATTAAGATGCTTCGTATCCCACATCGGTAATGCAATGGGAAAACCTGGACTTATACGAGGATTTGAAGGATCTGAAATGTTACCTTCAGCTAGCACGTTAGGTGAGGGTCCGTGTCGTTACACCACCCTTTTCTTTTCTTCCCTAAATATTTACCAAATAAAAATATTTAATGACATTAAAATTTCAACAAATCATTTCTTATCCTTCAATTTTGTAAAGGATCCTAGAAAGATTATAATTTATAACACTAATGCAGAATTTATTTGCACGAGATTCTAGCCGGTGAAATGAAATTGGAAATCACTCCAATGTAAAAATCTAAGATATATACATGCGATCATAAAAATCTAAGATATATACATGCGATCATATCGAATCGGATTGAAACACAACGTAAAGATAATGTATTACTTGCTTCTAGAAAAAAAATAATAAAAAAAAGAAAAAGAAAAAAAAGATAAGAAATTCTAGGACCTCATAAGCTTGAATTACAAGGCGAATGATTGCATCTGAAATCTTCCCATCTTTCCTCACATCAGGGTGAAACTGCTTGACCTACATTTCACATGATTATATGAATAAATAAATAAATTCTTCTCATCCTCAACTCACTCAAATTATCCAAAAATCACAAGGAGAATAAAATTAAAAATAAAAATAAAAATAGAAGACGATGAAATGGCAAGAAATTTTCCCAGAAGGGCAAAAAAAATTCCTACTTTGGATCTGAATGCAGACTTGAGCTCAGCTGGGGAGCAGTTGGGCAAAACGTCGAGCACTTCATAGGCAGAAGAAATGGACAGAGATTCGTCGCCATTTCTTCGTCCACAATTCACTGTAAATGGAGAAGTAGAAGAAGGACGACGAAGTGGGGGGCATGGGAATGGGGGTGTGCAGAGAAAATTGTGACGGTTATGACCATTGCCCGGTTTTGGGATTACAGAAGGGGTTGCAACAGTTCTGTTGCAGAAGCGCACACACTCCATGCGTCTTCCTCTTTCGCGCAGCGCAGATATAGAGATATAGAGAGATTTCAAATGATTAAAATAAAGTGCTACAAAACTCTTCTAATGCGCAGACTCGAAGAAGGAATGGACCATTTAAATCTATTGTACGCATGTTCTTTTACTCAGCACCCGTAACGACCTCGTAGTGATCATAATTGTTTGGGTGAAAAGGCAGAAAGGTGTAATGGTGATTTGGTTCTTGTTGTTTATGGCCATCGGCCATCGACGTGTCTGGTTTGAATCCTGTGTAATAGTGCCGACAACTCATCACATTTGATGAAAACAATGACCCACCCTATTATCTATATAAATTAATGTTAATAAAATTATCCTCTATAATTTCAGGTATTTGGAGAGAGATTTGATCTGGCTAAAAAAATTTGGATTTTTTTTTTTACAAATACCTTGTTTCTGTATTTATGAGAAATGATTTATAAAATCCTTTTAATTGAAAAATAGTGATGAACAAATGATTTAGAATTCATTTTAAATTAGGTGTCATTTACAAATTCTTCCAATAAAGGATTTTATATCCAACTGCCGACCATTGCTACTGCAGTCGTCTACCAGCGCCGACCATCTCCGGTCGGCAGCCACTATTGCCGACTACCACCAACCCACATAGTGGTGATGGTAGTTATATAAATGAGAAAATTATAAAATTACACGATCTAATTATTCGCTTAAAATAGTTATTTAAATAAGAGATTTGTAATAAAAGATTTTGAAATCCCTTTATTCATAAACTCCTTGAATTTGTCAAATTCCTTACCTAAACACAACCTTAAAAATTAGATAAATAAAATTGATTTTTCTCATATTAACTACATGCAAAAATATTTTGGTTTAAGTAAGCATTCCTATTTTAGTTTTCAATATTTTTAAAAATTAAAAAATATAATAAAAAAATATTTACATTGCAAATCATAGAAGTTTAAAAAAAAATATTCAACTTTTGAGAAGTCGATCTACTCACCTGATGTCGTGTTTGGTGATTTTTTTATTTTTATTTTTAAGACATGAAAGTTTTTAAATTTTTAAGAATCAAAATGATTTATTGATGAGAACCAACAAACACCACCAAAAGATCTGCTGCATGTTTCAGTTGGACCTATTACTAGAGTAAGATCCAAGAAGATCAAAGAAACACTCAATGTGCTAATTCAAGAGATTTGGGCTAAATCTAAAATGGTGAAGCCCAAATTAACCCAAAATGTCACACCTCACCCCGGACACCCGTCACCTATGGGGCCGGCGTGACATCAACACGATATTACCTGAGCGACAAACCAAACTAGAAAGCGACAGTATGCATTCATAATTATACAATCACAAAATCAGGTCATAAACATTTTCTCTAACTGGGGACACACCCGTCCCTGAATTTTAATAATAACAAAAGATAAAAACAACAATGAACCTCTTCTAGGTTCGCCTCAGGCAGCACCTCCTGAAATACTCCCTCACTATACCATCAACGGACTCTACCCAGTGCCAGTAGAGGACCGACTCCTAGTTATTTCACCTGCGAGTGTACTGCCTTCTTAATAAATATATTTTTAAAATAGTAATACATTTTAGATAATACAACATTTAAATATGGATCAAACATAAGTGTATAGATATCACATAGCTTGTAAAAGTCTTTATAATATATGCAGTGAAAATAAAGTATATATATAAGTTCCATTTTTAAACCGTCCAGTATAAATATCATACCAATCACCATAATAAATAATAAATCACCCAGTATAAATAAAACATCACATCTCAAACCACCACTCTACCACAGCACACACTAACTAGCCATAGTGATCGTTTTAACCTCACGATCGGGAGTTGCAACGGTACCGTACCATCCGTAGGATATGTCTTCCTATGGACACCCATCACTCCGCCGAAGCGGATACTCACTGCGTAGTATAAACATCTAACATCACTCTTCCGAAGCAGATAAATATCACTCCGCCAAAGCGGATAACATCACTCCGCCGAAGCGGGTCACATCACTCAATTATATCGTCTAATCAATATCGTCAATTCACCACATAATTTTTTAAAAGCATCTAATTTAAATAAAGCCATTTTTCATCATAGATAGGTATACAAATAATTTGGCAAGAAGACAATACACTCACCTCGGTATCTGTTTTGCAAAACGGATACTGACCGCACTCCATCTGGATGTCGGTGCCTGTGAACCTAATAATGATAGAGCCTATATTAATATTTTATGTAAAATCACCTAATCATGTAATGGAGGCTCTAAGTTCCTCCTACTTCCATTCCTTATATTTTATTTATGAAAATTGTTATTATTCTGATAATTTCATTTCGTTAATTATTGCATAAAAATCTTGTAATATGAACAATCCCAAATTTACTATTCCGGTGACAAAAATTTTTATGCTAAAATTTAATTTAATAAAACTAAAATAAATTTAACGAAAAACGATATCCATTCCGAATCGTTCACGATCGCGAAATGGATTTTTGGTTTTTATTTGGGTTGTTTGTGTAATTTAATTAATAAATTATTATTATTATTAATTTTTTTTTTTTTTCCAGTTTCTTGTTTTCTGTTTGAGGTCTCGCTGCTGACCACCCTTACCGATCACACGCCCACACAACCCACATCCGTCATAGTTGGCCGACCACTCACACACGCTACAATGCTGAATGAACGAACACACACACATACACACGCTCACGTCGACACTGACGCCCCAACAACGCTGATCACCTTTACCGTCTGCAGCCGACGACCCCCACACCTACCCACCTGATGAACAAAACACACCCATGCACACACAATCACTGCGGGCCGACGACTAACGGCCGACCACCCACACACAGAAACACACAAGATCACGGATTCCACCTGCACATGCACACTGAAATACACATACAACGTACCAAAATATCCTACCACCGACACTACCATGACAATCGCCGGATATACGCCACCGACACGCACACCGCCGAATATTTACCGACCAACTCGCAATCCTCATGCATGCATACACCCACCAAAATAATTAGAGAAAATACTCATAAATACTCACCAGACGACGGCGACGGACGACAACGATTACACCGTTGATGATCTCACCCCCACGGCCGCCGAGTGAACCACTGGAAAACCCACACATTGCTTCAAAGCAAAGGCACACAACAGCAGCCACAGGAACACACACATGCAACCATGAGACACACACCCTGCTCACCGGAGAAACGCCGATCACAGAACCCCCGACGTCTTCCTCCGGTCCCCTCTCTCTCTAGAATTTCTTTAATTTTTTTCCCAGATTTGATCACTTCTTTGCATGAGGGGGTATTTATTGCATGAATTTAGTGATTAATCTAATCCTAAGCATGCCACGTCGCCCCTTGATCGCTCCCTCCTCTGGCCGATTGATCGTCCGTCACACACAGCAGTTATATATATATATATATATATATATATATATATATATATATATATATATATATATATTTTTTTTTTTTTTTAATTTTAAAAAATAGTTAAATTGCACTTTCCTCCCTCCAATTTCTTTAAGTTCTTAATTTCAGTAAATTTCAATTTTAAAAAGTTTCAAAATTTATAATTTTGCCCTTAACATTTTTACTTTTTGATTTTTAATTGCCAATTCAAATCTCAAGTTTAAATTTTTATGTTTCTAAATTCTCAATTTGACCCCCAACTTTTGATTTGAATTTTAATCAATAAAAATTTTACCCTAAAATTTTCTAATACTCTATAATGCAACTATTTATGACGTACGTTCTACAATTTAGGTTTTACACAAAATAACGATCCAGACCTAGTCTATCTCATCAAGGTAAGCGAATGAACTTAGATTTGAACTTGAATGAGCCTAAGCAAGAGAGCCACAAAATTTTTAGCTTATTTATTTTTAGTCTTTTAATTTTAAGTTAGGTTATTTATTTGATAATTTGTAATGCATGATTGACAATTTGTCTTTTCCTTTTTAGATTAGAAGTGTAAGGTAAGATAATGAAACTTTCTTATTCTTTCTTGTTGTCTTGTAGTGTGAGACACTAGGGTTTCATTATATTTTTTTTATTGTAGCCACCACTATTCATGTGGATACTGTTCACGACTACTGTTCATATACACTATTCATGGCTAGGGTTTTCTTGTATTTCTTGGCCACCTATTTGAAGAAGAGATATAAGGATAACAATATTATTTTTTGATTAATACAATTGTGAGAATTTTTTCTTAAGTTCTTCAACGAACTTTTCTTGAACTTATCAAGATTTTTTTTTTGTGGCGTTCAAACTCTATACCTTCGGTTCGTGATTCACTTATAATCATTGGATCAAGATTTGTTCTCTTTATACCTTCAATTCGCGTTTCATTCATAAACGTTGGTTCAAGGTAATCTATCTTTCAATTTCTGTATTTTTAGTTCGTTATAAATCTAAATTTAATTTGATCTTTCGCGAATCCTAAGTTGGTATCGGGTCTCACTAATCTTTGATGAGGTTCGCATAATTTGGTAATCAGAGTAAGGTCTAAATTAGTTTCATCTATCCTTTTCTTTTTCGTTCATTAATATCTATTCATTCCTTTTTTTTTCTTGACCGAATTATATTGTCAAATTTGGTCTGACTTTATTTAAAGTACTATGCATTTTTTTGTTCTATTAAAATCTGGTAAAATCTTTATCAAAAACGCGGTGCACTTTTGTTCTGGTCAAATCTTGTTTTTAAAGGTTGCTGAATTTCATTATTTCAAAAAAAGAAAAAAGAAAAATAAACAAACAGAAACAAGAAAAAATAAATCCAATAGCCACATTGAGATTTAAATTCTTCTTATTCTATTTCATAAGCTTATCTTTTGTGCTCTTTTTGTACAATTTGCATTTGTCCTAAATCTAATTTTTAGCGAATCAAATTATTGAGTTTGGATTGTCATGAGGAATTTATGATTGAGGTTAGTTAAGTTCAATAAAGAACTAAAAGAGTGAACTAAAAAAATGAAAAATGCAAGAGAATGTGAGCTCATAAGAGGGGAAAAGCTAAATTTGAGTGAAACACGAGTGTGAGTGCCATCAATCTTGAGGGAAACACGTGAGGGAAAGTGTTTGAGGTTTACTAACTTTATTTTGGAGGTTATTAAACATGTCTCAAGAAACAGACAAAAGCTTGTCCGTTGAAGCATCGAGAAAGATGGACGTCAAACTTTTCTACAAGGCCTCAAAGCGAAAGTTTCAATGGTTGAACTCGCGGTTTGATGAAGTGCATGACCGACTAGAAAAAATTAGGTCTATTTCACAAAAGGGGCAGCCACCTAAAGCTCCTAATGTGAAACAAAGAGAGAGGAATTCGTTTTGGTTTGAATATGAAAATGATTATGGGGATGACCTAAATGAAGAAGATCGCATCTCTAATGCGAGCTTGGGCAGATTTGAGCATGAATATAGGAATAGAGGAGATAGGTTTGGGAAGTGGATTGATAATAAGTTGGGAACCATCAGGATAAAGATACCATCGTTCCAAGGAAAAAACGATCCTAAAGCATACTTGGAGTGGGAGAAGATGGTGGAGTTAATCTTTGAGTGTCACAACTACTCCGAGGAAAAAAAGGTAAAACTCGTTATAATTGAATTTCTTGACTACGTTATAATATGATGGAATCAACTTGTGATGAACAGGAGGATAAATCACGAGAGGCCTATTGAGATGTGGGCATAAATAAAGGCCATTATGAGGAGGCAGTTTGTGCCTAGTCACTACTATCGGGACTTGTATCAAAAATTACAAAGTCTTATGCAAGGCTATCGGAGCGTGGATAATTACTACAAGGAGATGAAGATCGCTATGATTTGGGCTAATGTCGAGGAGGATAGAGAAACTACCATGGTAAGATTCTTGAATGGGCTGAATCGGGACATAACCAACATGGTGGAGTTGGAACATTACGTGGAGTTGGAGGACATGATTCATATGACTATAAAGATGAAACGACAGCTTAAAATAAAAGAAACTCGGTCATTTCAAAATCCAAGTTCTTCTACTTCATGAAGGCCGAATGGGAGAAAAGAGGAAGAGGTTGTTTCAAAGTCCAAAACTGAACCACCAAAAATGAGAGATGATATATGTAAGACCTAAATCGTAGAACGTACGTTATTAATAGTTGCATTTTAGAGCATTGAGAAATTTCGGGGTAAAATTTTATTAATTAAAATTCAAATCAAAAGTTTGGGGGTCAAATTAGAAATTTAGAAACATTAAATTTAAACTTGAGATTCAAATTGACAATTAAAATAAAAAAAATTAAAATATTAAGGGTGCAATTACAATTTTAGGAACTCTTAAAAGTTGAAATTGATTAAAATTAAGATCTTAAAGGAAGTTGGGGGGAGAAAAGTGCAATTTAACTAATTTTTTTATAAACACACACACACACACACACACACACACACACACACACACACACACACACACACACATATATATATATATATAAGTGCATGTGTTGTGTGTGTGACGAGAGATCACCGGCCGGTAGGGAGAGAGAGATCAGGCGACGTGGCACGCTTGGATCATTTGAACCCACTAAATTCATGTAATAAATATTCTCTCATGCAGTAGAAATGATCAAAATCCCAAATCAAATCTGAAAATCAGAGAAATTCTAGAGAGAGAGAGAAAGAGATGACCGGAGTGGGGGTCGTCAGATTTTTTTGAATCTGCGTTCCTCCAGCAGTGTGGTCGTGGCTGTTATGTGTGTGCGTGATCATGTGGATATCGTCGTCAGTTCCAAGGGAGAGCGAAGGTGGTTCATCGACGGTGTGCAGTGTGTATTTTTAGCATCGCTAATGAGTGGGAGTTGGTGATCGTTGTCCAGTTATTGACGATCGTCAATCTGGTGAGTAATTATGTGTATTTTCTTGATCATTTTGGTCGGTGTGTGCATGCATATGTGTTGCGGGTATGGATCGATAAGATTTTCGGTAGTGTGCTCTGTGTTTCTGTTTTGTGCCAACAGTGCATGTGTATGTGTTGCTGTTACCGCTGCTATGTGTGTTTCTATTGGTTGTGTGTGGGCCTGTTCATCCGTGTGAGCTCTATGCAGACGTGTAGGTGTGTATTGTTCTGTTTAACCGGTGCATGTAGGTGACCGTGAGTTTGTGTGTGTATGTGTGTGTTTTGATTTTCACCGTGCATGTGGGTGTGTGTGATCATGTTGTGTGGGAGTGGTGTTGACGGTGGCGGGGGTGTGGGTGTGGGTAGTGTTGCGTGTCGCCGCCGGAGAGAGGGACGTGAGGGTGTGGTAGTCGGTTGGTTGTCGGATTGAACCAGAAACACAAAAACAGAACAGAAATAGGAAAAGAAAGAAGAAGAAGAAAAGAAAGAAAAAAAAAAGAGAAAAGAAAAGAAAAGAAACTACACAAATAACCCCAATAAAATTCAAAATCCATCTTGCGACCTGTGAACGATTCGAAATGGATATCGTTTTTCGTTAAGTTTATTTTAGTTTTGTTAAATTCAATTCTAGTATAAAAATTTTGTAACCGGAATAATAAATTTGGGACCGTTCATATTACAAGATTTTTTTATGCAATAATTAATGAAATGAAATTAACTGAATAATAACAATTTTTATAGATAAAATATGGGGAATGGGAAAATGTGGAACTTAGGGCCTACATTGCATGATTAGGTGATTTTATATAAAATATTAATATAGGCTCTGTCACTATTAGGTTCGCAGGCACCTGGGGTATCGGTAAAGGATAATCTGTAAGAGCTGTTCGGAACGGGTAGGTAGATGAGTGTACTATCTTCTTGCAAAAATCTATTTTTATATATATATGATGAAAAAAGTTGTGTTTACTTAAAACTGGACGATTTTATAACTTATATGGATCAAGCGAATTTGGGTGCTTTGAAAATGTGGATTTCGTTGGTTTTAAAAAGAGGGTAGAAAAATGATAGTTGGATTAAATCAGTTTTGGAGATAGAGGTCGATGTTATTGATTTGCAGTTTGACGATGTTGTTATTGTTTTGATGATGCTGTTGATTTTATCTGCTTCGGCAGAGCGTTGATTATTTATTGAGTTGTAATTTGATGATGATGTTATTGATTTGATGATGTTGTTAATTGTGGGCAGAGTTGTTGTGTTGTTGAGGTGGAGATGAGTTGTTGTTGTTGAGGTGAGGTGGAGATTAGTGTTGGATATTCACTTGCTTGACATAGTCTAGCAGAGCGGTGTTTCACCCGCTTGGCATAGTCCAACGGAGCGTTGTTCACCCGCTTGACATAGTCCAACGGAGCGTTGTTCACCCGCTTGACATAGTCCAGTGGAGCGTTGTTCACCCGCTTGGAATAGTCCAGCGGAGCGTTATTCACTTGCTTAACATAGTCCAGCAGAGCGTTGTTATATCCCGCTAGGAAGGCATATCCTACGGGTGGTACAGTACCATTGTAACTCCCGATCGTGAGGTTAAAACGATCACATGGCTAGCCGAGCCGAGGCATGGCGTGGTGTGGTGTGCTGTAGTATTGTATGTGGTGTTTTATCGTATATGGTGTTTTGTCGTATATGGTGATTGGGATGAGTACATCTTTTATACT
This sequence comes from Eucommia ulmoides, assembly GCA_016647705.1. NCBI lineage: Eukaryota > Viridiplantae > Streptophyta > Magnoliopsida > Garryales > Eucommiaceae > Eucommia > Eucommia ulmoides. The sequence goes on along the minus strand of CM028341.1, from coordinate 17,447,770 downwards.
GGATTGGTATGTTCTGATTTCATTATACTATATGGTTAGTTGAATTATTCTGGTTGATTTTGACTGTTTAGTTGGGGTGCTATATATATATGTATATAGACGTTGATTCTGTGATGACAGGAAAAACGTATTTTCCTTGTGGTATAAGACATTTATATATTATGAGATTTTTATTTGATATATGATGTTATATGTTTTATGCTTGATCCATCTAAAATATTTTTATTAAGAAGACAGTACACTCGCAGGTGCAGCAGTGAGGAGTCGGTCCCTTAATGACACTAGGTAAAGTCCAACGATGGTGTAGTATGACAGTATTTTGGGAGAACTGTCTGAGACGAACCTGTGAGAGGTTTATTGTTGTTATAATAATTCAGTGACGGGTGTGGCCCCAGTTAGAGAGAATGTATATAGTCTGTATATGTGGTTGTACATTTATGTATGCATATTATCGTTTTCTAGTTGGTTGGACGTTTAAGTGATGTTATGTCGACGTCACGCCGGCCCCAGGGTGACGGGTGTCCAGGGTGAGTGTGACAATGTGCCCCAATGTTAACAAAGGTAAAATCAAAACTCAAACTCATAACCGTGATATTAAATATTTTTATTGTTTGGGAGTAGGTCAGATAGCTTCACAATGCCCAAATAAAAGGATCATGATAGCATGTGTTAATGGAGAGGTGAAAACCAAAAGCGAGAGTGATAATGACTAAATGCCACCACTTGAGGATGCTTGTGATGATGAAGTAGAGTACTCGATAGAGGGAGAGTCACTTGTGGTAAGGTGTGCTCTAAGTGCCAAAGTTGAGGAGGATGACATGGAACAATAAAGGAAGAATATTTTTCATACTAGGCGCCATGTTAACAACAAGGTATGTAGTATGATCATTGATGGGGGAAGTTGTACTAACGTGGTTAGTACTGCTTTAACAGAGAAATTGAATTTACTTACCTTGAAACATCTTAGACCGTATAAATTGCAGTGGTTGAATGATTGTGGAGAGGTTTGAGTAAATAAGCAAGTGTTAGTTTTCTTTTCAATTGGAAAGTACAAGAATGAAGTACTTTGTGATGTTGTTTCAATGCATGCGGGTCATCTATTTGTTGGGCGGGCCGTGGCAATATGACATGAAGGTCACTCATGACGTGTTCAAAAATAGGCACTCATTTGTCAAAGACAATAAAACCATTACTCTTGTGTCGTTGACTCCAAGACAAGTATATGAGGATCAAATGAAATTGAAAAGAGAAAATGAGTTGACAAAAACTAGTAAGGCCGAGAGTTCAAAAAAAGATGAGAAAAAATAGATTGAAAAAAGAAAAGAGAATGGAAAGAAAAAAGGGAGTGAAAAAAATAAGAGAAAGACAGAGAAACAAATGAGCTTTTGTGCTAAGGCGAGTGATATCAAGAGTGTTTTTTTTATGCAAACCAACCTATATCTGTAGTACTATACAAAGAGTCATGTTTTAGTACTAACGAACTTAATTAATCTTTGTCTAGTGTTTTTATTTCTTTGTTGCAGGAATTTGAGGACGTGTTCCCTGACGACGTGCCTAGTGGATTGCCACTTATTCAAGGCATATGGCATCCAATTGACTTTGTGCTGGGTGCAACAATTCCTAACCGACCAGCCTATAGGAGTAATCTAGAGGAGATGAAGGAACTTCAAAGACAAGTGGAGGAGTTGCTGGCCAAAGGACACGAAAGAAAGAGCATAAGTTCGTGTGTGGTACCGGTACCACTTGTGCCTAAGAAAAATAGAACTTGGAGTATGTGTGTTGGTTTCCGAGCTATTAACAACATTAAGATGAAGTATCGACATCCCATTTCTAGGCTAGATGACATGTTAGATGAGTTGCATGGGTCATGTATTTTCACTAAAATTAATTTTAAAAGTGGGTATCACCAAATTAGGATGAAAGAGGGTGATGAATGGAAAATTGCCTTTAAAACTAAATATGGATTGTATGAGTGGTTGGTAATGTCTTTTGGGCTAACTAATATACCAAGTACATTCATGATGTCAATGACTCATGCATTGCGTGCGTTTATAGGCAAGATTGTTGTGGTCTATTTTGATGATATTTTGGTGTATAGTAAAAGCTTAGATAAGCATATTGATCATTTGCATTGTGTGCTTGATGTTCTGAGAAAAGAAAAACTATATGCAAATTTAAAGAAATGTTCTTTTTGCTTAGACAAAGTTGTGCTTCTTGGCTATGTTGTTAGCGCGAAAGTGATTGCAGTGTATGAGGAAATGACGAAGGCTATCAAAGAATGGCCCACACCTAAGTCAATCACGGAAGTAAGAAGTTTTCATGATTTGACTAGTTTTTATCGTCAATTTGTTAAAGATTTTAGTACACTAGCCACACCACTCACTGAAATTGTAAACAAATCTGTAGGTTTTAAATGGGGTATTGAGCAAGAGAGTGCATTTAATGAGATTAAAGAACAATTGTGTGGTGCTTCTTTAATAGCATTACCAATTTTTTCTAAAACTTTTGAGTTGAGTGTAATACTTTAGGAATAGGTATTGGAGTTGTTTGATACAGGAAAAGTAGCTAATAACGTACTTCAGCGAAAAACTAAATGGGGCAGCGTTGAATTACCCGACATATGACAATGAGCTTTTTGCGTTGGTGAGAGTATTGGAGACTTGACAACATTACTTGTGACTGAGACAGTTTGTCGTACATACCAACCATGATTCTTTAAAGCACTTGAAAGGATAAGGTAAGTTGAATATAAGGCATGCCAAGTGGATAAAATTAATTAAAATCTTCCCTTATGAAATCAAATACAAACAAGGTAAGGAAAATATTGTGGCTGGTGTACTATCCTGAAGGTATGCCCTTGTCTCCACTTTAAATGCAAAGTTATTGGGGTTTGAATATGTTAAAGAGTAGTATGCTAATGGTGATGACTTTGCTAGTGTGTCTAGGGCATGTGAGAAGACGGTGTTTGGTATGTTTTATAGAATAGATGATTAGTTGTTTAGAGAGAATAGACTTTGTGTGCCTAATAGTGTTATGCGTGAGTTGCTTGTGAGTAAAGCACAAGGGGGTGGTTTGATGAGTCATTTTAGCGTGAGAAAGGCATTAGACTTATTACATGAACATTTTTTTTGGCCAAAGATGGAGCGTGATGTGGAAAAAGTTTGTGCTAGATGTGTTACATGTAGGCAGGTCAAATCTAGAGTCTTACCACATTGATTATACACTTCTTTGCCCGTACTTAGTACGCTTTGGGTGGATATTTCCATGGACTTTGTTTTAGGCCTACCAAAGTTAAGGAAATGTAGATATTCAATTTTTGTTGTTGTTGATAGATTTTCTAAGATGACATATTTCATATCTTGTAACAAAATCGATGATGCAACCTACATTGTTGATTTGTTCTTTAGAGAGATAGTACGGCTCTATGGCATTCCGAGGAGTATCGTATCTGATTGTGATGTTAAGTTCTTTACCTATTTTTGGAAAGTCTTGTGTGGAAAGTTGGGAACTAAAACCCAAATGTATGGACCAACCGAGGTAGTAAATCGAACTTTATCTATTTTGGTGCTTACTATAGTTCGAAGAACTTGAAAAATTGGGAGGATTGTTTGTCGTTCATTGAACTTGCTTATAATCAGAGTGTTCATTCTATTATTGAATTTTCATCATTTGAGATTGTTTATGGTTCTAATCTACTAATTCATTTGGATTTGCTACCTTTGCCAATTAATGACAAGGCTAATTTGGATGGACAAAAGAAGACTAAGATGGTGAAGAAACCCAACTTTGAACCCGGTAATTGGGTATGAATTCATATGAAGAAAAATGATTTCCAGCCTGTAGGAGGTCCAAACTACATCCTAGAGGGGATGACCCATTTCAAGTCCATAAGATGATTAATGATAATGCGTATAAGTTGGATGTTCCAGGTGAGTATAATGTTAGTGCTACATTTAATGTTTATGATTTTTCTCTGTTTGATGTCGGTGAAGATTCGAGGTTGAATTCTTTTAAAGAGATGGGGGGATGATGAGAACCAACAAACACCACCAAAGAATTCGTTGTATGTTCCAGTTGGGCCTATTTCTAGGGTAAGATCCAAGAAGATCAAAGAAACACTCAATGAGTTAATTCAAGAGATTTGGGCTGATTCTAAAATAGTGAAGCCCAAATGACAATCAAGACCTAGTCCATCTCATCAAGGCAAGCGAATGGACTTAGACTTGAACTTGAATGGACCTAAGCATAAGAGCCACAAAATTTTCAGCTTATTTATTTTATTTATTAGTCTTTTACTTTTAATTTAGGTTTTATTTGATAATTTATAAGGCATGATTAACAATTTTTCTTTTCTTTTTTAGACTAGGAGTGTAAGGTAAGATAAAGAAGCTTCCTTATTTTTTCTTTTTGTCTTGTAGTGTGAGACACTAGGGTTTTATTGTATTTTTTTATGGGAAAAATACCAAATAGTCTCCTTAAATCACTAAATCAACAAGATAATCCCATAACCTTTTTTTTGGTACAAGATAGTCCCATAAAAAGCTTTGGTTTGCACCAAATGACCCTAAATATTTTGAATTGACGAAATTACCCTTTTATGGTGATTCTTATCTTCTATCGCTTCTTCCGGCAACGCAATTTTCTATCAACTAACTATCCAATCAGTTTTCATTAAGCTAAATTGTCGATTTGATACATGTTCTTCATTTTTCACCGATCTAAAATCTTATTGTTCTTTGAATCTTTGATTTTAATCCATTTCAAAACAATTTCGAAATCGATTTCATTAATCGTTGCTTCATATGGTAAACACCCCCTTCGCCTTGGCCATTCCCGCTGACCCACGACTGATCACCGCCTATCCCTTCTCATTATTGTCGAAGCTGAGCATGGTCACGATCTCTTGCATGATCAGATCGTTCTCAACGATGCAGCCGTGCTGGACTTTTGAGTGTTACATGCTTACCAGATGGACCCAAAAGAACTAGATGAGGGTGAGGTCCGGCAGGGTATGGCTAAGACCCTCGGTGGCGATGGCGGCAATGTTCTTATAGACTTTCTATCTAGGTTGCTTTTGCCGATGTAGAACATCTCGAGTTGGACCGGGGTGGATCAGGCCACCGATTTTAGGGCGCCGGTGAATCTTCGAATCCACTCCAGGTCAAGCAGATATACTTACCCTCTGGGTCCGATTAGCTTTCTTGAGATGTTGCGTTCATCGGATCACGTTGGACGTGTCAACGAAAGCATAAATCAACTTCAACTCTAGCGATGCAATTTTCTATTAGCTAATCGTGCCTATGTGGGGTATATTGTGTAGTTGTTTTGGTGAGATGGATGGGTACGACGACTTGATAGAATTTGAATGACAGTGAAAGTAAAATATAACACGATCTTGTGTTATATTTAACATGAGATCGTGTTGAATATAATATGAACTCGTGTTATATTCAACACGAGAGGTAAAATCGTCACAAAAAAATAAAATGACTATTTTGTAGCATGTTTTTAAAAAATGTGTATTTGGTAATTTTATCCGTATACTAGGACTTCTTGGTAACTGCCCATTTTTTTATTATGGCTGCCACAATTCACAGGGGTACTGTTCACAACTATTGTTCACACGCACTATTCATGACTAGGGTTTTCTTATATTCCTTGGTTGCTTATTTAAAGAAAAAATGTAAGGATAACAACATTACTTTTTAATTAATACAATTGTGAGAATTTTCTCTTAAGTTCTTTAACAAACTTTTCTTCAACTTATCAATAATTTCTTATGGCGTTTAAACTCTATACCTTCGGTTCGTGATTCAATTATAATAATTGGGTCGAGGTTTGTTTTCTTTATACCTTCGGTCGTCGTTTCATTCATAAACGTTGGGTTAAGATAATTTATCTTTTAATTTCTGTATTTTTAGTTCGTTATAAATCTGAATTTAGTTCGATCCTTCGTGAAGAAACCTTAAGTTAGTTTTGAGTCCCACTAATCTTTGGTGAGGTTTGCATCATTTATTTTTTTATTTTTTTTATGTGAATTATTTTTATTGGTTTTTAATGTTTTAAAAAAAATCAAAATATATTTGTTTCGAATTTTTTAATATTAATTTAATTTTTTAATTCAATTTGATGAAGTATCTTCTTTTGGTTGGGCTATTCGGGAAAGTAGAGAGAGAAAAAGCTAAAATGACTACATTACATTTTTCATCCCTTTAAATTTATTCACTTTAATTTTTTTTTATGTTTTAATTTTACACCACATACTTCTACTTTTATATTTACTAGGTAGACACGTGCGAGACAAGTGCCAATTATCTATTTGATTTGACAAATTTAAAATCCTTTACATTATTTGTTTATTAAAAATTACACTGAAAATATGTATTTTAATTTTAAAAAAACTCAAGGAAGAAACACGATATATATATATATATATATATATATATATAAATTTCTTATTTCTTATAATATTAAACGTTGAAACTTATTTAAAACTATTAACAAAAGTCACTTCATGAAAAGAAATGACAAAATTATAAGTAGCTAAAAATTGAAATTAATTGAATACAGACATTATACTTTAAATTAAATGATGATAAAAAAACACACATAAATATAGTGTGAGGAAAATATATCATGTTCACTAATTAGGGTTGTAATTGTTACCCGAAAACTCGACCTGACTCGCCCTACTTGATGGCGGGTCGATCGGTTATGAGTAGTGTTATTTTTCTTCCACTCGAACCTGACCTATCTGATCCTAGAAACACTTTGCCTCGGGTACCCATCTACCCATACCCAATAAACCCGAACTCGAACCCGCTCGAACCCGAAACCTTAATAATATATATTTACTAAATACCCGCCCCCCCCCCCCCAAAAAAAAATGGCAAATTACGAAAAGACCTCATATATAAATATGACTCTAGTAATTTCAAATCATTTCATTTCTAAATTCCTACCCTAGCGCCGTTCTCCTCCTCCTCTTCTTCCTCTTTCTCTCTCTCAATCCTACAACCGTCGTCATCTATCAAACCCTAATAAATGATTCCTTAATGATTTTTGCGATGATGATTCCTGTAATGATAATTCCTATATTGTCTAATAATCTCATTGTCGATGATTCATGTTACGTTGCTGTTCATCGACTTCTGCTCCGATCTAACAATCTGTAAGGTTTTTTTTTTTTTTTTTTTTTTTTTTTTTTTTTTTTTTTTTTTTTTCTAATTCTTTAATATGTTTCTTGATTGTTTCTCCATCTCCATCTCAATTTTACAATTTTTTTCAAAGTTACTAATTTTTAGTATTTCATTTTTTTTTTTTTTTTGTTCTTGTTACTCGATCGACCCGACCAACCTTGAATTAGATTGAGCTAATGAGGTCACATGGTTGACTTCGGTCGGGGGAGTTGCCATAATTTTTTTTCGGTTGATTGACTGATATCCTTCAACCCCGATCCGACGACTGATTTACATCCCTATTTTTGATAATAAGTATGTGCACGTGGTATAATCAAAAGATGAAGGTTACTTCTATAGAAAGCAACTGCAATTTTGAAATTGTTTACGATGCATGCTCTTGCATATATTATTTTTGTTTTATGATGAAAAATAAAATAATTGATGAAATAAATTTAGTAACAAAATGTTGATATTGTAAGATTCAGTAAATGACACATTTGAAAATGTCACAGTTAATATGACTAAATAAGTTATATAATAGTAATAGAGCCGCATGAATTTCAATTTATATTAAGTAACACCATTGATTTATTTTATATGTTATAATTAAAAAAATAAATGATTGGTGATAATAATCCACCAAAATAAATGTATGAAAGTACAAAACATAAAATTTATAACTATTATGAAAGAATAAAAGTAAAATCTACAATTATTAAAAGTATCAAATTAATATAAATTTTGTTCTAAATAGAGTGAAAAAATATCATCTATTATTTTTGACATGTGTTTTAATACCACTTAAAAAATTCTTAAATTAAATATCCAAATTGATGATTGTGGTTAAATATTTTTTTTAAAATTAGTTTTACATTCTATATTTCGATTAAATAGTTTGAGTTTTTTTTTTTTTTTTTTTTTTTTTTTTTTTATACCAAATAGTTTTACTTTTAAGTATGCAATACAAAAATGTGTAGACTAATTTTATTTTATTTTAATTTTTAAGTGCAATTTGTAAATCTGAAACATAAAAAGTGAACTTTTTAATATATATATATATATATATATATATATATATATATATATATATATATATATATATATATATATATATATATATATAAAATAACCACATATATAATATAAATAAAATAGGTCAACAAATTGATCTTTTAATTTTTACAAATTTGGAGAACAAAATCTTGCTTTATAAAACATGTATAGATGTTTAATTGACTCTTTTGAGAGATCGATCAAACGATTTTTCACGTAAATTCCACCTTCTAGTGATTAATTATTACCAACTCGACGGTCCAAGTCCATTTCACAGAAACACTTGCTAATTTTTTTTTAAACAAAATGAGGAGTTCGATTGACAGGATTCATAATTCTTTTTAATTATTTTTAATTGGTAATAGTGATTTTGGAACATGCATTCAACATTGCTGAAACTACCATCTATAATGCACATAAGAAGCAAGATTATGATGCCTTCAATGCTTCTTCTTCTTCTTCTTCATCGGAGTCCAGGTAATAACAGAGCAAAAACCTCTTATCAGGCACATACCCTTCATCCATCATATGCCCAAACAACCCCAACAAAACACCATAAATAGCCTCACCTCTCCAATGCATTCCGTCCCCAACCACGAACCCATGCACTTCCTTCTTGATCTCAATCCAACTCATGCCCGTTTCTTTTGACCCAACCCCCATCTCCCTCATTCTCCTGATCGTCCTCGCCCTCTCTCTCCACCGCCCCTCGTGTGAATATATGTTCGCCATCAAAATATAGGGTGAATGACTATTTGGATCGGCCGAAGACAACTCCTCTGCCGCGTATTTCCCGATATCTGACTCCCTGTGGAAGGAACAAGCCCCGAGCAATGCTTGCCAAACAAGCGGACCCGGTTTCACAGGCATTCCCTCAATGAAATCCTTGGCCTCGTTCAGAAGCCCAGCCCGGCCCAATAGGTCGACAACGCAAGCGTAATGCTCCATTCTGGGAACAATGTTATGAATTTTTGACATGGATTGGAAAAACTCCATTCCCTTTTCGACTAGCCCTACATGGGCACAAACATGGAGGAGAGAGAGGAACGTAACGTCCGACGGCTCTACGCCGTGGAATTTCATTTCTTCATATAGATCAAGGGCTCTCGACACGGCCCCATGTCGAGCAAAGGCTGCAATCATTGAATTCCACGAAATTTGATTTTTTTGGGGAATTTTATCGAATATTTTTTCAGATTCGTCCAAATCCCCGCACTTTGAGTACATGTTGATCAGTCCATTGCTAACAAATATATTGGAAACAAAGTTCTTTTTAATCGCCAAAGAGTGAATTTGCCTGCCAAGACCTAAACAAGTGTCCGTGCCAAACAATCCCAAAATCGCGGAGACAATATTCACGTCAATCTCAATTCCGGATTTCACTATCCTCGAAAAAATTTGAATAGCCTCTACTTGAAACCCATTTTGGGCGAAGCCCACAAGAATCACAGTCATGGAAACCTCATCAAACACCTCGGCCCACTCGAATAGCTTGAATGCATCCTCCATGTTCTTACATTTGCAATACATGTCCATCAATGCACTTTCGACGCACAAATCGGATTGAATCCCCAATTTCCAAAGAAGCCCATGAATTTGAGAGCCTTCTTTTTGTGATTGTAGACCGGAACAAGCCAATAATGAGCTCAAATATGTTAGAGAATTCGGATTTACCGTTCCATTTCGCATCTTTATAAACAATTTCAGGCTTTCTTCGTACCATTCGTTGTTTGCAAGACCAGATATTGCGGCTGTCCATGTAATGACATTCTTCTCCATCATCTCGTCGAAAACCTGCCTTCCTGAAACAGAACATTTGCATTTGAAATACGACGTGATTAGAGCGTTTCCAACTGTGATTTCCGTTTCGAAACCAGTTAAGAACACTAACCCATGAATCGTTTTTGCAAAGCGGATAAAATTAGGTCCATCAAATGTTGATAAAATCGTAGTTAAAGTTGCTTCATCAAAACGATAGATACCCGAATTGTGCATTCGTTTGAAATACTCAAATCCTATTTCTAGCTCTCCGTTTCTTAAAAACCCAGATATTATTGAATTCCAAGACACTGCGTCTCTCACGGGCATATTATCAAACAGCTTGTCGGCATCAGATAATTGGCCGCATTTGGAGTACATGGAAAGAAGAGAATTCCAAACAACTAGGACAGTTCTGGAACCACCCGGATCAATAAATTCTGGAATCTTGATGATGGCAGCGTGAAGGGATGATCCGAGACGGAGATGGCCTTCTCTTCCACAGGTGGAGAGAAGGGTGCTTAAATCTACATGGTTGAGGACAAAACATGGAGTTCTTGATAGTGAAGGGTTCGGGGAAGCTAGGGTTTTGAAGGAGTAACTTAGAGAGGACGTCCAACGAGGAAGGAGACTCATTTTTTCGATGATCCATCTGGTTTTCATCCATGAAAAATTGATAGACCTTCGTGATGGCGCCCAATTGAGTAAAATTCCAACGGTTCTTTTTTCTTTTTCTTTTTTTTTAAATCAACAATCTTTTCAGAAAGGCACTGCTACTTACACGGTTCATTTTTCGTATCTCACACGGTGTCAAAAGCTTAATTTCGAGAATCAAATATTTACACTTGCGATTGCCCAATTTTCTTTAACCACTGTTATTTTAGGAGACCAACACGACCTTTTGACAACAAATATACATACATGTACCCAAAAAAAAGTATAAAACACACCACACACGGGCAAAGCCAACATTACTTTTATTACTCAGGGAAAAACAAGAAAACACACACATTATTCTGGTCAATTATTGTAGAAACAATACATTCAATGTTGAACACTAATACAAATTCGAGATTGATACAAGAAGACAATTAACACTCTTAACTGTTATGGATATGGGTTAAAAACTGGTAGATAGGTGATGATGTCTAAGAAGGAATGGATATTACCTTACTGAATTTGTGGTTAGATTCATGCAATTGAACCTGCATGCTAGGCACATGTCCCAACTGCTCTCAATTAGCCAAATTTCCGTACACTACCTAAGCACCAACAACACCGACTGTCGAGCTAACTATGCCCATCCCGTTGTATCTTCGTTCTACCCACGCCCCAACGCTTGCCATGTCTCATGCATGTCTCTGACTAGAACGTGGAATTGCACCCACATTTTGCCCGCATTGCCTTAGCCCTGTGCCAAGGCATTCACCTAGTTTTATGTCGTGCCCATGAACCCCAATTCTATCACAACGCCTAGAATTGCCTTGTACCTTGTGTCAATGTCGCCAATTTCCACCAAAATTGCCAAAGACACCCTATTTTGCCAACAGTTGCCGAACACCTCGTTCCAACGCTGACACCAGCATTGTCCAACAATGTCCTATTTAACTAAAGTATGCAAATGTACGTTGACGCTTGTTGCCTTAACCTCATGTCAAGTTCTTGCTCGGTGTCATACTACACCCACGGTACTAATCCTAGTATCGTGCCTAGGATCACCTTGAACCTAACTTCATTGACACCCAATGCTCACTGGCATTTTCTCACGACACCCTTATTTGTCGATGCTCCACACCCCAATTTTCGCACCAAATCAAGATTCTTAGTTAAGCCTTGCCGAAGACTTCCCACAATGCTTTTGCCTTTGCCCACACTTTACCTTGGTGTGTCGATGCCCCTTAGAACACCTAGGTTCCTTTCCAAGCCAAGGGTCTAGAGAGAGGGGTCCCCCCCCTTATAATACTTTATGTAAAAAAACTCAAGTGGCATCAATAAACATCAATATATCCGAGGAGCTAAAATGGAGTCAACAATGGACCCTAACCCACACTTGATTACTTTAGTGTAGAACTGAATTCTCACGTTTGTGCCCAACTTACCCCAACTTAGCACCATCGCGACAATATTTTGCTACCAACTCTTTGTCCTCGCCCAACATTCATCTACTTTAGCCAACCTCTTTGCCTTTTTGAACCAATGCCTTAGTAGGGTGCCATATGCACTACGTCTGGTTTGAAATGTGCACCAAGTCCATGCCATCTTCTTTGCCAGCATTATTTATTTATTTATTTTTATTTAAATACTCTTGTTATTTATGTTGTTGTTATACTAAAATTCATAATTAAAAAATAATAATAAGTTATTTTGTAAGAATTAATTCTTAAAAGCCTTAGGGCGAATTCAACGATTCAATAAATTGAAGGAAAGATTTCTATACCAACGATTTGATCCCCAAATACAGTAAAATTTAGAAACAGTCAGTTTAAGAAATCACTTCCCTTTGTAAGTTGTTTCGTTGGATTCTGCTCAAGTCTTGGAGGAATTAATTTCGACAAAACTTGTTTCTATGATGTTCCCTTGATTCTTATCTCTGTAAGATTTTAGGGAATCTCAAATCGGGACTTCTTTAAATTAATTGACCAAATTTGGAAAGTAGGCATTCCATAACATCGTATTCATATAGAACGTAATATCATATTTCACGCCACTTTGCATATTGCCTTTTGTATCACTTAGAAGACACTTAAATTGGTTTGTCCACTTAAATTAAAAAAGTTAATCGGAAACATATATAAAACCACTCCCGGGGATTGTCCTTGTTAAATCCTTTAATATTTGATAAGAGGTCACACCGGGAGAACATTCCAAAAATACCAAAAATTTGTCCCATCCTAATTTGGAAAACACAAACAAAAGTTTATAAGAAGGAAAAGGTTATCAAAATAAAATAAAACATTTGGATTTAAAATAATTGGACTTAATTGGACATAAGATACTTTTTTCGGATGGACATCTTGGGATGCCTAACACCTTTTCCGAACATAACCGACCCCCGAACTCTTTAAATGAATATTTGGTTTGACCGTGTCTTTGGAGTCAAATTTATTTAGGCTTTTTAAATTGTTGTAATACCCCTAAAATTTATATTTTGAAAATATTATTTTATATTAATTATATTTTTGGTATTGTTTTGTATATTTTGAAAATTTAAGGTATAGATGAATATTTGATATTTTTTTGGATTATTTTGTATATTATGAAAATTTATGGTATATATATATATTTGATAACTTTTGGGGTATAAGTGTTACTTTAGGATTTGACAATAATATTATATAAATTATAGGGGTGTTAGTGTAATTTTTTAAAAAGTTATATTAAGATAACTTTTGTGTTGGATTCATTGAAAGAGGACATGTAATATATATACACATATGTAATATGTAGAAGAGATAATTCCCCTTACACCCCTTTAATTATTGACCGTGATCACAGGAATTCCCTCAACTTTTAAAACTACATGGGACACTTTTGAACTATTTGGTCAAAGGACACCTAAACCCCCAGATCATTTTTTATTCGGAAAATGCCCTTTGAGAGTCAATTTTTTAGCTATTGACCATGTTGACCAAGTAAAAAGACCACATTACCCTTGTATTAAAAATATAATGGTTCAAAATAAAATTTTATAAAACATTCAGGGTACCTATTGTAATTAAAGCTCTAGAATTTTCTCTACCTCCACCGTTTTATCTTCCCCACCACCACCACCACCACCACCACCACCGGAGACCATTTCCACCATCGTTACCAGGCAGGCTCAACATGAACCAGAAGAGAAAAATCACAAGCAGAACAAAGTTCATGAATCAAAAATAAGTTCACGAATCAAAAACAATTTCACGACCAAAAACAATTTCACGAACACGACCACCAAAAACAATTTCACAAATCCACTTCTCCGGCTCCAAAATTAGGGCTGAAGAAAAAGGCTCAGGATGAACCGGAGGCAGTGGTGTGGGGTCTTTACGAACACCACCACTGAACAATACCGCCGAACAAAACAACCAAAACAAACAACAACACCGTCGAACTGAACAACACAACCAAAACGAACACCACCACTGAACAACACCGTCGACCAAAACAACCAAAACAAACACTGTCGGAAGACGTACAGTACTTCCACGAGCCAAATTGTTCAAATTGTCTACTTTGGCGAACACTTATGTTGGAAGACGTACAGTCAACGCCGGAGGAGCAAAAGATCTTGTCCAAATTGTCTACTTTGGCGAACTAATTGTTCAAAGCTCAAGACTTATTTTTTTTCTGCTCTGGGAATGCTCTGGGAAGATCGAACTTTCCAATCTTTGATTTTTGAATTTTCAATTTCGGGATTTTTGATTTCGGGTTTATGGATTTTTGATTTCGATTGCAACCGTCAACAACATGAGGGATTACGATTTAGGGTTTAGGGGTACGATATCGGGATTTTTGATTTGGGGTTGCGATTACGATTGAGGGACCGAGACGGCGATTGAGGACGGCAGTGGTGTTGTTTGGTTCGGTGGTGTTGTTCGGCGTTGGAGATGTTTGGTTTGGTAGTAGTGTTCGGCAATGGGAATGTGGGTTTGCAGATGGTGGTGTTTGGTTCGGCGATGGTGGAGTTGGTCTTTGGTGGAGGCGGTAGTGACGGCAATGGTGAACGCAGTGGTGGTGTGGTGTTTGATTCGGTGTTGCAGGTTTCAAAGAGAAAGAAAGGGGTGAAAAAAAATAGAAAAGAATAGAAAAGAAAAGAAAAGAGAATGGGGAAAAAAAAACTTAAAGAAGAGGGTGAAGTGAGGTGAGGGTAGTTTGGTCACCTAATAATTTTGATCATTTTATTACTTTTTTGTCTTGAATGGGTGAGGGTAAAATGGGCAATTCATTAAAAATAGCTTCGGTAAAGGGTCTCCGTGATAATTTTAAAAATTAGGGAGATGTATATGGAATTTCACTATAGTTGAGGGGGTCTAGGTGGAATTATCCCATACGAGAAGGAAGATAAGTGTTAAAAAATGGGTCCCAATTGTTTGGATATATGTGCACTTATTTGGATATATGTGTGTGTTGTGAAAGGTGAAAGGATTGAATGAAACAAAGAAGATAAAGAGAAATATATATATATATATATATATATATATATAATGATAAATTAGTGGTGGGTCCTATCAATTATTTATATAAATGTGTGTTTGTGTTGAGAATTGAACGAAAGAGGAAAAATGCAGAGGGAGTTCGGCAGTAGAAAATGTTGGCTCAGTGAGCTACCCAAGAGGGGGTTGAATTGGATAGATATAAAAAATTTAAACAAATTTATTATTTTTCAACACTTAATAAATCGAATAATCAATTTATCCAAAATTAATTATTTATCTTTATAATGCAGCGGATAAGTGTATTTAATCTAAGTGCACACCCAAACAACAAAATATAAATAAAGTAAACAAAGCAGCACACG
Source organism: Eucommia ulmoides (assembly GCA_016647705.1). Taxonomy (NCBI): domain Eukaryota; kingdom Viridiplantae; phylum Streptophyta; class Magnoliopsida; order Garryales; family Eucommiaceae; genus Eucommia; species Eucommia ulmoides. The sequence continues at coordinate 17,432,278 of CM028341.1, read as the reverse complement.
AGAATATATCCTGGTTCACCAAGTTACTCTTGGCTAATTCAATCCTCCGAGCCCCACGAATATGCGCATCTACTAAACCACTTGATCCTTTTAATATGTAGAAACCAAATATTTACAATGATTCTTTTCATAAGCTCAGAATTAACCTTCACAATTCTATTTTCACAGGCTAAGAAATAATCTTATCTTTTTTCAGACTAAAGACTGACCTAATTCTTTTACCAGGCTAAGAATCAAACCTCACAAAATACTCCAAGTATCATTTTTACTGGTTAGGATGGAACTGTTACAATTCACTCAAAAGTAATTCTAATAAGAAAGAATCAAGTCTAATTATTTTCAAGGGAAAAGAATAACCTAATATTTTTATCCACTAGGTAAAGATCAAACCTCAATCTTTTTCCCAGAAAAGATTGAAACCCAAGCTACCCCTAACTAGATACTTCCAATAGTATATAATCTGCACAAACTCATTAATTACAAAAATCAATGAATTTCTTCTCACTCGGAGTTTCTACCACCTCAAATCAATTAAACTTAATTAATGTCCTAAAATTACTAGTGATAAAATTTACGTGAGGAATTCAATATCTAATTATAATATGTGTGGGAAGCACAAAATTAAGCATGTAATCAGATAATCATAAAAATCGCTTTAAAAAGAATTTTATGCTCTTTAAGTTTGAAAAAGATTTCACGAAGATCTTATAACCAAATAAACAATGATAATTCAAATTCACAATTAAGAATAAAAGTTTGGAAAGATCTTACCAAGATAATATTAAAAGATTGAATTTGAATCACAAGACAGCTTAGATCGATGACGCCAAAATACTTAGCACTTTAACTCAAGAACTTTACTCACAAATGGTCTCTCAATAATATCTCAGAATAATGTCTCATTCGGTTCGCTTAGAGTTTCTATAGCTTTGCACCGAGTAGCCCTATTTCATTCAGTAGGTCAAGTACATACTTATTTTGACTCACAAATATGCCACCCTTTGATCTAACAAATTCTATTCCAAGAAAATACTTCAACGGACCTAAGTATTTAATTTCAAAGTCATCCACAAGTTTTCCTTTAAGTCTTCCTAACTCGTTACTATTACTTCCTATTAAGATGATATCATCTACATAGACAATTAAAATGACGATCTTACTATCGGTTGAGTGTCTATAGAACATAGTATGATCTGTTTGGTTTTGTTGATAACCATGACCTTTCACAGTGGTTCCGATGCGTTCAAACCATTCTCTAGGAGACTGTTTTAGGTCGTATAGTGACTTTTTTAGCTTGCACACCTTTCCTTATCCTATATTTCTTTCAAATCCTAGTGGTAAACTCATGAATACTTCCTCATCCAAGTTTCCATTTAGAAAGGCATTTTTCATATCTAATTGGTATAGGGGCCAATCAAAATTCACTGCTAGAAACAATAGAACCCGAATTGAGTTTTTCTTAACATCTGGAGCAAACAATTCTTGGTAGTCTATCTCATATGTTTGTGTGAATCCTTTAGCCATGAATCTTGTTTTATACCGTTCTATGCTTCTATCTACCTTACACTTGACGGTGAATACCCACTTGCACCCGACCAACTTTTTATCTTTTGGAAAATCAATTATTTTCCACTTACCACTTATTTTTAGAGTATTTATCTCTTCCAAAACTGCTAGCTTCCAACCTAGATCACTTCGTGCTTCCTCAATATTCCTTGAAACAAACAGATTAGTAACTTTAGAAATAAATGCTTTATATGGTTTGAAAAGTTTGGTGTAGGGTACATATTTAGATATGGGGTGATTAATGCATGTTCTGACTCATTTTTTGATAGTTATAGGAATATTGAGATATGAAGGAATACTAGAATGAGTAGGTTCATTAGGAGGTGGTAGAAAGATAAGATTACTTAGGTGAGAGGGTTCATTAGGAGATAGGATTATCTGGATCATTACTTGGGGAGTCGGATTGATCTTGTACTAGAACGGTAGGCTGGTCTATATTCTTCTTTGTACCTCTCTGAGTATAAGTATAAACCTGCAACGCGGTACGTGATCGTGGTATTTCTTCATCTGTTCGCGAGAGAATTATGTTCTGTACTAGTGTACTAGTAGGGATCCTTTTTTATTTTTCAATATTTTCATCATTTGTTTTTGACTGATTTGGATTAACAATTTCTAAGACTCTGGTAGGGAGAGGATCATCAGTGACCCAAAAGTTTCCTTCCATTAGATTCCCCCCCTGAAGGGGATTTTTGTCAAAGAAATGAACATTTTTCAAAAACGTGACATCCATACTAAAATGATTTTTTTTTTTGTTTGTGGATTGTTGTACTTATATCCTTTTTGATTTGGTGTATAACCTATGAAAATACATTTTTCTGATCTAGGATTAAGTTTAGACCGAAATTGGCTGAGAATATGAACGTTGGAGGTGCACCCGAAAACTTTAAGAGGTATGTCAGCTGAAATCCTAGAAGCTGAAAAATGTGTTTTGAAATTATCAAACAGTGTGATGTTATTTAGAATATGTGTAGGTATGCGATTGATTAAATATGCAGCAGTTAAAAGAGCATCGCCTCACAAGTATTTTGGAATATGCATAGAAAACATGAGTGCACGTGTGACTTCGAGTAAATGTTTATTTTTCGTTCAACGATGTCATTTTGTTATGGTGTGTAACGACATGTAGATTGATGTAAAATACCATTTGTTTTCAAAAAATTGCCTAAACGTTAGTTGAAGTATTTTGTGTCATTGTTTGTGCAAAGAATGCTAGGTTTTATTTGAAATTGGTTTTTGAGTATAATGTAAAAATCTTTAAATAAAGTTTCTACATCTGATTTTGCACGCATTAAGTATGTCCAACATAACCATGTGTGATCATCAATAAATGTCACAAACCATCTTTTTTCGGATAGTGTTGTGATTTTTTAGGGACCTCATACATCGCTGTGAATTAGATAGAAAGGTTTTGATGCACGATATAATTTTGAAATATAAGAAGTATGCTGATTTTTTGCAAGCAAACAGCTTTTACAATGAAAAAATGAACAATCAACATTTTTAAATAAAGTCGGGAACAAATGTTTAAGATATTGAAAATTGGTATGTCCTAATCTAAGGTGCCAAAGTATGATTTTATCACGAACAGATATAGAACTCATACCATTGGGGCCGTGAGTTATTTAATTCTTTAAGGAGTTATCATTGAAGTAATAAAGGTCATCCACCATTCTAGTACTGCCAATTATCTTCCCTGAGCCTTGGTCCTGAAATAGACATCGAGATTTAGAAAACATAACATGACAATTAGAATCTCGCAATATTTTACTTACAGATAAGAAATTACAAGTAAGCTTATGAACATGAAGGACTGTTTTTAGGTTAATGCTATATGAGATTTTTATTTGGCCTTTTCCTGCAATAGGTGAAAAACTATTGTTTGCAATCCTAATCCTTTCGTTACCAGAACATGGTGAATAAGTATTGAAAAGGTGAAAGAAACTTGTCATATGGTCAGAAACATTTGAATCAATAATCCAAGGTACTGAGTTTAAGGAATAAGAAAAAGCTCTAAAGTTGCTACCTGTTTGAACTAAGGAAGCATTAGGAATACCGAATGATAGATTGACAGTCAATAGTTTCAAAAGTTGATCAATCTGCTCTTTGTTGAATAGGGTGATTGCAGCTTTATGCACGAAATGATATGGTCGGTTAGATTTTTCTCCCGACTTGTTGCTCTTTAAATTGGCTGGTTTTCCATGGATTTTCCAGCATGTTTCCCGTGTATGACAGGGCTTGTTGCAGTAGTTGCACTATATACAAGGGTGTTCCTCTGCTCGGCGTTGAAACCTACTGGAACTTGGGGTGGATTCTGAGGCAACGTCGGACATGGTGAAGACAAGGGAAAAATCGTTAGAGGCTGAGAATCGTTGGGTTGACTTTCAACAAATTAAGTTCGTGAGACGAATGCTCGAACTACGATCGATTTTTTCTACTTCACTGCGATCGATTTCTTGTGCTTTACTGTGATCAATCGATTTTTGGTTGTGAGAAGGCCGTCGATGTTCGTTGTCGGCGGTAAGGGCTCATCGTCGGCCGTGGTGGTCTGTGAAGCTTCTATTTCGGTGATTGTGGCGGTCCGTGAAGCTTCTATTTCGGCGGCTATGGTGGTTGGCATTATTTTTCATCAGTTGTAAGAAGGCCATTGATGTTCGTCGTTGGTTGTAAATAAGCCTGTGAAGCTTCGTCGACTGTAAGGAGGCCGCGGCGAAGTCATCGTCGGCTGTTAGGGTTCTGACGAGTGTTGTCGGCGGTTGTTGGGGACTGACAAGGCTTCATCGTTGATTTTAGATGGCCGACGAGTGTTCGTTGGCGGTTGTAAAAGACTGACAAGTGTTTATCAAACGTTGACGTCGGCTGTAAAGGGGCCGACGGCTATAATGTTGACGTTGGTTTTAAGGGAAAAAGAGGGGCTGGTGCTAGGGTTTAGTCTAGCTCTGATGCCATATTGAATTGAATAATCAATATTATTATTTTTCTAATTGTACAATAAGACTACATATAGAAATAATTAGGAATAAAATAAGAAAACTAACTAATGACTAATAATAACTTTCCTAATCTACATATTTGACTTTCCCTATATACAGATAATAATATAAATAATATAAAATATGTCAACATTAATATATCCAAATCCTTACAATATATCGCTCAGATATCTCATAAACGGCTAGTTTTTGAATAGTTCCTCTAAATCCTCAAAACTGTAACAACGGTCGGTTGACTAATCCCCTATGGGTTGGTTGACCGATCAATACATGATGCTTCCTCAGGCCTATTTTCGGCCCTGGTCGATTAACCGATTATCAATGGTCAGTTGACCGATCAATACATAGAATTTTCATTTCGACCATTGGTTGACCGATCTTTCCTAGTCAGTTGACCAATCGATTCAGAGACTTCCCCTTTTCCAGCCCTTGCCCATCGGTTGACCGATCCCTTACGGTTGGTTGACCGATTACTTCTGAAACACTCACTACTCAATTTATTTCTACTCTAAACTTCAACGTTTTAAACCTTTAACTGATTTTTTTTCTCGGTTAACTTAATTGACACTAACATTCATTTTTAAATACTAATCTTGCTTAGGTCAATTTTTCTTTTTCAATTTCACATTGGGGCAAATAATTGAACAATTATTAGGAGCTTAAATATAAATAATTTAATTTGTGTAGTGTGTGATCCTAATCGAGATACATTAAGAGTAAAAAAGATTTGAGTTGTTTTCACCTAGATTCTTTAGAATCTTCTATTTCTTAATGTCCATCTTTACATCCTTTATACTTATTTCATGATATAGTCTTGAATGGAACTCTTTAAACTGAAACACTCAATAAATACATTAGTTCCACAAAAAAATCAACACTTAATTGTCCATCAAAATCTCAAGATCAACAGAAAAAATGCTGAAAAATGAATATGAAAGAGAAGATAAGTAAGAGAAAATAGTTTTCTCTTATCAATTTAAGGTAGAATTCCAAACTTTTTTAATATTTGTATTTAATCTCTCTCTTTATTATGTGATTCATGCTAAAATTGTTGTTAATTTTAATTGTTTGTTTCCTTGAAATATTTAGGATTATTATGTGAAAATTATGTGAGAAATATATCTATATGTTATTTGTGGGATGGATTAGATACACGTACTAAATGGGTTAAAATTCTATTGAGTTTTGACTCACAACCCTACAATATTTGTTGTAGGGTCAATGAAAATGGAGTTGCGCCTGAAATTTTAATTGGATTTGGATTAAATTTTGTAATAGTTGTATTTATTCTTATTATTGTAAAATTAATTCGGTTAATTGATAAATATAATTGTCGACATAATTTATAAAATTTATCAAATTTTATAAAGTAAAAGATTGGTTATTTCAGTTTTAGTGCTAATTCTCCTTAGAAGAAATAGCGTGATGGTCTTGGAAAACCGGGTCATCACAATTGTTTTTCTAAAAAATTTATTGACCTAGCACACCATTTAAACCTAATGCTGGGTGGTGACTCTTTATTTTTAAAATGACCTAAGCACTTTTTTGAGAAAATCGATGATTAAAAAAAAAAAAAAAAGACCTTCTCTTTACACTTTATCATTTTATATTCTTTAATCTCTCAAAAATTCGGGGCGCATCATATACTATGTATATGTACATATGTGATCATTCGAGAATAAATATGTGACTGAATATGTTGATTGAACTGACCATCTACTAATCGTGATGGCATTCTTAAGTAAGTGATCTTGTAGGAAAGCCTAAGCACTAAGGTACAAAATCCATGAAAGAAACAAGGAGCAAAAAGATGGAAGGAATAAGAAGACTTAGATAACTTAGTATTGAGAAAGAGACCATCAAGATGGATGATGAATAAGGAAAGCCAAAAGACCTGTTGCGAAAGAAGATCAAGAAGCAACACCACAATGAAAATCGAGTCTTAAGTTAATGACACACTCAAACTTGAGTTGTATATTGAGACAAGTCTTTAGGAGACACGCACACTTGTATTATTATGTGGCATTCTTTATAGTTGAAAATATGTGTGTCGAATTGTCAAAGATTATCAAAATTGGATTTGAGTAAAAAAGATAATTGAGTTTTATTATTAGGCTTAAATTTGAAAATGAGTTAGAACTGATCGACCAAACCACTCAACCGTTAACCGATCATGCCAGTAGCCTAAAATAAAGAATAAATAACCTTAACTGATCAATCAAAATATTGATCCGACCAACCAATGCTACTAGTAGGCTAAGTGACTCCTCAATCAATCAACCGATAGATGCGTACCAATCAAATGATTATGGAAGTAGGTACAAATATAATACAGTATGAACAATTGGTCAACCGATCATCCTACCTAGTCGACCGATCACACCAATAGGATTGCCAAAACTACCTGTCAAGAACATCAATCAACCGATTTATGGGATCTATTTGTACATATCAACGGAAAAATCAAATTTGACCTTATTTTGAACACCAATATATCTTGATGATGTTAATATTTAATTGAATATTTCCAATCAATTGAATCAATAATTATGAATTATGGATCAAAATCAATGGGCAAATCGGATATTTAAATATTTCCATTTTCTAAACCCTAATTTCAGCCTTTCTTAATGCACCTTGTTTCCCAATGGGTTCTTGCCCAAATTAATCAAATTGGAATGTTGTAGATGACTATTAGATTGTGTTTGGGTAAGGAATTTAGGGGAGGGATTTCATTTGGATAAGGAATTTTTAAATTATTTTTTAACAAATACCTTATTTAGGTATGAGTAGGGTGAATTTGTGAAATACCTTCAAGTGTCAAATTTGGGTAAAAGAGAGGATTTAGAAATCCTTTAGAAATAGGTGGAATTTCACAAATTCACCCAAGAGAGGATTTCATCAATGTCACATCTTCTTTTCTCTATCTCTTGTGCGATGACCTCTCTTTCATCCATCTCTTCTTCGCTGAGCCCCTCCTTCGCGATGACCATCGACGAGAGCCTTCGCCGATGACAAGCCCTTCATTCGAGACGACGAGCCCCTCCTTCTCGCGACAATCGTCGGCTATTAGTTCACAATCATTCTTAGCTTCGCAATTAGGGTTCACAATCGACGTTTAGGTTCGTAATTAGGGTTCGCAATCATTCCTAGGTTCGCAATTGACGATTAGGGTTTGCAATTGTTTAAGCTCCACCACCAAGAAAGCAGAGCTTCACCTTGGTAGTTGACGGCGGAGGAGAATGAAACAATGGAGCTTCTCCTTCGCGACGACCGCAGACGCCTTCACTGAACCTTTCATTATTGTTTCTGTTTCTATTTTTTTTTTTATATATTTATGTTCCCAGAAAAGTGGGATAAGAAATAGAACCAAAAAAAAAAACCTATGGCCATATTTGTGTGTTGTTTGTTTTTTGGGTCTGTGTTTTAGTTTCAATAAAATTGTTCTAATAATTCTATTTTGTTCCCATAAATTTGTTTCTGAAATTTGGGATTAGAAGAAATACTGTTTACAAATACTTTACATATCCAAATAAGGAAAATATAAATTACACGATCAAATACTTTAGCTCAAATAGTTATCTAAATAAGAGATTTGTTAAATGATGAGATTTTAAAATTCAGGATTTTGAAATCTCATCAATTAACAAATCCCTTAGATTTGTCAAATCTCTTACCTAAACGCAACTTTAGTGATCATATTGCATACCATAATATTCAATTAACTAATTATAATATATTAACAACCTTTTAATCCCAAATTTGGTGCAATAGTCACTACCTTGAGCATTCCTATATAACCCCACTTAGATGCACAAATTTCACAAGGATGAGAGTCTGAACTTAATTGATGTAGAAATAGCATTTTGTGCAGCCCATGCATGGCATTTTAAAAAATAATAAAAATAAAAATAAAATATTTTTTTCACGTCAATTATTCATGAATTTTGAAAAATGTCCAAATAAAGATGGAGGTTGATTCGAAGGTTTCAAGAATTAATTCAAATTTAAATTTTGCAATTGGAAATCTTATTAGTTTAATTGGAGGTTTGAAATAATAAATTAAGTCTCTAAGATTTAAATTAATATCTCAAAAATACAATTAAGACAAAGGTTATCCAATTGAGGGTTTTGAATCAAAATTGTTCTTTTTGGAAAAAAATTGGGCCTAAATTGAAAATTTAAAAGATTGATATCTAGACTCGAATTTTTAAATTAATCTTTGCAATGTTCAATTATCCTCAAGACAAGTTAAATAAAAGTTTCATAATTCCAATTGGTCCCTCGAATAACTAATTGAGACAATTTATCGAATTAAAAAATTTAGGGAAAATTAATTGAAATTTTGAGAAAACATAAAATCGATGTCTACAAGGGATCAATTTTTATTTAGATTTTTTCTAAATCTTTGAAAATGATTAACTCTTTAAAAACTCCAGTCGGAGCTCCAATTGATATTCGGGGAGTTAATGAGAAAAATTTGGGGTCAGAGTGAAAATTTATAAAAGTTATTTCTTGGACGAAATTGATCAAATAGAAATGAATTTTGAAAATTATTATATTTTATTTGTTCAATTTTAATCTTCAAAATTTAAATCAAGTGAACTCAAAATTTCTTTGAATTTTTCATTTTGACCCCAAAATTTGGTATTTTTCGAAATTCATGAAATTGGTGAATAAATAATTTATATTCATTTAAATTTTAGATAATATAATTTTATTTTTTATAATAATTAAAAAAACAAAAAAAAAATTATTATATATATAAGGGTGCGTGCAACCCTTGTACAAGGGTTGCACACAACTAAGGTTGCAATTGTAGCCTTATTTCAGGCAGAGTGGGCACCGCCCCTTCTGTTCGAACACAAAGAAGAAAAGAGAGGGAGGCAACAGGCCCCCTTCAAAAAAATAAAATAAAATAAAATAACAAAAATGAAAGTGGGGGTGGTGCCTATAAAAGGCAACCAGTCTCCCCACTTTGGGTTTTTTTTTGGGAAAGGGATTCGGCTTCCACCAAGACACACCTTGTATGTGTATATATATAAAAGCTTAGAAGGAGTATTTAGTGGAGGGGTTTTGGTAGGGCTTTGTGGGTTTTTTTTTTTTTTTTTTTTTTTTTTTTTTTTTTTAAAAAAAAGAGAGAAATGTTTTGGGTTTGGGAATTTCTTTTTGGGTTTGGTTTGTTTTGCTAATTTTTTATTTTATTTTTTGTTTTCTTTTGAGTGGGGGTTTTGGCCAAACAAGAATTAAGGGAGATTTGGATTTTGCCAAAAAGTAGGAAAAGAAGAAGAAGAAAAGGGGGAAGAAACTCTCAAAGCCCAAGTAAATTTTTTCTACTCTCCAACTACACTTTTATTATTTGTTTAAAAAGTTTAAAAGGAAGGACCTAAAATTGAACAAAACTTAAAAGAACATTTCACTAGAACACTTAAAAACCAGTTTACTTTTCTGCATTTATTTTCATATTCTGAGTCTTTTCGCACTTTTTATTTCTTGTATTTATTTAGTGTGTTGTGTATTTCCGCGCTTTTATTTTCCTGTTCTGCACCATTCTGTGTTTCCATTTTTTGTAATTTTATTTTATTTACTTTATGTACCATTGTTGTATTTTTGTAAATATTTACTTTCTCGCATAAGGAAAATGAAAAAAAAAATGAATTGATTTTTATTGTTCTAAAAAAAAATCAAAAAACAAAAATCCAAAAAAATGAAAAATGAAAAATTTCAAAAACACAAAAATAAAAAAAATAAAAAAATTTAACTTGAAATCTGAGAAAGGGAGAGTTTTCCATATCATCGTTTCGGATTTTCCAACCAGTGTGAAATTTTCAAACAGTAGATTTAGAAGGACACTTCCCGAAGTTAAGTTTGGGATAAGTTGATAAAAGGAAAGAAAAAAAAATTTATTTGCGTTTCATATATGTTTTGTTATAAAAATATGTAAAAAATTAGTTTTTTGTAAAAATGAGTTTTCTAAAAATAAAATAAAAAAATCAATCATTTTGGTTTTTTAAAAAGTACAAAAAAAATGTGAATATGAAAAATATAGTCTTTTCAAGAGGGGAGTATTTTTTTTGAAAAAATCACTAAAAGCGAAGTCGTTCCAAATTATTTTCATTAAAAATGCGCCTTTTTTATAATGAAATTTTCTCAAAAATGTGATTTATCATGTTTTCTAAACCAAATCAACTTACCTATGTTTTGTTTCAAAAAAATTTTTTTTTTTTCAAAAAATACATTTTGGCATCCATTTCTTCATTTTTTTCAAAATAACCAAAACTTAAAACCCTCTATATTAAACCCCCCGGGGGTCATACTTATTAAATCACTGATAGTTGATAAGCGATCATACTGGGGAACATTTTAAAAAATATATATATATATATATATATATATATATATATATAAACAAAACAAATTTTAATTTTCCATTCTATTAAAAAAAAACAATTCTCTTCATAAAAAAAAAAAGGAAAATATGAAGGAAAAAAATTGCTTTCTCCTTATTTAAAAAAAAAAAAACAGAAATAAAAAGGTAAAATAATTTTTTTTTTTACTTATTTCAAAAAACGTATTTCCCAAAAAAAAAAAAAAGCTTTATTTATTTTATAATAAACAAACAAATAAATAAAATCAAAATTTTTTAAAAATAATTAAAAAAAATGCAAAAAAAAAAAAAAAAAAGTAAGAAAGAGAAGAAGAAGAAAAGAAAAGATAAAAATTTTAAAGAAGAGATTTTAAAATCAAATAAAACATTTGGTTTTAAATTTTGATTGGACTTAATTGAATAAGATACTGTTTTTGGACGGGCGTCTTGGGGTGCCCAACACCTTCCCGGAGTTTAACTGACCCTCAAGCTCTTTCAAAACGAATCTCTGGTCGAACCGTGTTTTAGAGTCAAAATTTCACTTAAGCTATGTTTCAAGCATGCATTTCAAATAAAAATCCAGTGACCTAACACACCATTTAAACTCAATACTAAGTGCCGACTATTTTTTCCAAATTTGGCTAAGTTATTTTATGAAAAAATCGACGCTTTTAAAAACCCCTATCTTTAACATTTTTAAAGAAAACTGGCTTATATTTATTTTCTTTTCCAAATCCAGGGTGCGTCAATTGATATATGTATATATTCTTTAGAGACACCTCTTAGTTCTTAGATGAGTGATATAGTGTGAGAAAACACTATAAAAACAAGTGTGCGATGCTATAAGTGCCGAATCCTAGAGTAGGTCTTTCAAGCCTAATCTTGTGATGCTCTAAGGTCGTGAGGAAATTGAAAAAGAGGAAAATTGATCATCCTGGAAGATACAACACACCCAAATCATTCTACTAAATCTGGTGTGTTTGTTTCTTTATATGTTACTTTGAGCTTAATTGTTTAAATCTTGGAACATACGTATTATGTGCTTAATTGAGAATGTCTAGATCATGCTTTACATGCTCCATCTTATTTGTCTAGAAACTTTATGTATATTCATGTTTTGATATATGATTAATTTATTTGTATGCACACTTATATATCTAGAAGTTGTTTATATTGATCATATCTGCATCCCTATATGTCAAAGTGTATAAAACTGAATTCGTGATAAAACAAATTGGATTATCAAACATGTTATTTCTAAGAGTTTATATCTATTCTTGTGATATCCTAACGTTTTGAAAACCTATAAGAGATTTCTAAGATCAATCTAAAATGATTTTCTACTTAATCACGAAATGCATTGGAATTGGTATATTGGACAAGGGAATAACTCACATCGCCGGTGAGATTAAGTTACTCCTTGAGATCTTAAATCTCTTGCGTACCATTCCAATAAGAGAAGAGCTATATTGGACATTTTCGCTAAATTTTCTAATAGTTAATTGCTTTTTCTAAAATAGACTTAACTTCACATTGAAAAGAATCATACATACTATATGATGAGTTGAGTTGATAAATTGATTCTATATATATATGTGTGCACTATAACCCAAACTATTAATGAACGTAAAGTCGCCTATATTGATCTTAGTTGAAAAAGGATAATCAAGTATCATGTGCATGATGTTATGACTTCCTACTTGATCTTACTTGCTTACACTTATCATGATCATTGTCACCGTGTATTCATTCTATATCCTCTTGTATGATTAAGAAATAAAATTGATCAAATACTTATGTAAATGGATTGAATCTTAGAACTAGAATTGAACCTTAATGAGAATGTCTTTAGTCTAGTTTACGCTTAGCACTTCAAGAACATTCATGAAATAAAGTGTACATTGAGAACAAAACACTAGATGACTCAGTCTTTGATATACATCTTATGAGAGTGCTTATAAACTCCGTCAAACTTCAGGATAATCCGCAAAGTCTGAAGTCACGTGTCTAGTAAACTTAGATTGTCAAGCATTTGCATATCATATTCGCAACTTGTTGGGACACTATTCAAGAGATGACATGTAGAGAATTATTGATGAAGAATTTAAAGGGAAGAAATAATAAATAGACATCTGTCAGATTTCTACAAGGAAGAGATTATTCGGGAGATACAATCTCTATGATCTCAAGAGAAGATAAAGAATAGTTGAGTTTTGTGTACTTATTGTTGTGACTATGTTTGCTTGTTTGATAATTGTATTGGTTATTGTTGTAGTTGAGAAATCCAAGGTAGTGAACCTTGGTTAGGAATGATCTCTACCTAGGAAAAAAGATTAGGATATTCAGGGGATGCAAACCTTGGTAAGTGTGTAGTAAGACAAAAGCACATTTTCCTTGTGAGAGATTGTAACTAGACATAAACGTACCTTATCTAGTGAGAGAATGTAACAATACATAAACGTAACTTGTCTTGTGAGAGAGTAGCAAGGTATAAACGACCTTACCTTGTGAGAGTTTGTAGTTAGGTATGAACGTAACTTGTCTAGTGAGAGAGTAGCAAGACATTAATGTATCTTGTCTTGTGAGAAATTTATATCAAAGTATAAACGCATCTAACCATGTGAGAGAGAAACAAGGCATAAACGTAACTTGTCTTGTGAGAGTTGTAGTATAACATAAATGAACCTTATTCTATGAGAGATTGTAATGGTTTGGTCTTCATCGGGGAAGAAAATCCAAATACGTAGTGGATTAGAAATCTCCTCGAGAGTTCAAAGGAGTAGACGTAGGCAAAGTGATCTTGCTGAACTACTATAAAAATCCTTATGTCTTATGTGATTGATTATCTCTACCTCTATCCTCCTATGATTTAATGTTGTATTTTGTTTGGATTGTGATTACTTTATTCCGTTGCATTACATTGTTAAATATATCAAAATAAGATAAATAATAAGTTATTTGAATCCCTTCATATTATTTCTATAATTCATTATCTACTAAATGGATTGGTTGAACTGGCGAGAAATTGCAGAGACCGAAAAAAAAAAGTGTCCCACGACTCAATTCACCCACCTCTTGGGTAAAGTCCGGGGCACGGGGCAACAGTAACCTGAGCGAGGAGGTTGAACGATCGAGGAAGATGACAACTTGTTGCACACAGAAAATTGTACGCATGAATTTTTGAGAGAAGTGTTGTAGCGTAAGACTAGAATTGAGTGGTTATTGCAGTTGTACTATCCTTAGCTTCATTAGTGGATTGCTTGTATCACGAAGTGATGCCGTGGATTTTACCATTTTTGGGATTTCCACGTTAATCTCTGTCACCCTCTTTTATGCTTCCAAATATCTATTTGCTTGTGATTTGACATTTATTTTAATATCACAAGGTTAATTAAAATATTTTAATCAAGATTAAAATTAGAGATTTAATTAAGTTAATTAGAACTAGAGTGTAAACTTTTAATTGCCTATCACTCTTCTTAGGCTAATAACCCGTGATGGTTTTTCAACATCAATCAAACTAAAAGGACAATTATAAATTGAGTTCTCCTATTTGCAGCATGTTTTCTATGTGATCCTTCATATTTTTTTGTCAAAGTGACACTTCTATTTGCACACAATTTTTTAAGTGATCATTTTGTCAAAAAATAGAGTTCAATATAAAGGATTTGAGGTGTGTGACTTGTACATATAAATGGGGTAGAAAAGTAACTTTTTATTTTTCTTTTTCTTTTTTTTTTTTTCCTTTTGCTTCCTTTTTCCTTTTTCTTTTTTCTTTTTCTTCTTTATGCCACTTTCTTCCAGCTTCATCCCTTCGACCTTCTTCATCCCATCTTCTTTCATCCCTTTGGCCTTCTTCATCCCACTGCCGCTAAATCAAACCTGCCGGCGCCTCTCCCGCTTTGGGAGACTAGAGGAGGATGTTTGAGAGAGAGAGAAAAAAACAGGTTTAGAGAGAGAGTAGAGTCGCGCTAGTGGTCGACGATACAAATCTTAAATTAAAAATACTTAACTAAAGATATAAGAATGTATTGACCATAAGTCTAAAACACAAGGTAAATAATAATAAACGGATTTAAGCTCAACTTAAAATTAAAATAGGATAAATTATGAATTGGACCGTCTAATTGGAACTGCTGACCAATTTAAAATAGCCATAATTCCATAATGGGAAATATTCAAACAAAATTGAAAATAAATAACATAAAATTGGAAAAATATCAATGTCAATTAAGTTCAAATTTTCTCTCCAGATCAATTTTCTACACATGAAAAAGGCTACAATAATGGAAAATGATGCAATAGTACATTCAGCATCATACATAATAAAAAAGAACAGGCAGTCTTAGAAAAGAACTGCCACATACTACCACTACAATGAACAATCGTCGATAGGTTGAATTCAACAAAGCAATAGCTATCAAACCATCTTTTAACCCCATACACATTGGATCTTGTGGCAGCAAAAGAACTAATGTATGGAGAAATCTGATCTTGTTCTCTAGGGCAGCACAGTTTGTTTTGTTTAGTGTTTCTGTTCCCAGAATACTTGAAATAGAAAGAAATACTAGAACAAAAGAAGTATGCTTTTGTTCTCTTCCCATAATGCAAGAACACATTTGGTAAACAGAACATAAAACATATATTTTTTCTGTTCTGCAATTTGGTGTTTCTGTTCCAAGTTTTCCAGGAACAGAGACAAAAAAAAGTGGAAACGGAAATACTAAACAAACCCCACCTTAAAAACAAAAGCAAACTGACTAACCTGTCCATCCTTGACCAAGCCCATATGCATCCATGTACCCGGCGGCATGGGGATGACCATGATCGTGATCATGACCATCGTGGTCGTGGTGGCCGCCACTGGTTTTTGCTTTGTCGAGCATCTTTTGAACATGCTCTGGTATAGGCTCTTCTTCATTCCGCCTGATGGTTTTTGGCAACGAGGACACAAAGTTGTATATGGTTTGTGCTAATTCATCGGCGTTATGCTCCTGAAATTTCCAAAAATAAACAACAATCAAATGAAGTTCTAGTAAATCATATTACAATATAATTATCAGAATACTAAACTAAGTCTTATCAGAAGTTTCACCCTGTTCGTTTAGAGTTTCTGTTCCCATATTTTTGTTTCTGTTCCAAATTTTCTGGGAAACAAAATAGAAATGCCAAAATGAAAGAAATCAGTTTTCTGCTCCTATAATTTTAGAACAAATTTCAGCAGAACAGAATTGTTCTCAGCTTTCTCTCCGTGTCCGTGCCAAGGTTCTGCTGACAGAAATAGAAATTTGAAAAAGTAATGAAAAAAACACTAAAAAAATGTAAGGTGCGTTTGTTTAGTGTTTCTGTTTCCTTGTTTCTGCTTATGTTCCCCAATAACTTGGAACAGAAGCAGAAATTTGGGACCAGTTCTATAATGTTTTCAGAAATTGTTCTACAAATCGGGAGCAAAACGAAAATAGAATTTTCTTTGTTGCATATTTCTGTTACAGTTCCATGAAATTCTGAACCGAAATAGAAATCTCAGAACAAAGACACTGAGATGGAATCTGTTTAGTGTTTCTATTCTCATATTTCTGTTTCCGCCTTCAAAAAACCATAGATAACAGAAGAAGAAATGTAAGAACAATTTTTTTTCTTAAAATTTGTTCTAAAAATTCTAAGAAATTTGGTTTTACTCAGTATTTTTAGGAACATAAACAAAAATATGAGAACAAAAACATTAAAAACAGGGCCGATCATGCTTACATGGATTTAGAGAAATTCAAGCCACTAATTATGCTATGCGGCGCATAAACTAAACTAAACCCCAATTTCTACCTAGTTTCATTTCATCACAATGCAGTCCAATTTCTACAACCTTATCTTACAACAGGAACATTAATCATCAAAACCGGTATCATCAAATGTAATAACACGCATCATATTCATAACATTTCAATTATATATATATATATAAACAAACACAGGAAAATGAAGCAAAATTTTGTTGGAAATTTCGATTTCTCACCTGTGGCCACCGCACGCCAGAATGGGTAATAAATGAAGCCTGTGGAAGCGCCTCAGCAACTTGGATTCCCTCTTCAATCCACTCTTCGGACCAAAGTAACATCATAGGCAATCCTTTCACCTGATCCAAATCACCCCATTCGGCCAAATCAAAACTCAAATTCAGCTTCTTCCCCATCTTCACAATTGCTTTTCTCCCATCCCTACCATTCAAAAGAACCCTATGGGCATTCAAATCCAACCCAGTTCTCGATTTCAAGCAACAATTTTGAACAACTTTCCCAAACAGATAATCGAAACCCAAAACTATCTCCCTAATTACAGGCATTTCCATTACCCAAAGAGGAAAAGCTGTTTGATTGGATGAACTATCGAGAAGCATTACACTCCTCAAGAATTGAGAATTTTCTGAAATCCAATTTGCACTTAATCCTAATGCCGAATCATGTAAAACCAAATTGACAGGCGATAATCCCATTGAATCAATCACTTGCCCCAAAACTCTCCCCATCTCTTCAGGACCCAATTCTATTGGCTTAATGCTCTTTCGCCTCGCGATTTGGTCTTTGTTTTGCTCGTAATTCACATAACCTTGTTCAATCAACTGATCAAACCCCCAAAAGATACCCTTTTCCTTAATATCACTGTAAATCTCCCAAACTTTCTCTAGCGGCCTAACCGATTTCTCTTCTTCCTCCACAACCACAGATTTGTCTGAAAATCCTGAACCAGGAAGATCAATGGAGACGGCATGAATGCCCTTGTGGCCTAAAATTTTGATAATCTCGCGGAAAGTGTAAGAAGTACAACCCAATCCGTGTACAATTAGAACATTATCGGAGTTTATGGGGCCTTCTTGGATTGAAAATACTTCGATTTGGGGTTGATTTGGCGTGATTTGGACTTTGATTGTTCGGCCATTGGAGTAGTGGTGGCGGAGGTTAGTAGGGAGGGAAAGGAACCAGGATTTGGGGTCTTTTGGGGAGAGACATGAGAGGGAAATGAAGAGGATAGTGATGAGGGATACTATAAGGGTGAAATAGAACCAGAAATGAAACGGATTTGGGTTGTTTGTGGCGGTGGAGGTGGCGGACGGCGTTGAAGTAGACGGCGGCGCTGCTGTGGGCTTAGGGGGAGATTGGGTCGGGGAGTTTGGTGGGTCTAATTCTTCGGTTATGACTGCCATTGATGTGGGTTTTTGGACTTTGGAGGTCAGAAAGAAAGATCAAAACATGAGAGATGACGAAAGTGAATACTTGATGTAGAATTGGTGAAGTTTGATCGCAGTGGATGGGAAAGAGGGGTTTTGCACTTTGCACCTGTAAAAAGCGTCGAGTCGTCTTCTTTTTTTTTTTTTTTTTTTTTTTTTTTTTTATTATTATTATTATTATTATTATTATTATACTGAAAAAGAAACGTCCAAACGCTCCCTACATACCACCTCTTCAAAAAGCTTACGTTGATATTGTGGTCTTCAACTGAAGTAGGCAATTCGGTTAGCAAGGGTCTTGTTAACCACGGTTTGATTTTTTTTTAAGCAATTTAGCTATTAAATTTTAAATTTAATCGTGAATGCATAAAATCGATATAGGTGAATATACCCTTAACATCGTCCAAAAATATAATTAATCGAAATATGCGTAAAATGGTACGAGCAAACACATTACAATAAAACCCAAAAAAAAAAGACAATTTATGAAGCGTGTTATTGCACCTGCAACGCTTCTCACAGCTCTGACAATTGTATTGTATCAACACAAGATCCTTATTTCTCTTAGTCTCAACAACAATTCGACTACCAATTTGATATACCTACTTTGATTTTTCCCAATTCCAGACGATATCCACTGCAATTCAATAGTTTTTCTAAACAATTTCAACTATCAATTCAGATGATTTTTTACTTTTCGAAGAGTTACACTTGGAATTGGAGATTTTTGTTCGTTTTTTATGATTTTCAAAAACACTACAATCGATTATTGAACCTCCATTTATAAGGATACAAACAACGCTTCTCAAAGAAATGTCATTTATAAATCAAACCACGTCGCGTTTGGAATATTGTAGGATAATATTATCTTTAATTACATTTAAGAATATATTTAAATAAAGGCCGTCTTCTTTTACTTTTATTCGAAACGCCTTGTGATCTTCAACCAATTTTGCGCTTCAATGTAATCATTGGGGGTAACATTCTAATATGTAGGGTCTAGAAATTATCTCATAAGTGTAATAAAGCATCAATACCGATCCATCCATTGTTTGATGAATCTGTTCAGAGTTGAAAAAAAAAATTCACACCCAAGTTCCATAGCTTTTGGTCCGTTATCTCGATCATGATTTTCCTACGCCTAGAGAGAAATGTCCTTCCCTTTTGTGTCGGTTGTGGGCGAGGAGGCATCCGAACCCCCGACACTGTGGTTCGTAGCCACATGCAACTACTTTCAAAGTAACAAAAAGAAAAGCAACGGTGGGATTGGGAGAGTTAGAGTTGAAAAGAGGATTCCTTACTTCTTTCTCTCATTCAAAACCGTGCATGAGATAAAACAGTGATTGTATGTAAAACTACCGTTTTTGGTCAATCACGGAACATCATAAAAAGATAGTTTGGAATCGTTGTTTATGACATTATTACAATTCTATGTAATAAACGACGGTTTCAACCGTCATTTATAATCAAACAGTTGTAAATTCGCCAATTAAAATTACGGGCCATTTTCCTTTTGGGACGGTTGTGGACGAAGAGGGATTCGAACCCTTGACACCGTGGTTTGTAGCCACGTGCAGCTTCTTTTGAATAAACAAAAAGAAAAAAAAACGATGACTGGATTGGGAGAGTTAGAGTCGAAAAGAGGATTCCTCACTTCTTTCTCTCTTTCAAAACCATGCATGAGATAAAAAACGGTGGTTGTTTGTAAAACTGTCATTTTTGGTCATTCACTAAATAAACGGATAGTTTTGAACCGTTGTTTATGACATGGTTACAATTCTGTGTAATAAATCAAACAGTTGTAATTAAAATTACGGGCCATTTTCCTCTTCTTCCTTATTTTCCCCCCTCTTTCTCTCCCTTAACTTGAGATTTCAGCCCACCCTTTGTCGTTATTGTCGCTCTCTTTCCCTTCTACTCTTGTCGCCGTCGCATCTGCAAGAGCCAAATATTAAAATTATAAGATTTACGTAGAGGAATATAGAAATTTTAAATTACATTTAATATCATATTCCTTAAGCCAGATCTATCCATATCAAAATAAATTAGTAAAGATTAAATCTTATGTAATTGAATACCTTCATTGCCCCCAAGGTGTGAATCCCTAAATAGGATTTTGATAATAAACAATATATTTGTGATTTTGGTATTTAATGTGGTTATTGAGCATGTTAAGTACAAGTTACAACAAAAACACCACAAGGAATGATAAAGAGGATGATCCATGAAAATGATAAAAGTTACTCAAAGGAAGAATTAGAAGATGGATAAAATAAAGATGAAGTTAAGAATGAGGAATCAAGGAAAGATGTTTAAGGCTCAAGATGAAGACTCAAAGGCAAGGGAGTAGTAAAATAAACATGTTGTATACTCAAAGATAAGGTGACAATCTACCTAACAATCTCATACACATTGACTCTTCTAGGGCGAACAAACACATATCACTTGCATATTAATGTGGCATCTTGAATTATGTAATATGCATGTGTTTTACTGCTTCTAGAATGTGTATTATTGGGTAGAAAAGATAAAACAAAAAATAAATTGAATTAAAGATTAGGCTTAAAAATTGAAAATGAGGGAATTAAACCAATTATACCAGAAGGCTAGATCCTCGAGGGAATTGAACATTCGGTCAACTGGTGAACAATTGTGGGCCAACCGATTACACTAATAAGTTTAAAACAAAAATGTTTTAAACAATCGGTTAACTAACCCTTAGAGTCAGTCAACAATTACACCAGTAGGTTATCATACCACCTAAGTCTGAATATCGATCAACTAATTCCCTTCATTAGTTAACCGATTTACGAGATTGTTTTAATACATTGAGCAAAAATCAAATTTGAACTTGAATTAAACAAATATTGATTCAAACATGTTTAGAACTTAAATTAAACATTTTATCTTTGATTTGAATCAATTAAATGGAATTATGAGACAAGTTTTAGGGGCCAAATCTCAAATCTAAGAGTTACCACTTTTGCCTTATATTGTAGCATTTTTCATTGCACTTGTCTCCCAACGGCTATATGCTCAAATTAAACTCAATTGGAACATTGTAATTTTGATCGCTCAAATTTAATATCCTATTTAAGCGCAAAATATCATAGTATAGTATGCTGAAATATGGGCTCGAACCACAAGGATTAACTTATAATTGTCAATTTCTATTAATGATTTTCTCTTTAAAATGAAATGAGATTTGATTTTTATTTTATTTTTGTTTTTTATTTGAATTTTCAAGTACAGGAAAATAAATATTGGATCTAAATAATGAAAATAGGCAATCGAATTAGAAATTATGGATTCGTATTTTGAAATTTATGTTTTTACTCGTATTTTTGCTTTATCTCAGATTTGTGCAAATGAGTATTCCTAACTATAAGTCGGAATTACGTAGAAATATTGGATTAATTATTTTATCGACATGATTTATTGTCAGTATTTAATCCCTACATTACACTAATCTACGATGAATTAAAATTTAGGCATAAATCATCTAATACAATAATCAATCCCCAAAATTACGATTGTATGATCATTAAATTTAGACCACATGTACTAGACTTAATGTTTTTAGAAGTAACTGAATCTAAAACTAAAATGTCTACAAGAATATTTTAGAATAAACTCAATTACATAATAACAATGAAGAATAATAATCCATATCATACAATGGTTTACTCAAATTCAGAATTATATTAAAAACACAACATTACATAAATTCGAAATATCTCACCACAATCCAAACTCGGTTGAAGGAAGTTAATTGCTCATTGATACGTGAAATGACGTTTTCTCAGATGAAATCCTTGAAACTACCATTTTCCTATCTATATTTTAAAATCAAGTTTTTCCTTTAAGAATGTAAATGGTATACAAAGAAAAGGAGAATTGAAAGCCAAAAGTTGACTGCAAAATTTTATTGGAAATCAAGCAATCTCCCCTCCTCAAGCTTACAATTGTTCCTTTTTATACCAAGGAATTGGGAAACAAAGCTAAAATATTCTAACAACTAATAATTATTGGGAAATGTGAAGAGAAAAAAAAAAGATATGGTCAATACTGGCTACAAATGGTTGTGCACGAAAACCAAGAAAGAAACTGCCTTGGCTTAGCTGGAGCCGTTCACTCGCACAGTTCGGCTTGGACAACCTGGCGGATTCTGAAGCCATAAGGAAGCCACCGGGCTGGGCGACTTCGGAAGTTGCCTTCAGCTGAGCAGTTGTACAACTTCTGAAGCCGGGTGGGCTTCAGCGGAGCCGCGCAATAGGCGGCTCTACCGAACCAGAAGCCTGCTTCGAGCTGTTTCTTGTTCAAATCGTCATGGTTTGCTCGTTTCTTGTCTATTTTACTCCAAATTAATGTCGTTTTGTTCCATTTTCAAAAACCTACAAAAAAAAAATTAATTTATATTATTTTAATCTAATAGAATGATTAACAATCTAAGTTTAGTGGTAATATATTGCACAAAATGCGGTGCAATCAAATTCTTGTACTAATTTGTTGTATCTAACGTACGTTACAATAAGTTACAATGGATTCATAGCAATTTATTCTAATTAGGGAACTACACAAGAGAAATAACACTACTCTGTTTGGCAATAAGAAATTACAAGAGATTACTACATGATATTCCTCGATTCTTTCACACCTTGTACATTTTTATAGATTCATACTTGTGTGAATAACACTCATTTAGCGTAATCGAGTGATATAGTATTATAATTAGCATTACATTGTAAAAAGAGTGAGATTGTGTGACATTCACCTAATTGAGCGTTTACAAGATAACTATTCTTTCGATTGGTGATCTTCTTGAAGAATTGAATTAGGGAACAACTTCACAATAATTATACTACTTTGTTTAAATATCTGATCACGCTGATGAGTTCATTCTGAGTTGCATTGTACTTAATTGTTCTTATTTACCGTTGTTTGTAAATATCTAGCATTGTTTAGTCTTGTATATCTTGCTTTTAGAAGATATTACTTGAAGTCGTGATAAAATGAATTGGATTATCATACTTTTGCCTTCAAAGAGTTTATATTTATTCTTGTGGAATCCAAATATTCGAGAAAACATATAAGAGCTTTCTAAGATCAATCTAAAATGGTTTTCTACTTAATCACAAAAAATTCATTTGAATTGGTATATTGAATGCAAGAAGAACTACTACTGCAGGCAAGATTAAGTTATCCATCAAGATGTTAAATGCCCCACATACTGGTCCAATAAACTGTGAGCTAATTAATTATTTTTATTAAGATTTCTTATATATTTATTTTTGTGTTGAATATTGTCAGAGCTCATACTTGAAAATGAATCATGCATATACTATATGTGCTTTATTGAGATAAGTGATTATTTCATATACCACAAGATCTTCATATATACATCCATATCAACGTGATTACTTGTGTGCTTGCTTCATTGTTACATCATTATAGACACACTGTTATTAACACTTAGAAAGAATCAATATAGGGTGTATTGAGATTGTAGGTGATTGATAAAAGCTCTGAATTTTAGTCCAGCACATTAGAAAAACGGAAGGCCCTATACACGCTCTTGCACTCTGTACTTGTCTTACTGAACATAAATATATGCGTTGGAATATGGAGTGGATCGGATCGACCTGTAGATCTTTCACATGGGCCCCAAGTTCTATGAATAGTCACCATATGAATGGGTGCACCTCTTGATCTCAAAAATCACGTCTATCCGGTAGACACCCATTGAAAACGTTTCGAATCCTATCAGATTATAGAAAAATTGAATGGCCTTAGTTAATGAGTGTGTGGATATTATCGAAAAATACTCTCGTGGTATTTTTCTTGCCGACGAGAGAAGAAACGAAGAACAGGTGATAAATAAATCTTCTAAATCTAAAATGTACGATTCCATTTTAATGTTTCCGTATTAGTTTACGTTGGTATCAAAGTCTTATAGATTTGTTTTGCCAAATCATATTGTTATACTGCATGAATAATAGTTTTTCATGGAAGAAAATCGTTTCTTCATTAATGGCCAAAAATAGCTTTTCCAACAATTTAAATAATTCTAAAAAAATATTATAAGAAATATTCTACATTTCATTATGAGTCTAACGATATAAATTTCATAAAATTTGGGTTTGCGGTTGATTTTATATAATTTATTTAAATATCAGAAATGTAGAATTTCGTGCAATGTTCATTGCCAACTTACTAGTTCTAGCTGTGGGAAGAAGACGACGTAAAACGTCATCGTTTCATGTATTTAATGACATAGTGCTTCGTTCTCATAATTTATTCACACACTTCCAACGTAAAGTCATGTTGGTTTATTGGGGGAAACAATTGGCAACATGTGATTGTTCAAGTGCTCGAATCTTGGCGGTTTTAAATTTTTTATTTCTTTCTTGAAATGACGGGAAAAAAAAACTGAGCCTTATGAAAATCGAACCCATTCCCTCTAAATATAAAATAAAAATCAGCACCACTTGCCCGACACATTGACACAATATCTTACTGTCTATTTATAATTGTGCATGTTTAAGTTACAATGCCTCAATTACATGCTTAATTATATATCATGTCATGAAATTTGATTTATTTACTTGTAACATGAATTATATGTGAAATTTTCATGTTATTTAATTTGGTATACATATCATATTGATTTGGAAAAGTATGAAATTAAAATTTGTAAGCAATAATGAGTTGAGATATATTTTTTTCATTTTTTGTTTTGCACATAATGTATCTGACAATGATATTTGGATCTATAAATATAAGATATGATTATGTGCATAGCAAATTTTTTTATCTTGTACTACAAATATATGTGTTATTTTTATATTCAATTATTACGGCAAAACAATTAGTGTGTGCTAATATCTTAATTTGCATAAAATGTAGTGAAATGACTTTAACAAATATAGTAGTGAACCTTGCTAAAGTTGAGAAACTGAATAAGAATAACTACAATATTTGGTATCGTAAGATCCAATGTCTGCTAAATGAGTGAGAAGTCTTAGTAACACTGACACATAGCATGAAATCACCTCCAGAAGGTAATTATGCCCAACACCAGCGTAAGATAGAAACCTATAAAAATTGGACCAAGAAATATCTTAGTGAAAGATTCACTATGTTAAGCTATATATACGATTATATGATTGATGATTATGAAGGTTATACAATTGGATTAGAGACATGGAATGCCTTGAAGTTGATATTTGTCGGTACATCAATAACTCGATTGCGAGCCTTGACGCTTAAGTTTGAAACATATAAGATGTTTCCCAAAACAAAGATGGTTGAGCATCTTCAAAAAAGGTCGGCTATGATATGCGACCTAAAGGCGCGTGGTAACAACTTATCTGATGAGCAATAGATCCTTGTAGTGCTTCGCTTTTTGCCTAATTCTTAGAAGCAAATGAAGCTTACAATGACACACAATGAAACTATCAGAACTTTTACCCAATTACAGAGAGGTTGGAGGCACAAGGCAATACTTCTATATTTTTCGCCGAGTCTAGTCGTAGCCAGACATTTAGGTCCAAGGAAAGTGGTATGACAGAGCACGACAATGAGGAATAAGATGATCGATTTATGAAAAGAAAAATGGCAGAAAGTATCAAGAAATGCAAACATGGAAGAAAGAGAGACAAGTCTAAACTGAAATGTTACAACTGTGATCAATTTGGTCATTTCTCTTTTGAATGCACTTTACCGAAGAAGGTACAAACCAACTCTATCTTTCAAATGACGCCTATGTGTGTAGTCATGCCTTGATTTCTCATTTATTTTCTGATTGGATTGTATATACTAGAGTAACAAGACACGTCTCAAAAGATCGAGTAGAGTTTATTGAGCATTGCAAAATTCCAATGGAGAGTCAACGTATTTACATGGAGAATAGCACTAGTAAAGATGTGATAGGAATTGGAACCTATTAATTAAAAATGTGTTCTGGACGCACCGTACTTCTCTATGATGTTCTCTATGCTCTTGGAGTTCGATGAAACTTGATGTCGATTGCCGTCATGGCCGAACTAGGTTTTTCTGTCAATTTCACTATAGACTTCGTTCAATTTTATTTAGACTCCATATTTTTATGGTAGTGGACACATCGTAAATGGATTTTATGTACTAGATGTTGACAATTTTTTATATTTTATTATATATTTAACTTCTAGTAATAATGATTATGTCACATCAATCTACATCTGTTATATGGCATTCAAGACTTGATCATATTGGACAAGAAATTATGAGAAAGTTAGCTCGAGAAGGATTTTTAGGTCCACTCTCTAGAATTAACTTACCAATCTGTGAATCTTGTTTGGCTGGAGAGGCCACAAGAAAGCCTTTTGGCAAGGCTAGAAGAGCTACATCTCCTTTAAAGTTAGTCAATTCTGACATTTACGAATCTATGAATGTTTAGGCATGATATGATATTAATTACATTATCACATTTATTGGTGATTACGCGCGTTTTGGTTATGTTTATATCATTTTTCACAAATCAGAGGCATTGGATTGTTTCTAAAGATTTGTTCCTTTAGTTGAGAGTCAAAGAGGTAAAAATCTTAAGATTTTAGATATTGACCGAGAACGTGAGTATTTGTCTGAACAATTCAAGGACTTATGTGATAATAGAGGTATCATTAGACAATTGATGATTCTCAGTACTTTATTGGATATGGTTACGTCAATAATAGCACATGTTAATATACCAATCAATTTATGGGGAAATACTTTATTGACATCAACTTATATACTTAATAGAGTGCCCTATAAATCAGTACCATCTACACTATATGAGTTATGTACTACTTTTAAACCATAATTAAAATATTTGTGACCATGGGGATCTGAAGGTTATGTTTGTGTTACATTATATGCACATGGAAAATTGGTTCCTAGAGCTCAAAAGTGCACATTCATTAGATATCCAGATTACTCTAAAGGATATACGATGTTACATGAACGTTCTGATAGTATACTGATTGAGATTAAGTCACTCGATGTCGAATTTATGGAAAATAAGTTCCCAAACAGAGGTGAACTAAGAGGTAATAAAGAATTTTATGAGTTGAATGAGTCAAATGGTAACTCTACACCATTACTCAGTGATAGTGGGAAAATTAATCATCGTCCTTCTATAAATATTCTAATGGTTGCCAAGGGTAGTGGGAGAGATTTAGAGAATAGTGGGGCTGTACTGCAAAATAATTCTCAAACTCTTCCGCTATGTAGAAGTCAACGTGGAAATATTCCTCGATGTCTATTTAAGATTGATAAGAAATTTTTCATGTGTTCTTCACTAGAAGAAGACGAGCCTTCTTTTTTATCAAGAGGTTTTATCATCACCTACTGCTAAAGAATGGATAATTGCAGTGTAAGATGAGATTAGTTCTATCCAAAAGAATCAAGTATGGGAACTTATTGATCTTTTGCCTGGACGAAAATCTATTAGAAATAAATAGGTTTCAAAGATTAAACGTCAGGTAGATGAATCTATTGATAGGTATAAAGCTTGTCTCATGGCGAAAGGTCACACTAAAAAAGATAGTGTAGATTATGAGGAAACCTTTTCATTTGTTGTTAAGTTTTTCTCTATTCACCTAATCCTAGCCATTATCGCTTATTTGGATTTAGAACTTTTTCATATGGATGTTAAGATTGTTTTTCTCAAAGAAGAACTAGATGATGAGATGTACATGAATCAACCTATTGGTTTTGTGACCAAGGGATAAGTGCACAAAGTATGCAAGTTAAAATGTTTTATATATAACCTAAAACAATCATCTAGATAATGGTACCTCAAATTTCATTAAGCCATAATTATTTTTGGTTTTATCATGATTGAGAAAGATCATTGTGTTTATATAAAGTGGTTGGAAAAGGGTTTTATTATCCTTACTCTGTATGTAGATGACATTTTATTGGCAGGAAATGACATATGGATAATTGTCTCCGCTAAAGAGTGGTAGTTTTTTTCTTTTGATATGAAGGACATGAGTGAAGCAAATTATGTACTTGATGTTAAAATTATTAGACTGTTTTAAAAAACTTCTTACTTTGTTTCAAGAGACTTATACTAGGAAGGTACTTGAACCATTTCGAATACATAATGCTAAGCGCATAGACACTCCTATTGAGAAGGGTGGTACCTTGAGTGTTGAACTTTATCCTAGAACTAATGTTTAAAATTAATAGATATCACGTGTAACCTATGAAAGTGAAATTGGAAGCCTAATATATGTCATGGTATGACCAAACATATGTTATGATGTGGGGTTGGTTAGTTGTTTCCAAAGCAATTCAGGAATTGTTCATTGGAGAGCAGTTAAAAGGATCTTGCGGTATCTTTGTGCAACTGTAAACTATATGCTTTGCTATCGTTGTGAAAATATACATTTGTAAGGATATAATAATGCAGATTGGAGTGGTGACTTGGACAAACGTAAGTTGACATCAAGATATGTTTTCATACTCAGCAACGGGGTTATTTCGTGGTCTAGTAAAAAACAATCTTGCATAACACTATCCACTATAGAAGTAGAATATATTGCTTGTGTTTCAGTTGTTCAAGACGCTATTTGGTTAAAAAGAATTTTAGAAAGTCTTCAGATAGTACTACATTCAGTAGATCTTATAACCATACATTATGATAGTATGTCTACCCTTGCATATGTCAAGGATCCTAAATATTATGGAAAAACGAAGCATATCCAGACTTGATATCACTACATCTGACATAGAATTTCATATGAAGAAGTGATACTCAAGCATATTTCTACGAGGAAAATGGTGGTTGATCCCTTAACCAAATCCATTTCTAGAGATTTGTTCCAATCTCATGTAAGGTCTTTGGGTCTTCGTAGATTGTAAAAGATATGTCTAACTTATTCGCTTTATATATTTGTACCATAATGCACATTTACAATTTCATACGTTATTTGCATTCATTAAAAGTATAATGAATAATTTAGGATATTTGTTATAGCACACATTATTACCATGATGGTAAATATCACCAGACTAAATGGCTGGCTACTCACACAACAACCAGCCTCGACGTTAAGATAGCATGCCAGATGAGACTTTAGAATTCGAAAGATTGAATTAGAGAATTCTTTACAGTGTCACCTTGGATGAGCCAAGATGAAGTTTATGAAGAAGAAAAAATAGAACACGAAAGTTTTTCCACTCTTCATGTAGTCTGAGAATAGTCGAATGTGATATTTTAAGTGAATACTCAAGGAGATGCCAGCTTGAAGTTCTCAAGTTAATCACTTATATAGTGATTGACTTAGATTTGTACGGTAATTTAGAATAATATCCTAAATTTTTTTGTGAGTATAATACCATAGCATGTAAATCATACTACATGTGCTTTAAAACGACCACATAAAGAGTGAGAAATTAATCCTTGCTTTCTTACTGTATGAGCCTTATATATGTAGATCATTAATAATAATCCAATTATACCCTTACGACTTTGAACTATGTTTGTTATGATTCAAAAATTTGATGTTGCTACTTTAGCTTGTTATCCTATGACCATTAATGATACGGTCTAAAGGGACATGTTTAGGAAAGCAGTTTGTTGGCCCAGTAGAATACCCAAGAGGGGGGTAAATTGGGTAAATAAAAATATATCAGAATAAAATTTGAATAAATCAATTAATTAATTTTATGTCTAAATTAATTATTATCTTTATACCGCAGCGGAATTATAATAAATCTAAGTGCAGACTCAAACAACAAAAATATCAAAGTAAATATTGCAACACACAAAGATATATCCTAGTTCACCAAGCTACTCTTGACTAGTTCAGTCTTTCGAGCCCCACGAAGATTTTCACTCAAGATCCCTTTAAAAGTAGGAACCAAACCCATACACCGATTCTTTTACAGGTTCAAAATTAATGTTTACAATTTTATTTTTCCAGGTTCAGGAATAACCTCTACTTTTTATAGGTTCAAGAATAACCAATCTTTTTACAGGTTAAAGATTAGCCTAATTCTTTTTAACACTATAGCTCAAGAATCAAAACCTCACAAAACACTCCAAATATCATTTTCCCAAGTAAGGATGGAACCTTTACAAATCACGCATACTAATTCTATTCAGGAAGAATTAATACCTCAATCTTTTTACAGGAAGAGACTGAAATTTGGCTACCCTTGATTAAGTACCCCCAATGGTATTTAACCCTTCACAACTCACCAATAAAAAAATTGGTAAGAAGTAAATTTCACTCAGAGTTTCTACTACCCAAAATAAACAATAAGTCAATTAATATCCTAACTAGTGATAGAAATATGTGAGATACAAAAATCTAATTTTAACAAGATATGGGTAGCAAATTGGAGCACGTAATCAGATTTAAAAAATTGTTTGTAAAAATATTTTCTTCAAAAATCATAAATAATTTCTAAGATCAATTTCTAAACAATAAAAAAATAGCGTAATAAAAGAATATAATTGGAAAGAACTCACCCGGATAACACCGAAGAATAATAGATTGAAACATTGGACAGCTCAAATCGGTGACGCTTACACAATCAGCATTTTAACTCAAGAATACCTCAATAATTGATATCACAATATGATCCCTCAAAATAAATATCAAAATGATGACTCTTATAAAAGCTTATGAACTGAATAGTTCTTGATATCGTATTTTTTTTTTCATTATGAAATCCTCAAGTCTTTTTATAGGTATATAAAATAAGCCTTATAACGACTAGTTTTCACAAGATATGTCTTCTAAAATTACTTAAAGACCCCATATATTGATACCTTTCATTTAAGGTATATTTCACTTAATAATAGTTTTCAAAATATTCAATTTAGTCCCTTAAAAGATTTGATCTTAATTAATATAAATATAGAAAGAATTATATATAAGTATATGGACTAAATCGTAAGATCCAAATAAATCTTTTAAATCTCTCCCATATTTTTGGTCCAAAATATTCTCCACCAAAATAACAATATTTTTAAACTCAAAATTCACAACTTTAAATATAGGAATATCAAATATATCTTATAATAATTCATTTTCAAATATTATGTCATTAAATGACACCCCAAGATCCCATACAGCATATATAATCAAAATAGATTTTTTTCATTTAAAAATATTATTGAAAAATCTCATTTTGGTCCTTAAACATTTTTAAATCAAAATTCATCAAAATAGAAAGTATCAAAACACTTTAATTAAAAGAATATTTAATTAAATAGACCAAATTAATAGGGATAATAAAATATATAGACCATATCTCAATTAAGTACAAATCTCTAAGATATCTCACATATCTTAATCATAAACAGCTACTGTTAGATATAAATTCGGAATCCCAAATATCTTGGAACAGTTCCATCAGTCGACCGATCAGTTGACTATTCGATTCAGGATGTAGCCTGCTGCATTCATTGGTCGACCGCTCAATCGACTCTTCGATTCAGAGAGTTCGTCTTGCTTTCACCGGTCGACCTGTCGGTTGACTCTTCGATTCAAAGAGTTTAGCCACCATTGGCCGGTCGACTCCTCAGTCGACTGCCACCTTTTAAATCTCTTCTCTGATATCGTTTTTAACTCATTTTCTTTTACGATTACACCCCTTTAACCATTTTCATCTTTAAGTTAGCTCCACTAATATTCTTATATTTCATTTTAGTCATTCAAAATTATTTCTTTTCAATTCACATAAGAGCAAATAATTTCACTTAACCACAACATACATAAAAGATAAAATACATTTTGTGCCATGTGTGTGTTCCTAAATGGGATATTAAGAGTTAAGATTCACCTGAGTTGTTTTTCCTAATTTCTTCAAACTCTTAATACTTCTTCATCATCTTGACATCTTCATTTAGCATCCATTTAATTTGATGTCTTCATTACTGAAACTTTAAATCACTGAAACACTCAATTAAACATTAATTCCACCAAAACATCAATTTCAGCAAAATCTTAGGATCAACACAATCAAATAAAAATTGAGTAACATGAGGATCAAAGAAAGACGCTTTAGTAACACACCTAATCAAAATTTTAGTTACGGTACTTAATGGCGGTCACCATATATAAAATTATTTTCTCAAAAGAATTATATTATATATATCTTAATTTTGAAAGTAAACACGTTACTGCTAAGGGAATTTAGCAAGTTCTAAGTTTTAGACTCTAGAGGGAATATGAATGTTTAATTTAATGTGACTGAATTGATTTAGGGCATAGATAAGTATTTTATTGTGCAGCGGGATGCTACTATGTTAGTTAGATAGTAACTTAATATGGTGATCCCACTTTGTTTAAAAACACTCGTCAGTCGCACACTCTACTAACTTATTTGAAGAGAGTATAATGCATGAGTTTAAAGAAAGAAACATATTTGGTGCTCATTGTGTCTAAGTGGGAAATGTAGGATTATGGAACGGGTTGGGTCAACCAGTAGAGTGTCCACATGAGCTTCAAGTTCTATAAATAGTCACCATGTGAATGGGTGCACCTCTTAGTATTAAAGATCATGTCTATTCGGTAGACACCCCATTGGAAAGAACACACTCTTGGGGATTTTCTCTACAAATATACATTGATACCTCTAAAGTTTTTAATCCCATCAGACTACAAAAAATTTGAGTGACCTTGATTAAACAGTGTGTGGATATTATTGAAAAATAATCTAGTAGTATTTTTCTTGCCGATGAGAGAAGAAATGAAGAACGAGTTGTAAACGAGTCTTTCGAATCCGAAATGTACGTTTCATTTTTAATGTTTCCGCATTAGTTTATAATAATTTTATATGTATCTAATTTATGCGCAAATATTTGTTAGATACAACAATATTAAACAATTTCATCCATATATATATATACATGGTTTTCTCAGTATTTTGTGAATAATTATATTTACATATAACTACTATTAATGATTCGGTTTTAAATTCGAGAAGTACAAGTGATTGTAGTTTTTCTGCATAAATATAGTTAGGTGTAACTAAAATTATACAACTAATATCGTTACATATAATTTATAATTAATTTTAATTATATGTAATTAATATTTATTTAATACCGATTACTCGGCAAACTCTTTTACAATCCACATATGATGCGTGATCGGCAAACTCTTTTACAATCCACATATGATGCGTGATCACGCGTGAGAGTAATACGGAAGTGAAAACCAAAATTAAAAGATTATACCCACTATTTAGAACTACCAACCGATTATGTCATAATAAATTTCTCTTCTTCCATCTAGCGCAAATTCCCGAAAACGACTGGCACGGTTCAGGTTAGCGCACGTCCATCCGAAACCTCATCGACCCGGCTCTCTCTTACACGCCACTAAAAATGGGATTTTGTTGCGACGACGGAGAAGATAATGACATCCTCCAGCCCCTGCACCCAAATCAACACTCGGCTACCCAACCCCTAGATCTCTCTATCACCGCCAACGCCATGGAGTACTCTTCATTCTGCGACACGGTGATATCTCCGATGAATTCCAACTTCTCAGCCCTAATTTGCAAGGATACACTCCGATCGATCCTCGAGAAACTCCCGCTGATCGATTTGGCGCGTGCGGCTTGCGTTTGCAGGTCCTGGAACTCGGTTGCCTCCGACAGGGAGATGCAGACAAGGGCTTTTAAGGCCCCCTGGAAGTTGAAGGATGTGATCGGGAATCCAAGTTCCGGCATCTTCTGGAGGGACAACAGTATCAACAAATTCGCCATTTCGCACCGGTTGGTTCGCGGAGACACGGTGGCTAGCCTCGCCGTCAAGTACTCTGTTCAGGTCTATAAATCTATGAATCTATTTATTCTCTTTTGTAAATGGTATATATGTGTGCATCTATCACATTTTTGTGTGCATATATAATGTTGGGGTGACTTTGCGTGTGACCTCGTGTTGTTTGGGTGATGAGAAAATGGAGGAAACCTAGAGAAATGAAAATTGGTGGAGGAATCATTTTATTGTCGAGATTCTTAGATTGATGACGTATATTTGTGAGATTAAATTCGATCTTTGAGTTGTTCATGGGGATGATTCGAATCTAGTCATGCATTTCTCCACTAATACTCTCTACAACTTGAAGGATTATTTTACATCAATTTAGCAATTGATATAGTTTGGAAACATGTTTGTTAAAGCAAACTAACATAATCAAAATTAATGTACAAGAATTCACATTGGTCAATATAACCTATGTAACTTCTGAAAAATATAACTGTTGACATTTCTAGGTTGCAAAAACGTTTTGAAAATAATAATAATAATAATAATAATAAGGTAGCATTTGGTAGCACATAATTCAAGACTTGGAATTGGAAATGAACACAGGTAAATTTTTAGATTTTTACATTAGTTGATTTCCAATTCCAATTCAAATGCTCCAAGTATGTGCTTTGCAGCCCAAATAAATGATTAATTTTAATGCTATTGGCAATGACATAATTAGGACCATGACATTTTCAGAAAAAGTATCCATGTTTAGACCTAAGCCTTTGTTCGCATTTCTGTATAGGGAAAAAATCCATTGTGTGCATAATGAAACACTCTAGAGTGGATCGTTCATTGCTCTTAATGTGCTTGTATTTTTTTGACATATTGAGCGTAGAACATGCTGAATTTTGAATTATAAGTTATGTTTGCAACACAATACTTTCTAGTAATTGGAATGTCGTGATTACTAAAATTTGATATCACAATATTTAGTAACAAGGAGAATGATGACTCATTTTGTTCTCTCTTTCTCTGTCTAATTAGAAAATGTTCAATTATAGGCCTCCAACGTATAAACTAGCTAATTTCTTCTGTGAATATTGCTTGTGAGCCTGCACTAAAGTGAAACCAAATATTTGTGAGCAACTATATATAGCTGGTGTTTGGTCTCCTTTTCTATCTGGACGTGGTGGGGCCGTTTTCTGTTGGATTTTCTCTATGGATGTGTTTTATCTGTCTACTAGATGATAAAGAAGCAAGTAGTTAGGGAAATATATATGGAGCTTTCAAAGGTATCACAATAATAAGAACATCTGATATTTCTATGGTAATATAGTAAAACGAGAAAGTAGGTAGTGCAAATATTGACCTGAGTTATTGAAGTTCTTCTATTCACCGAGCTCACATACAAGTACATATAATGAAAATGATAAAAATGATAAGATATCCAACCTCTCTATAGTTTTTCTTCTTTTTTCCCTTTTTTGATTAGTCTCTAGGTTTAAGTTTTTTTCCTTCCCTCCACTTCTTGTTTGATACCAACACGTCATTAGAGCTTTTCTTTTAAAGGTCTAGAAATCAAGCTTCCATGTGTGTGTGTGCGTGCACTGTGCATATTTGTATGCCAATATATTATAAGAAACGATGAATTTTATTGATAAGCCAACTAAGAGAGTACATCTTATGAAGAGAACATAGAAGAAAATCAGAAGGAATGCTCATTTAATGTTACATGAAACGCGATTAGTTGTGGTACGCTGTATGGGTTTGAGTACGCAATACATTAGTGAGGTAGGTTGCAGTACACAAGGGGTAGACTTATCCACTACGCCTTTATGGTGCAATTCGCTTTGGTACTTTGGGTCTCTTTTGAAACTCAATTAAATAATATTATGTATAATATACAGTTTTTAACTTCAAAATACTGCATTCTTTTTCTTTAATTTTTTACTCATTTATACCTGTATTTTCCAATTGAACAAAAGGCCTAAAGTTAAAAGTAATAGATTAGAATATTCCTACATTTCCAAAGACATACTTTGTTTCTAAATAATTAATTTTTTCCAGAGGCGCCTTCTCTTCTCTAATTACAAAACCCTAGCTGCTAGGACTCCTCCCATTCTTTCTCGTGATTATTGTCAAATGAAAAATCATAGATCTCTTTAGATTCATTTATTTTCGAGCCGTAGTAGAGTGAATCCAAAGATTTGGACAAATCTAGAGGTTTCCTACAATATCGTTCATTGTTGAGTGATCTTTTTGTGTTGCGGGTCTCTTCAAATCCCTTTCTTTTTGCTCCGCTCAATATCAAAAGTTCTGCAACAACTGGTACACCATGTATGACGAATTGGTACACTGAAGACCTCTAATTGGGTTCACGCGATACAATTCGTAATGTGCTACTTATTTGGGGAATTTATGTGACACTGCTCATCCAAGACATCAAGTATAAAATTGTAATAGCAAATCTCACTTAAACATGCGCCACTTCATTACATGTTCTCCTAACATGCTTGAGAATAACTCCTCTAAAAAGATCCAACCCACTCATGAACAGCCTCAGAGACATGGGAAATCTGCATATATAATTTTTCTTCAATAATCCTGTTTAATACGATTTTTATGGCCTATTTGTTTGTTGAGAGAATGACAGCTTTAGGGTTTATAGCATTTGTTAAAACAAATATATTTTTCAGTTGTTGTTAGCAATTTAGTCACTCCATAATTCTCTATCTATATATCTTAAGGTTATGGATATAAAACGCCTGAACAACATGATGAGTGACCACGGCATATACTCACGTGAGAGGTTGCTGATCCCCGTAAGCAAGCCAGAACTTCTTGTTGACGGCACATGCTACATAGAACTGGACACCTGTGCAAAAAGGGAAGTTGCGGTTTTGTATTTGGAGGGTGGGCCTGACAAAAGAATCGACCGTCTGTTGAGAAGCATGGCCACGGATCGAGCCAAGAAGAGGCTAATCGATTCTTTGAAGAGGGGTATGCAAGTAGATGATGGAACTGCACAATACTATTTGTCTATTTCCAATGGTGATCCCCGTGCTGCATTCTCGCAACTCTCTGAGGATCTAAGGTGGGAGAGGCAGGTGGGATTCGCCTAGTTCGATCAAGAGTCACATAGTTGTACACAAACTGACGTGGCAACTGTATAGTGGTCACATGCTATCCATGGGACCCATCTTATTTAACAAGCTACCAATAATATGCTGCCACGTCAGTTTGTGTACCACTTTTATGTGATTCATTTGTGACTATTGTCGTTACTTCGAACGAGAGTCATAAATTGTTGTGCACAAACTGACATGGCAACTGTGATATAAGTGGGAACCCTTTCATTTAACAAGTTAGCATTATGTTGCTACATCAATGTGTACTATTTGTGCGATTTTTTTTTTATTTGTGACTAGAGAATTGTCGGGGTTGTATGTGCTTCGAAATGCTTAAAGAACTATGGAAGTCCGAGCCAGAACCTAAGTTCAGCTAAATGTTGGAACGTGTTGAAAGGACTTCATTTGATGATGTTGAATATTTATACTGTCCAACTTGTGCCCCTCTCTTTGAATGAAGGTAGATGGAGTTTCGAATACATAGGAAGCTGTTTGTAATTTTTAGTTTTTGGTCTGTTTAAAGGAGTTGTGAAAGTAGCTTATTTTGCTGGCCGTAGTAGGGTTTCAGTTTGTATTTCTGGGATTCATTTTTTAACTGCGTCGGGTCCTTCTGTTGTTTATGTTTGCTTAATGTTGCCGTATGGTGCATGTATGTTTTGAGGCTTGGCTATAAGCTCTTATCTTGTATATTTGGGTTACAATGCCAGTGCTTTTTCTCAAAAATAAGATGGTGCACCCCAAGCATCTGCAGGCGTTAGTAGGTGGTGTTTGTTTTTAGTGTTTTTGTTCCCTAATTTTGGTTTTGTTCTAAAAAAACTAGTAAAAGTGGGAACGTTTATGTTTAGTTTCCATGAGTTTCAAAAATCTCAGCGTAGGGAAAAAAAAACATCTTCTTTTTGGCCCATATTATTGTTTCGATTCCCAGTTTATTAAAACCTGAAAATAAAAATTTAGAAACAGAAGCAGCAAACCGGCCTTATTGTTTCAGTTTTTGTTATAGTATTTTGAGAATCGAATGGACGAATATGATTCATTATAAAAGTTTTAAAGGAGAAAATTCTTGCCCAAGAATTTCACCTCCCCACATCAAAAACAATTAAATTATATATTTTATGTTGCTAGATTTTTTAACCGTCTCCTAGAACATGAATTGCGATTCGAAACTTGGAACAACCGAAAAACTCAAGGGACACTAGTGTGGTGTCAACGAAAGATTCTTTAACATGAGAATAAGTTGAACTGTTATGAGTGGAGGGAAAAAATAAATTGTACTTTTTAAATGTCATTAGCATGTGTGTGTAAGTAAAATTTATACTTGAATTAACAATTATGGATCGATTGAAAATAATATTATTATGGGCAGAAATTTATAGGCCCAAATTAACAATTACTTATTCCCAACTCATTTTAGGCTCTTTTTGGTACTAACTCATTAGGCCTTAATGTACATGTTTTATGTCGATTTTTACCCTGATCATTTATCCTCTTTGCTCATTAGTTTGTCTGAATATAGAAGTCAATTGATGAACCAATTTTTTTACGATTTGAACATTGTCTCATTTTTGTTGTTCGCTTCTTCCCCTTCTTTTTTTTTTTTTTTGATGTTTATGATTTTTCCCAAATTGGCCCCTTGTTGGAGATTCCTAAAATCTTTGGGAATATATTTTTGGAGTATTATCTAATTGTTCAATGTATTTTTTTGGTTAGAAGGATTGCAATTGTTTCCTTTATTCTTGTTGGGAAGAGTTTCTCAATGAAACTTTTCCTTCATTTTTATATCATCCTCCGTCAGGAGAACTATGAACTAATCCTTTTTTTTTTTTTTCTTTTGAGAAAGAGTTCTTTAGTGGAACTTTCCCTTGTTCTTCTTCCGATCATTTTTTAACTAGGAGAGCTTTATTGATCTTGTTATGGGAAGGAGAGTTGAATTGACCTTCTTTTGGCTTGGAGAACTAACCTGATCTCCTTCTCTCTAGGAGAGCTGACTTGATTTCCTTCTCGCTAGGAGAGTTGAACCAATTTTTGTAGTGCTAGGAGAGTTGAATTGATTTTCTTAGAGCTAAACTAATTTTGTCTCGCTAGGAGACATGAGTTGATCTCAGTCTCAATAGGGGAGGTGAACTCGTCGTCCTTATTTTTGTTGGAAAGGGTTCCTTAACGGATCTTTTCATTTTTCCTTCATCAAATTATTTTCTAATTAGGAGAAATGAACCACCATCCTTTTGTGTAGGAGAGCTAAGTTGATCTCCTTTGTGTAAGAAACCGGAGCTGACCTCCTTCATTTTAATTTTAGCCTCTAGGTTGTTCATATGTGTACATTATATATATATATGGCCTTGTTTTGCTCTTCTTGCATCTTTGTTTCTTCTCCCTTTTTTTTTTTAATGTCAGGATGTGGGCTATATTCTTCCCCACTCATTTGTTTGTATAAACGAATAAGTCATTAGGTTAATCATTTTAGCTTGTAGTTTCCTTTACTATTGTGTAGTTTTATCCTCATATAGGATCTTCCGAACTATTGCATGAACAATTTGATTGTCTTATAAAGTAACCCTTTGATGGGCACAACAAAAATATTGTTACGAACGTAGGTTTACCCTTAGATAGGAACTATTGAACTATTTTTATTAATAATTTTATTTCTTCGTAGGTCTATCCATAGATAGCAACTACTGAATTTTTATGAACAATTTTACTTCTTCGTAGGTTTACCCTTGAATGGGAAGTACTGAACTATTTTTATGAAAAGTTTTACTTCTTCGTACTACCGAACTGTTTTTATGAATAATTTTACTTCTTTGTAAGTTTATCCTTTAATAGTAACTACCGAACTATTTTTGTGAACAATTTTACTTCTTCGTAGGTTTATCCTTTCATAGGAACTACCAAACTGCATTTGTGAACAATTTTACTTCTTCGTAGGTTTACTCTCAAGTAGGAACTATTGAATTTTTTTTATGAACAATTTTACTTCTTCGTAGGTATACCCTTTGATAGGAACTACCAAACTATTTTTGTGAACAACTTTATGTCTTCATAGGTTTACCCTTTGATAGGAACTACCGAACTGTTTTTAAGAATTTTTTTATTTTTTTATTTTTTTTATTTTTTATCTTCATCGTAGTTTTGCCCTTGAGCAAGTACTGAATGTTATTTTTGGAAACAATCTTTTTATCTTCATCATAGTTTTATCCCACAACGGATATTTCTCTGTTGTTTTTGGAAACAACCTTTTTATCTTCATCATAGTTTTATCCCTTAGCGGATACTACTCTGTTGTTTTTGGAAACATACTTTTTATCTTCATCGTGATCTTGTGCCCTTTGGAGGGTGTTCCCTTATACAAGGCCCCCCATCATTTTGTATGGATCTGTTGCAGAGTCCTTTGTCCCTAATCTTTAACTAGGACATACTTGCTAACTAAGACCTACATTTTTTCCTGAGACACATAATAATCTCAAAAAGAACAAGTAGTCTTCATCCCCCCTTTTTTTTAAGGATATAGTATGAATTCTCATATTCAAATTCATAAACTATCCAGGTTTCCAAGCTGGACCAACTTTGTATCCTTTAGATATGATGATAAGCAAAACAAGTAAAGGCACTCTTGAAGGTAATACATATTTTTTATTTCACAGTATTTGGGTTGCGAGTCGAACTGGCTTTACGCCCTTTTAATTACTATTTTATTCCAAGAAAACTATTCTCAAACCGAATACTCAGTTACCATTCATACAAATTCAAATTTCAAAATAAGTTCTAATAAGGTGACTGGCCAAAGTACTAAAGAAGACGAGAATTAAAAAAGCAGTAGGATCAAATGAAATCCCTATAGAGATGTAGAAAAGCGTGAGAGATATTGGGATAGGGTGGTTGATTGGACTTTTCAATGACATTTCGGGGACTAAGAGAATGTCTAACAACTGGAAGAGGAGTATCTTAGGTGGCGTTTGGTTAGTGTTCCCACTTTTTTGAACCCAACTGAAATGGGTTGGGTTGAGTTGAATTGGATTAGGTTGAGAATTTTAGAAACAGAATTGTGTTTGGTAATGACAATTTTTGTTTTATGTTGAGAACAGAATGTGTTTGGTAACGATTTTATCCTGAAACTAATTTTTTTTTTTTGAAATTTTTTTTTGTGTTTGGCGACGACCAGACGGCGGCGGTGGTGTCAGACGGTGGTCGGACGGCCGGACACCGACGATGGCGGTGGTGGCCAACGGTGGCGGACGGACGGCGATGCACGGTGTCTGGCGACGGTCGCGGGAAGTGCCAGGCGACGGTCGCCGGACGGCGGCGGCTTGTGACCAGCAGCGGTGGACAGCGGTGGGTGGTCATCGGACGGTAACCGGAGTTGAGAACTTTGGGTTGAGTTTTTGGGTAAAAAAAAAACAAGTTTTTTTTCGCCCCGTTTGGTTGGCGTTTGGTTATTGTTCCCACTTTTCTGAACCCAACTGGAATGGGTTGGATTGAGTTGAATTGGGTTGGGTTGAGAATTTTGAGAACAGAATTGTGTTTGGTAACGACAATTTTTGTTTTGTGCTGAGAACAAAATGTGTTTGGTAACGATTTTATCCAAAAACTAATTTTTTTTTTAAATTTTTTTTGTGTTTGGCAGTGGTTGGCGGCCGCCAGATGGCGCCGGCGGTGGTGTTAGACGGTGGTCGAACACCGGCGCCGACGGTGGTGTCAGACGGTGGCCGGACGGCCGGCGGCAACGGACGGACGGCGATGCACGGTGTCCGGCGACGGTCGTTGGACGACAGCGGCAAACGGCGGCGGCCAGTGACCGACGGTAGTGGACAGCGGCGGGTGGTCGTCGAACGGTGGCCGAAGTTGAGAACTTTGGATTGAGTTTTTTGGGCACAAAAAAAAACCAAGTTTTTTTTGTTTCTCATTTCCTTAACATTTTGAGAATCAATTCCTATTTTTTGAGTTGGGTTGGGTTAAGTTTTGTATTTGCCAAACGCGTTCCCAAAAATCAAACTCAGAATTTTTGGATTAGGTTAGGTTGGGTTTGGTTGGGAACACTAATCAAACGGGGCCTAATTAGTGTTCCCAACCAAACCCAACCTAACCCAACCCAAAAATTCAGAGTTTGATTTTTGGGAACGCGTTTAGTAAATATAAAACTCAACCCAATCCAACCCAAAAAATAGGAATTGATTCCCAAAATGTTAAGGAAATGAAAAACAAAAAAAACTTTTTTTTTTTTTTTTGTGCCCAAAAACTCAACTCAAAGTTTTCAACTCCAGCCACCGTCCGACGACCACCCGCCGCTGTCCACCGCCGCTAGTCACCGTCCACCGCCGCCGTCCGGCTGCTGTAGCCGGCCACTTCAGGCGACCGTCGCTGAACATCGTGCGTCGCCGTCTGTCTGCCGCTGCTGGCGTCTGGCCACCACCAAACACAAAAAAAAAAATTCAAAAAAAAAATTAGTTTCAGGGTAAAATCGTTACCAAATACATTATGTTCTTAGCACAAAACAAAAATTGTCGTTACCAAACGCAATTTTGTTCCCAAAATTCTCAACCCAACCCAATTCAACTCAACCCAACCCATTCCAATTGAGTTCAGAAAAGTGGGAACACTAACCAAATGCCACATTTGTTTCTCATTTCCTTAACATTTTGAGAATCAATTCCTATTTTTTGGGTTGGATTGGGTTGAGTTTTGTATTTTCCAAACGTGTTCCCAAAAATCAAATTCAGAATTTTTGGGTTGGGTTTGGTTAGGAACACTAACCAAACAGGGCCTAAGGTGTCCACATATAAAAATAAAAAGGATGTTCAAAGTTGCACGAACTATCGGGATATAAAACTTATGAGTCATACTATGAAATTTTGGGAAAGAGTGATAGAATATAAAATAAGACATACAACAAGCATAGATTAGAACTAATTTGGATTTATGCCCAGCCGATCAATCACTGAAGCTATCTACTTACTCAGGAGATTAATGAAAAAATATAGAGAAAAGAAGAAAGATTTACATATGGTATTTCTAGAGCTGGAAAAGGCTTCTGATCGGGTATCTAGAAAAATTTTGTGGTGAGTGCTAGAAAACAAACAGTTATCAAATGTGTACATCAAGATAATTAAGGATATGTATGAAAGTATAATCATTAGTATTCGACCAAGATGAGAAGATACTTGTACATTTTCTATTAATATAGCTTACATCAAGGATAATCTTTCAGTCCTTAATTTTTCGTTCTATTGATGGATGAGCTCACAAAATATATTCATAATGGAGTATCTTGAAGTATGTTGTTTACGGATGACATAGTATTAGTTGACGAAAGTAGAATAAATCTTTATAATAAGTTAGAAAGATAGAGAAAAATTTTAGAGTCTAAAGATTTGAAGGTTAATAGAAGTAAGACGAAATACATACATTGAAATTTTAGAAATGCTCAAAGAGATGTTAGTGTGGTCAAAATTAGAGATGAGAAAGTGTCAAAAGTTGATCATTTTAGATATTTACGTACATGATATTGTCATATTTTTCCTCCTCCTAGAACGTGAACTACGACTCAAAAACTACAACCGGAAAACTCAAGAGACACTGATGTGGTGTC
This sequence comes from Eucommia ulmoides, assembly GCA_016647705.1. NCBI lineage: Eukaryota > Viridiplantae > Streptophyta > Magnoliopsida > Garryales > Eucommiaceae > Eucommia > Eucommia ulmoides. The sequence goes on along the minus strand of CM028341.1, from coordinate 17,388,683 downwards.
TACTAAAGAGCCTCCGATGTGAAAATAAGTTAATATATTTTGAGTGGAGGAGAAAAATTAATTGTATCTTTTCATTGGTACTAGCATGCATATATGTGTGTGTGTAAAATTCATACTTAAAATTAACAATTATAAACCGGTTTAAATTAATATCATCATAGACCATAATTTCCCGGTCCAAATTAACAATTACTTATCCTCCATGCCTTATATGATTTGGGGTTTTCCCATTTTAGACCACTCTGGCATTAACTACCCCTGAAGATAACAATAACATTGGAAGAAAGCAGAACAGAAGCAGATATATTATGGGTGACTTTTCTAATAAGGTGATTTACAAATCTACCATTTCCTTTCGGTTTTTCTTTATGCATGAAATAGAGGCTGATTACATGAAAAACTTCACAGCCTCTTAGTCATGTCATGACATGGAGCAAATATTTCCCCCCCACTAAAAAAATATAAATCAGTCTTGAGAAACCTTTCACTACTGGTATAAATCTTCAAGTAGGGTTTTCGTTAGTTAATGAAGCCAATTCCTTATCCTGCTGTTCCTTCAGAAAGCTCTGAGCGGTTCCATTGACAATCTTCATAGAGAAATTCACCAGCACGAACCAAACAACGGTGTTCCAAATCGATGCCAATGATAAGTCCCACTTTTTCACCTGAACCGATGAAAAGGAAAAATTGTAACAAAAATATGCATGACCAACCACACTATAATGGGATATCCCTTGACCCCGCAATGACGATAGCCTCCGTGCGCTGGGCTGCTCTTTTTTATATCTAATCTGCGCTTTTTACCATGCAGAATGGAACTTCTTGCATTTTTCTTGGAAAAATATAGAAAGAAAAGGTTTAGGAATTACAGTGCATGAAAATTGCCTCAATCTATTAGTAAAAAAAAAAAAATTAACTCGCCTTGACATTTGAAACTGGAGGAGAGGCAGTCATATACTCGTCTTTCAGGGCATGTAGTTTGGAGATCAGGTTGGGAAGGATAGAAGAAAGTCCGGGGATTAGGCTTAGCAACCAAATCAACTTATTTTCTACTAGGTCGAGAAGCTGATTGTTGCAAACCGAGATAATAAAAGCTGCCTGTGATATCAGAAACAGAAGATTTTTTGCATCAGTCTCATTAAATGATTAAAAAAAAGTGAAAGTTAATCATTCACATCATACGAAGCATTATAAGGAACAAAAAAGTACATATATCCATCCAAGTCCAAAAGAAGGGCAGGTGGCGTTTGGTTAGTGTTTATGTTTCTGTTCCCACATTAAATGGAAAAAAAAAATCACCAACCAAACGCTACCTGAGATAACCAAAATAACATGATCATCCAAACACATTGGCACCTGATGTTATTATTTGCGAGCATTATAGCTCAACCACAATCAGCAACCATACACTCAAGTATACTACTTGACAATCCAATTGCATTTGTAATTTCACCTCTTCCTCTCAAATCAATTCCATTTTCTCATACCAGCAGCATTTATCATCTTCATATTTTGTGTTATTATTATTATTATTATTATTATTATTATTATTATTATTATCACCAATTAAAAATTAGTAACAGCATTAATGCCCAAAGTATGTAAAGAGTTTACAAACCTGGATGTGAGTCTTGATAATTGCCTTACCAATCAACGTTGCTGAGAAAAACTGCCAAAATGGGATACCGAATTGTCCACACATTATCCCAGCTAGGTCAAATAGAGGATTTGGTACCTGTAAAATATTTCACATATGTTGTAGCTTTTCAAATTTTCAATAGAACCAGTATGATTAACGTGATATTATTGAAAAACAAAACAATTATAAAATGAAACCAAAGCCATTTCTCTTCAACCTGATAAAAGAAGATCAAATCCGCATTTCATGGTGTTTGATTAGTGTTTCTGTTATTTTGTTTCAGTTCCCCAAAGACTAGGCATGGAAGCAGAAATATGGGGAAAATAATTTTTTTCTGCTCTGTTCCCTGGTTTTTAGAACACAATTGAAACATGACAGAATTGTTTTCAGATATCAGTTTCTGTTCCAAATTTTCTAGGAGCAAAAACAAAAAACAAACGCCACCACTGTTTCTCTCCTTCTCAAATCCTTCTCAAAGTTGCAATGTAAAGTAAACATAATATCCAGAGACTAGCAAGTCGAATACAGAACTTGTCGGACACAGAAATACCATCATAAACCAGGACATATTAACTAAGTGTTAATTGTTAAAGCTATGCAAAGAATTGAAAAACATAAAAGAGAGAGTAAACCAGAAATTACTGAAGCAAGAACCAAGATTGTAAAGAAGTTTAAATGTTGCGAGTGTGAAAGGAACCACTGTTTGATCTGTTTTAGGTGAATGGCTATCATTCCACCATCTTCTTTTGAAGAATCAGAATCATCCATGCTTTCCAATTTGCTACCAGATGAACTTGCTGCAAGTGTACAAATTACTATATATCAGAAAATTTCAGATAACGTTGTCTATAACATCATGATTCATGCAAAACACATGCATTATACTTCATTGCTCTGTATTAACCATTTTCACTGGTTAATTAATAATTAAATACACATCCATATCAAGCCTTCACGGCTTCAACATACAATTTCCTTCAGAAGGGGAAAAAAAATTACTGTGACTTAGCCCTGCAACATATTTTTTAAACTTACAGTGAATATATCTTCAAAGTACTTGTGAATTGTGATCACACATGTAATACCAATAAATTTATTTTAACCAAACCGTTGAATAACCTCTCTCCAGTTAAGTTTCAATTAGGTAAAGTTTGAATTACTCAAAATTCTTAAAAGATTTCAATCCATTAAACGATCTTCAAGTCATTAGAATCTAGGGATTCTTATTATATAATCCTCTAATTTCGATTTTTCAATTTTTTCATCCGATTTATAGCCTCTGTGTATACAGGGGTAAGATTGCGTACATCTGACCCTCCCCATACCTTGCAATAGCGGGAGCTTTCATGTACTGGGCTGCCCTTTTTTCATCCAATTTATAGAGCAACATATTTTTTAGTCATTGCCAACTTATTTTTAAGTCATTACCAATGTTTTACTTAACATTGACTATCATTTCAAATATAAATCCCACATCTAGTTAACATTAAGTCGATGGATTCAATCTGTTGATTTTCATTGTAAGACTATAAATGTATTTGAAGGACTACTAAAAAATAAAGAGAAAACAACAAAGATAAAAAAAATAAAAAAATAAAAATAAATAAATAAATAATTGTTGACTTGTTTCAAGGACAATCTGCTAATATACCCTAGATTCTATTTCTTTCATTATGTTAATCTCTATGCATGCACGTGATTTTCAAAGCCAATGACATGCTTGAGAGAGAAGTCATATCACACGATTTGGAGGAATTTACCAGCTCTTGATATAAAATATGGAGGAAGCTCCCCAAGTGCAGTTCCAATACCCCATAAGATAGCCTCAAGCTGAACCTGATGCAATATGCTAGTAAGTGGAATCCGTGAACCAGGAGATAGAAGTCCATACTCGCTGCAGTCTTTATCAAGCCATGAAGGACCTGCTCTGAATTGAATAGTATCATATGGGGCACTTTTTATGTCGACTCTGCCGCAGTGCACAGACTTCATCGTAAACAGAGCAATGTGTGGGCCCAGATACAACAAAAATGTATGCAAACCAGATCCTGGAAAAAGAAGAAGAGGAGGTAAGAATCACAAAGAATACGCGTCACAATCAGTATTTTATCCACAAGGGCATGTGATATATTATCTCCGGGTCTTAGAACTCTATTGACGATTTCCAATAGATTACCAGGCAAAACAGTTTGCATTATATCAATTTCATGTTGTATTCAAAAGATTAACAATATTATTTTTTTAAAAGATGATGAATTCTAATGTTGTGTACAAAAAAGCAACATATAACAAGTGTTGATGAATTACAATATTAAAGATGATAACTTGAATCAGAAGGGAGTAGCACAGTATCACCCCTCTCATCCATGATGTGTGTGTGTGTGTGTGTGTGTGAGAGAGAGAGAGAGAGAGAGAGAGTTTTGCGAATAGTTTCCTTATATCAATTCAACAAACATCGATAACAGCAAATCGAGATTCTGCTCCACGTAGCTAAAACATGGTAAGAAATTTCTCGTCATTTTATGGCGACTGCCTTAATATTCAAATTTCCAACATGTTTAGAAAATAAAGTCAATCTGCCTTCATGACTGGGAAAACATCACCAATTTAGCGACACCTCAAAACTACAATAATTCATAGTTTTCTGCTCAACCATGAGTGAGAAGCTCGGCTGGTTTTTACTACATCAATGACACAAGGAGTCGAGGACCGAAAGCTTCATTGATCCTAACATTCAACTTAACATAAATTTGTATATGACAAAGCTAACGATACTTATGGCCAAAAAACTTCCCTAGTGAATTAGGCATTCCTAGATAATGGTCTCAACGGAATTATACTGTCTCATCTTTATGTCATATTTGACAATTATTGTCTGAAATGTACTTACCCAGACCAATTGAGGATGCCACACCAAGAGCCAACCACCATATTCCGAACCGTAGATAATGGAGAAGCTCCTGAATATGCTGCAGTACCATTTGACTAATATATCAGGCCCTCAAACAATGCCCAACATCAAAACCAAGCAAGAAGCAAAGAATATATCAAAACCCAGAAGTATGAAATCAATCTTCTTCAAAGCATAAAGTCAGGTAAACGATGTAAGATCAATTATATGCATAATGAGACCCAATAAATTTTTTAGAATGAAAATACCTGCTGCTCATAAGGCCTCCAAGTGGTTGTCACCATATACCCAATTCCTCCAACCAGGATACTTAAAAGCATAAACCATCCACGCTTTACACATGAACAAGATATCGGTAGTTGGAGACATCGGGTAACAGACAAAAGGAAAAATTTTAATGTCTTCACAGGTTGTGTTGTCAATGTCAGATTTTCTAATTCCCGTCGATGCTTTTCTAGGAGTCCTGGAGAATTGAAAAATTCAGCAAGTCGAAGAAAATTCACACACTACATTAAATGTTGCTCAATATATACATATCCGTTGTTTTTCTGTTAGTTTAAATGTTAAATTTTGTTAGATCAGATGCAAGGTTTTAAATCGCGGTATTGGATTACGTAACGATAATGGTCGCAGTGTAACGGTATCGAGAGTATTGGCCTATCCATAACAGGAATCGGCCATAACAGTCGTGAATTTTTTAAAATCACCAGAAAATCCTCAAAAATCCAATAATTGTAATTCTTCTACTCATTTAACCTTTAATAAAGACATTCTAATAGACATTATATTATGACATTTTGCTATATATGTAATAAATTAAAAATATAAAAAAGACAAAAATTAGAAATTAGGAACAGTCTTTCTGATCAATCTTAAAATAATAAGAAAATGCACAACATTTAATGAATGTTGCACACACATAATAAAACTATAAAAGATTAAACTAAATATGGGCAGAAATTGTTTGTAGGGCTCAAATTAAACCAAATATGAGCAGAAATTTAAAAAATATATATAACAGTTATAGATTTGCCCAAAAATAGAAAATTCCGTTGTATTGATAAAGAAATTCTGCTAAAAGTGCTTGAATCTTGTCGAAAATGGAGTAAAGGGCTTAAATCAGGCCAAAAATGGAGTGGAGGAGGGTTAGACAGCATAGATTTGGTCGAAACTTTGCTGGTTGGGTTGGAGAAGGGATGAAAAAGGGTTGGGTGTGACGAGAAAGGTGAGCAAAGAGTTGTTTGGATGCATATATGTAGAATCGGCCGTAACGGCTTATAACCACCGTTACACTAATGCGTAACGGCCGTTAGTATTGTTACAAGTGTGAATCAGACTGCAACTGATTTATTAGTCCGTAACAATATTGGAGGACCGAAAATCCATTACGTATCGGCCGTTAAGCTAAGTAATAGCCAATACTTAAATCCATGGTCAAGATGTAACTTAGCAAAAAAAAAAATGTCAAATGTTACACATAGAAAGATCGTTATAACATTCTAAAATCCCATAGCATTGTTTAGTAAGAATCCGTGTCATATGAATGCCGAAAACAAATTACTTGAAGACAATTTTGTAAAGAAAGAAGCAACATTTGAGCTGTCGCTAGTAGATGCATCAACATCGACTGTGTAAAAATTGTATCTTTAAACATGACACTTGCAAGCAGAAGCTCTACCTGATACAAATATTATTTAAAAACAAAACAATAATAAAATTGACCTTAGAAAATTTTCCTAGGTTTTCCAAAGCCCCCAAGCCACGTGTCCTTGCCTCAGTTAAGAAAATCAAATTTCTTCTTACACAAAAAAATGTCATACATTGAGAGAAGTGGCGATTATTTTTTATATTCCCCAAATTTCATGAACAACCGCAGGCAGTAGAACAAAATGTTGAACCAAATCAAAACTATCCAACATTCTCGAACTCAACAAAGCAATAAACATCTTTCTCCCCACCCCCACCCCCACCCCCACCCCCACCCCCATCCCCCAATATCTCTGTTTCTCGAAAATTAATAAACAAGAAGAGAAATAGAAAACTCCAAATACTACATAGATTGCTCATTTCATTCGAATTCAAACCCTAACTTCACAAATGCTAAACCATTGTCCATCAAAAAAGGCTCAAATTGCGCAAAACACAGGCAACCAGTCTACATTATATCTATTTATGAAAAAAAAAAAAAAGGATTAATTAAATTAAATTACCTGAATAAGCAGAATCAAGATGAAGAGGAGAACGAAGAGCAGGACCGGAAGAAGATGAAGACGGATTTTTGTTTGGTTGGGACTCCATTTTGCATGACACACTGGCGACAACGCCGCCTGATTATTTATTTGAAGGAATTACATTGGTTCCCTCGAAATTCGGAAATCGGATCATGCAGGGAAACGAGAAACGAAGGCCCGTTTGGTAACCCATCCCATCCCAGAAATTCTCATTCCATTCCCAGATTTTTGGGAATTCTATTTGAGAATAGCGTTTGGTAATTTTTGTTTCTGTTTCCATTTCATTCCAATTTAAGAATTGAGCCCACTTTTTTCTTAAGAAATGAGAAACAAAAAAAAGTTGTTTCTCATTATTCTCATTCCATTCCCAAAACCTATGGTCACTATTCACCTACCGGCCGACCACTGTCCGCCGCCGCCGACCACCGCCGGCGGGAATTTTCCGGCCACTTCCGGCAGTCGCCGGCGACGGCACCATTGTCTTCCGGCCGGCGTCGCCGGCGCCACCGCCGTCCGGTCATCGCTGGCGGGGGCACCGCAATCTGGGACGCCGGAGAACCGCCGCCGGCCGTTGCCGGAGCGCCGGCCAGCCGGAGCCGGAGCACCACCGGCGTCCGGCGCCGGTGACGGCGCCACCACCGTCAGGCCAAAAAAAAAAAAGATTTTAGGATAAAATCGTTACCAAACACAATTCCCTTCCCAAAACAAAAAAAAAATTATCGTTACCAAACGCGATTCTACTCCCAAAAAGAAAACAAAATTCCCATCCCATTCCCATCTCACTGCTGGAATGGAAACAGAAACGGTTACCAAACGCCACCGAATTTTTTTTTTTTGGTTTATAACTGCAGATTTGAGAGGGTCTGCATATTTTCCCGAAAGAGAGGTCGTTAAGTGGGTGGGTCCGCTGTTTTTAATGGGGGATTTTATTTGCATTTAAAAAAAAAACAGTATATGTCATAATTCTTTTTAAAAAAAAATAATTAGTCCAAGTCTATCCTTAAAAAAAGTTGAATTGGGTAGTATATAAGGATAGTCATGGGCCCGGGGCCCGCTCACTCATTTTTAGGACTTGGGCTTGTATTTTGGGCCCGTGAGCAGAGCCTAAACTTGAAAATCCAGGTCTAATCATTTTTAGGGCCGGACTTGGGCCTTGCTATATTGTTTTAGGGTCGGACGGTCATTTTTTAATATATATATACATACACACACATATATATTTTATTAGTCAATGTGGATAACAGACTGTACTCAACTCAAATGTGATCAAAGATACCTTTACAAAGGGTCATCACTTATCAGCAAGAGCAACTCTCTTTCTCTCTAAAAACCCTAGGTGAAGGAGGCGATGGTGGCGAAATCGCCACCGCCGTGTCCCCTGCCTGATTCAAGCTCACTTTCCCCATACTCTATTCATCTCACGTCTCATTCTCGACCTTACTCTCTCCCTGATCTCGTGATGTCGCTTCTCCGAACCTTCACGAAGACGACATCCCTCGCCACCGATATGCCGTCGACCTCGCCACTGTCCTCGTCATCCCCAATCTTGCTACCCATCCCTCTGCGGAGGACCGCATCTCGCTCGAAATGAGCAGATCTAGATGGTAGTGGTCGGATTTCAAGGCAATATTTCGTGTCGTTCGTCGTCTCCATTGCTCGCCATCTTCGATTGCTCAGTCACTCGTTGTCGTCGATCGCTTAGTCGTCGTTTTGTGCTTCTTCGTTGATCGTCATTGTCATTCGTCGCCGTTGATTGCCACGACGGGTTTTGGTAAGTGATTATTTTTATTTGTATTCATGAGTAATTATTGGTCGTCGTTTGATTTGTGTTCATGATTTATGTTCGTCTTTGGTGAAATTGCTTCAAATCTATGAAACTTTGTTGCTCTTTGTAGTACTAAGCTCCGTTAATGAAGTATGATTTACACTTTGATTTACACTTCTAGGGCTCAACTTCCCTTCAATTTTTAGTATTTTATCTTTTATTGATTTTTTTTTTAAATTGTTAAAAAAAATTATAAGGCCGGATTTGGGATTGATTTTTTTGTATAGAGTCGAGATTGGGAATGGTAATAGGGTCTAATCATAGGACTGGACCGGGCTCGGGCCTAGCAAATTCTTATAATACCTTAGGCAAAGCTCGGCCCGGCCCATGACCACCCCGAGTATTACAAATAATTTAACTATTTTTATTTCTTTTAAATTTTTTTATCATACAATTTGATACAGTTGGTTTTACCCAGGTTGGTTGAATCATATAAACCTCACCTGTAACGGCTCGGTTTCTCAAGGCCGTCACATGGTTTCTCCTCTTGAAGAATTATGACCAAAACCGATCAACCAAAATTTCGTCCTATAAAATCTGGTAAATTTGTCTTATAAAAATATTTTAATTTACAATGCGACGACGAAACTTATAATTATTGAATTCACCGATTTTACAAACAACGGCAATAATTTAGTTGTCGATTTTACAACAGTAACTAATATAATAATTACAATTTAAATCCAACTGAATAACCAATAGTTTATTTCGAATTAATCTAAGAATTTTTACGATGTTACGATGACAGTTATAACTATCGAATTCACCGATTACACCGATAAATAATAAATTCAATTATTACAATTTAATTAGAAATTCAGCTGAAATTCTTTTCACCGCATTATTTTTAAATACACAAATAAATTCTTGGCGTCAGTCAATTTAATACTAACGTTTGAATTTGTAATTTACTATACAATTACAGCGACAATTATAATTATCGGTTTAAATTTTACAATACGACAACAATAATTATATTCAATTTATCGCATCAGTTTTTTTTCAGCGATAAATATTAACTATAATTATATTATATTTTATTTTAAAATTAAGTTCAAAAATATAAATTGTTGCCAAAGTCATCCCCTAAAAATTATAACTTATTTAAATAGAATAATATTTTAAGATATAATTTTCAAAGTATTACACCATCAATATCCAGTAAGCCATACTATGCTTAAGTGGACCTACACCATAAGTCCAATATGATCAAGGCATAAGTCAATATGGGTTCAACACAACGTGAGCAATATGGGCTCAACATTAGTTATATGAAGAAGCTAAGCTGACCTCTTTTGCGGATGAGGGCTGAACTAATGAGTTGAGCTCTTTTGCGAAAAAAGATTGATCTAATAAGCTACTGATCTTAATCACGAAAGAGAGGTACATCAGTTCAGCACATGAGACCAAGCTTAGCTTATTAATACCCAAAACAAACCTAACGGAAAGATGGTGACCTTCCACATGAACTTTAGGTCAATTACAATCTTTCACATGAATGTGACGACAGTTACAATCTCCCACATAAATGCTGGGAACAGTTATAGAGAAATAAATGAGATATTAGGTGACATAAAGAAGAAATCAAGTATTTTTACCTTATATATATATATATATATATATATATATATATATATATATATATATATATATATTATGTCATTCAGGTAACAAACACAGCTCATACCATAAAATAGACTAACTTATTCTCACGCTGGAGGTGCTTTGGCTGACTCTATACCGGTGTCCCTTGGACTTTTCAATTTTGAAGGTTAGCTGGAGGTTTTTGGCTACATTACAATTAAATGAAAGTGTGAAAGTAGTACAACGAAATAAGCTAGTAATCTAAGTAAGCACAAGCAAACAAACATAGATAGGGATAAAGACAATTTGACACCACAATTTCTAGTGATTCGGCCACGATCTCTTATTGTCTACGTTTACTCCCCTAAGCTCCTTCGGAGATTTTTAATCCATTAATTTCCTGATCTTCTTTGCTAGTGATGATCAAACGAATACAACCAACATAAAGTTCGTTTTTACCTATTTACTCTCTCAGAATTCCTTCACTTAAACCAACACTCTAGTTTAAGTTAGAATTCACATCCTCACAGGTTCACTTTTATCTGAATTAGTTTTAGGAGATAACATTCGAAACTTCTATTAATCACCTATAAACCAATATACCCTATATTGACTCATTAGGTGCTTATAGAAGTACGTATAATCAAGATATAATATGCAAGTACAAGTAAACAAAAATCACGTTCAACATATAATCAATTACGTGCACATGCTACAAAAATCAATTTAAACAATTAAGCTCAATATACAATGTGTATGATTCTTTTACTAAGTCAAGCTAAGATGGTTTTCAAGATAGTAATAAACCCATTGAATATTCAGTGAAAACGTCCGGTTAGTTTACCCCTTTGTTATGTTGATATGCAGGAAATATAAGATCTCGTAGAATAACTTAATCTCGCCGGCAGAGCGAGTTCTTCCTGTGTCCATTATAGTAAATCTAACGAATTTTGTGATTCTTTAGAAAATATTTTTTTCATTCTTTGATTAAAGCTCTTTGGGTTTTCAAAAACAATTAATTTCAATGTAAAGGACAATTTAAAAACTCTTTGGGCAAGTTCTAATAGCATGTTTAATATCCTCAATAACATGATGACATCTTTGGCAGAAAGAAACAAGAGACATCACTACTCCAGAATCCCTAAACAAATTAATAATAAGTCTTTTATGGAAAGTAGTCCAAAGAAAAAAAATTAAGTGGCTTTTAACTTCCAAATGCAATTCCATTTACTCAACTCCCAGTTATTATTACTGGGATTTTCATCTAAAAGATACGTAGATTTAATAGTGAATAGACGAGAGTTTTCTAGTTGCCATAAAAGTTTATCTTTTCTATCAAACACATCGGTTCCATATTAAGGATTAGATTTATAGTCTTATCATCAATAAGATGAATGATAGTGTTGATGAACCAACAACCTCTATCATCAACAATATCCGCCACTTTAAGGTTAAAATTATTTTGAATTTCTTGATTACTAAGGGGTTTATCACCACACCACTAATCAATCCACAAATTAACGGTAGTACCATTTCCAATTTTTCGTTTAATCCATTTCCTAAATATATCCTTAGAAGCAAAAATACCCGTCTAAATATGCGAGCTTCCAATTTTTCTATTCTAGGAACTATGATTGTTTTCAAGTGAATATTTATCACGAATAACTCTAAACCATAAACGCTTATCATTTAGAGCAATTTTTTCGACCAAGTTTAACAAGAAAGGCCCTTAGATCTAGCCTTTTGAAACCTAAGTCCACCATCATCTTTTTATTTATAAACATTATCTCAATTAACATGATGGAATTTTTTCTTATCCTCACTATCCCTCCAAAGAAAATTCCTATTGATTCTATAAATTTGATCACACACCTTGAGGGGAATAAGAATATTTTGCATAGAATAGTTAGGGATAGTAGAGGTCACAACTTTAATAAGAACAACTCTACCCGCAATAGAAATGATATTAACTTTCCAGGTAGATAAACGGTTTTGCATTTTCTGAAGCACATGATTCATGTGATATTTATTAAGTCTAACATGAATAAGGAGAAAACCAAGATAAGTATCCAAGTCTTTCGTAAGCCTCAATATCTACTGAAGTCCCTAGCTCTCTAACTGGGAGGGGGAAATACAATTTAAATTTAGTAAAATTGATTTTTTGACCCAAAGCTTTAATAAAATCACCAAGAATGTCAAGAATAAAATTGACCTGTTTATTATTAGCTTTCATAAACAGGATTAAGCCATCAACAAAAAAACAAGTGAAAATGATAGGGCCTTTTCTAAACGCTCTAAACCATCTCTCAGACCTGTTGGCCCATTTAGCTACCCAAGAGGGGGGGTGAATTGGATAGTTATAAAAATTTAAATTATTAAATCTTTTCACTTAATTTATCAAATAATCAATTTATCCTAAATCAATTATTATCTTTATTACGCAGAGGATAAATGTTTATATTGTAAGTACACACCCAAACAGAATATAATAAAAATAATAAAATAATACACGAAGATATATCCTGATTCAGTAAGCTAGTCTTGCCTAATCTAGTCCCTCGAGCTCCACGGATATTCACAACCACTAATCCCTTGATCCCTTTACCAGGTAGGAACCAAACCCTTGCAATTTCTCTTTTCACAGGTTAAGGAAGAACCTTATCTTTTTATCAGGTTAAAGACTAACTTAATTCTATTATAGGAAGAATCATCACCTAATCCTTTTACAAGCTAAAGATCAAACCTAATAGAGGCTAAAGATCAAATCTCACAACTCTCACAAGTATCATTTTCGCAGGTAATGATGAAACCTTCACAATTTACTCAATTCAATTTAGGAAGAATCAAAATCTAGTTCTTTTCAAGGAAAAAGAATAGCCTAACATTTTTATACCTTGCGAAAAGATCAAACTCTAATAAAATCTAGCTACCCTAACTAGACACCGGCCTAACTATGTCTAATCCACTCAAACTCACAAATACAAAAAATTATAAGTTTCTTCCCACCAAGAGTTTCTACCACCTCAAAACAGTTATACTCAATTAATATCACAAAATTTATTATGTGATAGAATTAAAGTAAGGTAAACTAATATCTGATTAATAACAAGTATGAGTAGCACAAATTATAGCACGTAATCAGATAATAACACGAAATAGTTTTAAAAAGATTTTTATGCTCTTAAATTTGAAAACGATTGTTCAACAATCTTAAATCCAAGAAATCAACAATAATATATGTTGGCCCAGTGAACTATCCAAGAGGGTGGTGAATTGGGTAGATATAAAAAATTATTAGAGAAAATACTTCAAAAATCCAAATAATTAATTTTAATCTTAAATTAATTATTATCTCTATATAGCAGCGGAAATATATTATTAATAAGGTGCACACCAAACAACCAAAAATAAACAATGTAAATAAAACAGCACACCAGAAATTTATCCTGGTTCACCATGCTAATCTTGGCTAATCTAGTCCTCCAAACCCCCACGGAGATTCGTACCCACTAATCACTAAGATTCCTTTAAACAGGTAGGAACCAAACCTTTACACAATGATTATTTTCACAGACTTAGAATCAACCTTTATAAATTCTTTTTCCCAAGCTCAGGAATAACCTCTTCTTTTTTCCAAGTTCAAGAATAACCTCTACTTTTTACAAGCTCAAGAATAACCTAATTCTTTTTACATCTTAGGTTAAAGAATCAAAATCTTAGGTAAGGATGGAACCTTTACAAAATCACTCACAAATTCATTCAAGGAAGAATTAACACCTCAATCTCTTTATCGAAAGAGATTGAAACCCAGCTATCCCCGATTAGATACTCCCAATAGTATCTAATCCACACACAACTCACCAATTACAAAAAATTGATAAGTTCTTCCCACTTGGAGTTTCTGCCACCTCAAATCAATTTAAACTCAATTAATGTCCTGATAATTACTAATGATAGAATTAAGTGAGGAAACAAAAATCTGATTATAAAAATAATACGGGTAGCATAATTAAGCACGTAATTAGATTAACACACAAATCATTTTAAAAGATTTTTTATACTTTTAAAGTTTAAAAGCGATTTCTCATACAATCAATTCACCAAGCAAGCAATGATAGCAATAAACTCAATTAAGAATATGTTTGGAATACTTTCACCAAGAAAACATAAAAATCTGATTATAATAGACATAAATAACACATAAATAAGTATGTAATCATATTTTCACCAAAAATCGTTTTAAAATATTTTTATGCAATTTAAAGTTCAGAAAACGATTTTATCAAAATCTTATCAATCAAGCAAATATAGAAAAATAAATATGCAATAAAGACTAATAGCTTGGAAAGATCTTACTCGAATAACATCGAAGAATTATAGATTGAAATGGTAAACAGCTCAAATCGGTGACGCTTATACAATCAGTGTTTTAACTCAAGAACTCCTCAACGATTAATATAACAATTTGATATCTCAAAATAATATAAAAATTATGACTCTTAGAAAAATTTATGAACTGAATAGTTCTTGATTTTTTTTTAATATTATATGAAGTCCACAGGTCTATTTAAAGCCACTTGAAACAAGCCCTATAACGGCTAGTTTCCACAAAATATGTCATTTAAAATCACCTATAGACCCCATATATTGATTCCTTTCAATTAAGGTGTATTTTACTTAATTATAGCTTTCAAAATATTCAATATAGTCCCTCAAAAGAATTTTCAAACTCAAATCAATAAGATATGAAGTATTAAAAGGACCGATTTGAAAAACATTTTAATTCCATGTACCAAATCTATATAGATATTCAAATAAGAGTATTATATCTTAAAGATATTCATATCCCTAAAACCTTTCAATCAAGTAACCAAATAACGGTTAGTTAACGGTCAATTTTTTAATAAATCCCGAAATTCTACAAAACCTGAAATAGACTTATCAATCGACCAACCAAGACACATCTGTCGACCACTCGATTCAGGATACTAGCCAAGCCGAAATTCCTTTGCCCATCGGTCGACCGCCCATCCATTATCTGTCGACCGGACAATTCAGAGAGTTTCTCAAGTCGACCTAGAGATTCAAAGAGTTCATTATTTGGCCACAGGTCGACCTACCTATCGACCGAACGATTCATTGACTTTATCTAATTTTCATAAGTCGACTTATCTGTCGACTGGAACATGAAGAGCTTCTTCCTTAATTTTATTTTAAATATTTTTCTTTGACTTTTTCGCTCCTTTAACCGATTTCTTTTCTCGGTTACTCCACTAACTTCTTAAATTCAATTTTAATCAATTATCTTTATTTCTTTTTCAATTACACACAAGAGAAAATAATTCCACTAATTAGGATTCTATAAAAAACACACATAATTCTAAAATTATTTTTGTGTCGTGTGTGATCTTAATCAGGATATATTAAGAGTAAAAATAGATTAGAGTTGTTTTCACCTAGATTCTTCAGAATCTTCAATCTCTTAGTATTCATCTCTGCATCCTTCACAATTGCTTCATGATATTATTGTCTCTACATCTTTTATAATTATTTCATGATATTGTCTGAAACTCTTTAAACTAAAACACTCAATAAACACATTAGTTCTACCAAAAATATCAACATTTAATTGTTCATCAAAATCTTAGGATCAACAATATAAAATCTAAATTAAGAACAATAACTTGGAAAGATCTCACCAGAAAAACACCCAAGAATAAAAACAAGATCGCAAGATAGCACAGACTGGTGACGCCAATGAAACAACGCTTTAGCTTAAGAACTTTAACACAAAATCTCTCTCGAATAATCTAAGGAGAATGATAACTCTTAGAAAATCCTAGGAACTGAGAGCTCTTGATGTATTTTTATATAATTTTCGCAGGTCTATATATATATAGATTGAGATCAAGCCTTCTAACGACTATTTTTCAAAAGATATGCCTTTAAAAGGCACTTATAGACCCCATATATCATATTCATTCAATTCTGGTGTATTTCACTTAAAATGACTTTTAAAACTCTCAATTAAGCCCATAAAATATTTCTTAATCATCAATCACAAAGATAGAAAATATTTAGTTGCTAAAATCGATAGAATTTTTAACTATATGGACCAAATAAATAGGGATATCAAAATACATGTATCATATCTTCAATGGGTTTAAATCCCCCGAAATACTCCATTGGAATCATAAAAAATGGCTAGTTTTTTACCGAAATCCCAAATTTCTCGATATTTCAATTGAACAGTCGGTTGACCGAACCTTGACCAGTCGATTGACCAATTGATTTAGTGTACAAACTGGGTTAAAACCAAACAGCCAAGCGGTTAACCGATCTCTCCACGGTCGGTTTACCGATTGATTCAAGATGTTTTCCTAGGCAAAACACAGCACAATCAGTTGACCGATTGCCTTACAATTGGTTAATCGACTGGTTCAGAGACTTTCACTTTTTCAGCCTTAGACCCATCGATTAACTGATCCCTTCTTGGTCAGTTGACCGATTGATGCAAGATCTTTATATTTTGCTCTGAAACCTCACTGTTTCAATCAGTTGACCAATCCTTTTTGGATTAGTTAACAAATTGCCGCTGGTTGGTCAATTCCTTTACCAATTTTTGCTCCAAAACGCATCGTTTAATTAAATTAACCGATTGCTTTTCTCTGTTAACTAAATTGCCTAAATTTCAACTTTAAACATGATTTACACTTAGGTTAATTTTCATTTTTCAATTTCAAATAGAAGCACATATTATTTAATCACTAACTAGGATCCTAAAATTCATAAAATCAAACACACAAAAATATAACTCATTTAATAGTATCACGTGTGATCCTAATCTGAGTTGCATTAAGAGTATAAGAGTATTGAGTTATTTTCACCTAATTTCTTCAGGATCTTCAACACTCTTCATTTCTTCAATGTCCATCTTTACACCATTGATATTTTCTTCAAGATACAATCTTTAAATAAAACTCTTTTTCTTAAACACTCAACAAACTCGTTAGTTCCACAAAAAACATCAACCTTTAATTATCCATCAAAATCTCGGGATCAACACTTTCCGAACACTCCCATTAATTAGATGAGGAAGTCTTTCTATGCATAACGTGAAAAGATAGGGAGACAAAAGATCCTTTTGCCTATGTCCCCTAGAAGGTTTAAATTCCTCTAGAGGT
This sequence comes from Eucommia ulmoides, assembly GCA_016647705.1. Classification (NCBI taxonomy): domain Eukaryota; kingdom Viridiplantae; phylum Streptophyta; class Magnoliopsida; order Garryales; family Eucommiaceae; genus Eucommia; species Eucommia ulmoides. Next base: position 17,371,309 of record CM028341.1, on the reverse strand, counting down.
TCCCCATTCCAATGAATGGAAAGAGCAGAATTAGAAAACACAAGATATAATCAAGTGGATCCAAAGAGGGGAAAAATTAAAGTTCATAAGATTTTCTTCAAAAAAAAGTCTAGTTAATTTTATCGTAAGCTTTTTCTAAATCAATTTTAAGGACAAGGACCATTTCTCTACTCTTAGATTTTCTAAGAAAGTGCATAATTTCTTATGTTATGACCACGTTATTTGTAGTCATGTGGCCAGGAAAAAAAACTACTTTGGAAAATGACCAACCAGATTACCAAGCAGGGGTCTAAGTCTAGAAATAGGCAGTTTAGTAACGATTTTATATGTGGTATTACACAAACTTATAGGTTTAAATTGACTAATAAAATCTAGAAAATCAACTTTAGGAATAAGGACAACTAAGATTTTATTATTAATAACAAGTATCTCTCTCTATTCTTAAAGTAGTTCTTAACAAACTTAACGACATCCACACCAATACTACCCTTGTTTCTCTTAAAGAAGATAGGTTAATAGCCATCCAGCCTAGGGACTTTCAGGTCTTTCATACTAGTTAAAGTCCTGCAGATCTTAGGGCCAGAGGGAATATTACAAAGGGAATAATGAAGGTCATTATTAATTTTAGAGCAAGGATCCCCAATACACCCCACCAGCCCATTACTCTCATCAGTTAAAAAAATAAGATTAAAGAAGTAATTAGTAATAATTAATTTAAGATCATTAGGGTTATTGACCCACACATTATCATTCTTAAGTATCGAAATTTTATTTTTTATTCTTCTATGAAGGGCCATGCTATGAAAATTTTATTATAATTTATTATTCGGATTATCGAGAGAAATCCACTACATCTTAGATTTTTGAAGCAAGTAGATCTCTTCTTTAATAAGAATATCTTCGTAATTCCTTTGGAGCTCAATTGTAAGACGGTTAAGATTATGAGAAAAACTATGTAATTGAGCTTTTTGAATACCTTTAATTCTCACAGAAATAATACGCTTATTTTTAAGGGCAGATTACAAATATGGTCCTTATATTGGCAGTATATTTTCTATGTGGCCCTCAAATTTTTAGTTTTTTTTTTTTTGTCAAAGTGGCCCTCCTATTTGCACGTGATTTTTTAAGTGACTCTTTAGTAAAAAAAATGGGGTTAAAACTAACAAATTTGAGGCATGTGACTTACACATGCGAATCCCAGGGGTGGAAAGATAATTTGACATGAAAAAGGCAAGTCTTGGTGTTCCAGCCAAATGTTTCTCACTTTAATCTATTACATGCCTTCATCTTCTCTCCTTTAAAATACAATCGAACGGAAGCTTGCCTCCTATTTTGAACAAGCTCTGAAGAAAAAATTGAAAGCATTAAACAATGTAGGAAAATAACTTGAATAGGTGAAGAACAATGTCATTGTTTTGTTGGTGCCGAAAGAGAGCTTATTTGCATACATCATGGATGAGAGAGAACCCACCTTGAAGTTTTTTTTACTGCGAAAAATATGGAGTAAGTAGATATTAATTTTACTAAACTATTGAGTTGGAAAAAAAAACTGAACTTTGTGATTTTTTTCCTCTTAATGTTAATGCACATTTTTTGCCATTAATTTTACTTTTTGAGGCCTCTTAGAAATTTTTGACCGACCACTAAATTGGGAGAAAAAATTAGTGCCGAATCTAGGCATTTTTTGGCCATGAACTGGAAAAGACTCTTAACTTGATGAGTTTTTTTTTTTTTTTTTTTTTTACCAATTTTTTCCTCTTACTATTTTACCAATTTTTGAACAACCACTGAATTGTGGGGGAAAAAACAGTGCATTCTTGGCCGCGAACTGGAAAAAAAAAGAAAAAGTAGTGCATGTAGTGCCATGCACTGCATTTGTTGGACAGTAATTGAGAAAAGAACATTTGGACTTTTTTTAGTATTATTTTGTTCTAAAACATTATGATTTTTTATAAGTAAAATTGTGTTTTAATATAAATGGGAGAAGGTTGTGATTTTTTTATATGACATGATCAACCAATATGTGATAGAGCAAAACAAAGGATTCCAAGTTTAATAAGAAGGGTTGAAGCATATCAAAAAAAGAAAAAATACATGTGGGTTTATTTGATAATGAGTTACCTAGTTTTTTGGCATTATATTTTTATTTTAAGAGTAAACGGAAAATGTATTGATATGGTATCTTGTATTGTATTGACACTGGACGTTATATTTCATTGATTTGAATCTGAGTATTTTGTATTGACAACATATGATATTTTGGTTGCATTTTTTATGCATGTTTGGTATTTGGTTTATTTTGGAACTGGATGTTAATGGATACACACACTAAACTAGTTGCACACAAAACCAAAAAATAACACAAAACTGAACTCAATACAAATTTGAATTTAGATTCTCCAGCTGTGGGCTTGTTTTATTAATATCGGCATGAACACAAAACTAGTTGGAGAATCTAAATTTGAATTTGGGACAATACATAAAACCGAAACTGATACATTAATTACAAATGTATTTGGACACAAAATCCTAGACAACACACAAAGTTGGACTGCACACAAAACCTAGACAACACACGAAAAAACTGAATTGATACATACATAAAAAAACATTACCAACTGAACATACATTACACTAACTGAACATACAAATTTCATCCAAAATATTACCAGCAGTGCAGTATCCAAAGAGCCACAAAACATACATTACACCAATAGTGTTATAGCTCACAAAACAAAAATTACACTAAGCCAAAAAGACCATAACTACAACTAGCCAAAAAAAAACATATAAAGTCGTAGCACACAAAAAATAATCAAAAATCATACCAAAGAACTTTACATTGTAACTAGAAAAATATCCCAATCACTTTTCTAAATTATTCCTAAACCACCTAACTATTGTAGGTAGATTTATTGGAGTTGAATTTTTTCTTGAATTTGATGCACTACCAGTTGTACTTCTAGATTGGCTCCAAGTTTCTTTTGGATATTTTTTCTTGAATTTGATGTTGATCAAACAACTTCATTGTTTACCTTGTATGAAAAACAATATTATTTTAGTGCTAAAGAACCGAACAGTAATTCAATAATTGAGAATATATCTTCTTCGAAGTAACACAACTTTTTTGCACTTTTTACTGAATTTGATGGCTCGGGTTCAACAGCTTCATTATTCATTTTATTCTTGGTTGCACTCCTAGTTTCTTTTGATGGCCGAGTTTCATTTACTTAGTAAGAAAAGTTACACTTAAGAATGTACTACTTTGCTCAAAATCTACAGCACACCAAAGTAAATTCAGAGTACCTTTTTCTTCATTCTACCAACTTTGATGGTCCTTTTTTAGCTCCTTGACCCTCACACCCTTTCCGATTGAGACCCTCATTCCCGCACCTACTGCACTTGATGTTATAAGGCTCTCTTCTCAATCTATTTTTGTCTTTCAGCTCATCAAGTAACCTTTTTCTCTTCTTTTTTTGGGTCGACCTCTTTGCTTTTTCCACAAAGGTGGCAGAAGTTCAATGTTAGAACTTCTTACCCAAAAAATGACACTATTCTGTTGAACCCTAGGTTTTAATGAACAATTAAGTATTGATATTTTTGGTGGAACTAATGATTTTTTTGTAGCGTTTCATAAAAGAGTTCCAATCAGTTGATTAAGAAGAAGACCTCACGAAGAAAGCATAAGGGGTGCAAAATGGACGTAATGAAGAGTTTTAAAGATCTTGTGAAAGACTAGGTGAAAACAACTCTTTACTTATATACTCTTAATACAACCCAAATTAGGATCACATATGACACTTTAAATGAGTTATTTTTATGTGTTTCTTGATATGAAATGATAGAGTTTAATATCTTAATTCAAGATTTTGTATGTGCTCCTTATGTGAGATGAAATTGATAATTGACCTAATTGAAAAACATGTTTTAAAGTATAAAAAGTAAAGTAATCTGGTCAAATATGTCAAGCGAGAAAAGCAATCGGTCAATCAAATCAAACAGTGAGTTTTAGACCAGAAATGAGGTGCTACTGATCCAGTTGGTCAACTGAATTGAAGAGGTCAATCAACAGTTTGAAACAGTGGCAAAATTGGTGAATGAAGTAAATAACCTGAACCAATCGGTCAACCGATTAAAGTTAATCGGTCAATCGTTTGAGTTAATGAATTTTTTGAAGAGAAACTTGAACATCCTGAACCAATCGGTCAACCGATTGGTAGGGCTCGGTCAACCAACAGTATCCGTTGAAATTTCGAGGGACTTGGACTCTTGGTTGAAAACTATCCATTTTTTAGGATTTTAAGGGAGAGATTTAGGGGATTTAAACTTAATTAATATATAGTCTACATACTCTATTATCTCTATTGATTTGGTCCATAAACTTTGAGATTCTTCTAAGTTAAATGGATTAATACTTCTTATCTTTATGGTTTTAAATTGAGAATACTTTTGTAGATTTATTTGAGAGAATTGAAAAATATTTTACTGTGGAATACGCCTAAAATAAGAGGCATTGTTATATGGGGTCTAAGAGTGTCTTTTAATGGCATGTCTTTGAAAAACTAGTCGTTGGAAGGCTTGATATATGTTTATAAAAATAGACATGCGGGAATGAGTTAAAAATACATCAAGAACAATCAGTTTAAGCGTTGTTAAGAGTTATATTTACACTGAGATTTTTGTGAGAGATTCATTCTTCGTTCTTGATCTAAAGCGCTATTGATTTAGACTTGAGTTCTATTACTATTTTGTCATTATCTTCAGTGTTTCCCATTGAGATATTTCCAAGATTCGTTGTTTATTTTGAATTCACATATTTATTGCTTGCTTGGTTTTAAGATTATTTAGAAAATCGTTTTAAACTTAAAAGTCTGAAAAAATCTTTTTAAACGATTTTATTTGATTATCTGATTACGTGCTCTAAATTGTGCTACCCACTTTATCATTTAATCAGATTTTATTTGTCTCACATTGTATCTATCATGTAATAATTTTTGGGATATTAATTGAGTATATTTATATTGAGGTAATAGAAACTCCTTGTGGGAAGAACCTCATTTTTTTTATTTTGTATTTGTGAGTTTGAGTGGATTAGACATGTTTGGGACGATGTCTAGTTAGGGTAGCAAGGTTTTGATCTTTTTCTTGTGAAAAATATTAGGGTTTGATATTTGTTCTCCAAAAAGGTTAGGTTAATCTTTTCTCTTGAAAAGAAATAGGTTTTAATTCTCCCTGAAATTGAATTGTTATTTTGAGTGATTTCTAAAAGTTCATCCTAAACCTGTGAAAAGGATAAGTGAGAGAGTAGTTAGGTTAATCTTTGACCTGGTAAGAAGATAAGGTTCATCCTTAACCTAGGAAAAGGGTAAAATTGTAAATGTTGATTATGTGCCTATAAAAGAATCATTGTGAGAGTTTGGTTCCTACCTGATAAAGGAATCAGGGTTTTAGTGGGTCGCAAATCTCCGTGAAACTCAGGGGACTGGATTAGGTAAGAGTAACTTACCGAATCAAAATATATCTTGGCGTGTTGCATTGTTTACTTTCTATTATATTGCGTTTGGGTGTGCACTTAGTATTAAACTTTTATCTGCTACGTAACTAAGATAATAATTAATTTAGGAAAATTAATTATTTGATATTAAATGTTTAAAGAATTAATTCATTAAATTTTGTAGTTACCCAATTCATCTCTCTCTTGGGTAGCTCTTTGGGCCAACAATTGGTACCAGATCTAATTTAGCTTGTTTGGCTTAAAATCCTAACTAAGAAAGATCATGTGGCGTACTATATGGCCTCTATCAGTGAGGGGCAATCTATGCACTGTCCATTTCTACTTACAGGTAGTAATTATGCTTTTTGAAAAAATAGGATGATTGCATTTCTTCAAACCACTAATTATAAGACCTGGTTGGTTATTGAAGATAGTCCATACGTTCTTAAAGAGAATGGAGTAATTAAAGAGAAAGAATAACTGAGTTCCTTTGATAAACAAAAACTGTATATTAACTCTCAAGCTATTAACATTTTGTTTTATTCCTTAGATGCAAATGAATACAATAAAATTTCAGATTGTGTTTTTGCGAAAGAAATGTGGAATACATTGAAAACTACATATGAAGGAACTAATCAAGTGAAGCATTCCAAAATCAATACCTATACTCATTAATTCGAAGTATTTAGAATGGCTAATGTAGAAACAATCTCGAAAATGTTTGTGAGATTCACCAACATATGCAACAATCTTGATCAGCTTGGAAGGTCGTATTCCATGGCGCAGAAAATACATAAGATTTGATATCATTAACCAAAATTTGGCAAACAAAAGTAATTACAATGAAGAAGATCAAAGATCTTACTAAATTTATTCTCGATGAACTCATCGGTGATTTGATAACCCACGAGACGGCCATGCAACAATATGAGGTTGGATCAGAAAGAAAAGTAAAAAGGAAAAAAAGATCTATGAAAGAAACATGGCATGATACAGATTCCAGTAGTTCCGAAGCATTAAGCAATAATGAGGGAGCTCCAACATTCGCCCTTATTACCAATGAGGTTGAGGTAACTGAATGCTCTAGTTCTTGTCCTTCGGATTTTGATGAATTATTTAATATCTTTCAAGAATTATTAGATGATTATAAGGATCAATGTTCTCAAATTATTGCTCTATAAAGTACAGTGATTACATTAAACAAAAGCATTGAAAATTTTGAGGTCGAAAACACCGATCTTAAAAAACAAATTTAAAAAATTATTTCGTGTGATTTAGAAAAAAGAAAATAATGAGTTAAGGTCCAAAGTTATGGATTTAGATTCTATTTTTCTCAAGTTTACAAATGGTCAAAATAATTTCAAAATATTTTTGGGAAACTCTAAAGGTGTTTTCGGCAAAGCTGGTCTTGGATTTCAGAAAAATGTCAAGCAAAAGAGATTTAAAAAATTCTTTTTAGAAACTAAGAAAGTTGGAAAATATTTTAATTGTAATATTGTGGGGCATACCTATAGTGAATATTTTTTTGAATAGATCTAAATGTAAGTAAGTATGGATTCCTAAAGGAACAAAGAAGGATCCAACTAACAAAATTGGACCCACGTAGAATGGGTACCATCTAGGAACTTTTTGAAACGTTTCTTGCAGGCTATCAAACAAAATTCCATATGGAAAGACAAATCGTTCCTAGGAAAAGGCTGCTCCCAACACGTGACAAGAGATAAACGCTGAAATTAATTCTTTTACACCTAAAGACGACGGTCATGTTTTGGATGATGAGGATGTAGATACACAAAATAACCAAAATCAATGAGGTAATATGGAAAATGAACCACAGAATAAGGAACCTAAAGGAGAGGAGACGACTTTTCCACATGCTATAAAGACAATGCCGGGACATTCGATAAAAGAAATTATTGGTAATTTTGAGAGAGGTGTAAGTACGAGATCCTCTCTTAGGGATATAATTAATCTTGTTTTTCTATCTCAAATTGAGTCTAAGAATATAAATGAGGCGTTAATTGATAAATCTTGGATCTCCGCGATGTAAGAAAAATTATTTCAATTTGAACGTAATTAGGTGTGGTCTCTAGTTCCTAAATTGGACTTTCATCCTGTAATTGGTACTAAATGGGTTTTCGTAATAAAAAGGATGAAACAAGTATGGTAATTAGAAATAAAGTAAGATTAGTTGCAAAGGGCTATAATCAAGAAAATGGAATTGATTATGATAAGACTTATGCTCCTGTAGTTAGATTAGAAACTATTAGAATGTTATTCACCTTTGCATACTCACGGAATTTTAAATTATATCAAATGGATATAAAGAGTGCATTCTTGAATGGATTTCTATCAGAAGAAGTTTATGTCGAACAACCATCAAAATTTGAGAGTGATAAACTTTCAAATCATGTATTTAAATTCAGAAGGCTTTGTATGGGCTCAAACAAGCTCCGAGAGCTTGGTATGAGAGACTTAACTGACATTTGATCGAAAATAGTTTTCGACGAGGTCTAAGCGATACAACTTTATTTATCAAGCAAAATGAGTCTGATATCCCATTAGTACAAATATATGTTGATGATATTATATTTGGTTCTACTAATGAGGATTTTTGTCAAGAGTTTGCCAAGATTATGCACATTGAATTTGAAATGAATATGATGGGATAATTAACCTTCTTTCTTGGGTTGCAAATAAAGCAAACCAAAGAAGTGATCTTCATTAATCAAGCCAAGTACACTAAAGTGTTATTGCAAAAGTATAACTTGGATGGCGCTAAAGAGTACAAAACTCTGATGGCAACAGTAAAAAGGTTAGGTTATTATTTTTCCTTAAAAAGAATTAGGTTTTGATTTTCTCTGAAATTGAATTGTTATTTTGAGTGATTTGTAAATATTCTTCCTAACCCTATAAAAATGATAAGTGAGAGAATGATTAGGTTAATCTTTAACCTTGTAAAAAGATAGGGTTCATCATTGACTCGGAAAAAGGGTAAAATTGTAAATATTGATTTTGTATCTGTAAAAGAATCATTATAAGAATTTGATTTCTACTTGGTAAAATAATCAGGGTTTTAGTGGGTCGCGAATCTTCGTGGAGCTCAGGGGACTGGATTAGGTAAAAGTTGCTTACTGAACCAGGATATATATCTTGGTATGTTGCATTGTTTACTTTCTATTATTTTGTGTTTGAGTGTGCACTTGTTATTAAATACTTATCCACTGTGTAATTAAGATAATAATTAATATAGAAAATTGATTATTTAATATTAAGTGTTTAAAGAATTAATTGATTAAATTTTGTAGCTATCTAATTCACCCCCTCCCCCCTATTGGATAGCTCTTTGGGCCAACATATTCATTGGGTAAATGATGTTCTCATAGGCAGGTAGGTGTATTTCTTGTACATATAGTTTACATAGTTGATTGGGTCTTCATGCCTATATTGGAAGGCTGACACAACATGTTCACAAGGGATGCCTAACAAATCTCATTTCCTACATGCACAGGTATAAGAATCCAAGTCTACAATGTATTGGTCCCCATTGAAGCACATGAGTTGGAATTTATGCTTATTGACCCACATAGCAACACATCTACACGCACATTCTCTTGAATCTCTAACCTCTTCAAAATTCTAGGACCTAATTCAACTTCTTCTTTTTTTTAATAATCCACTCTCTCTTCAATTGCATTCATTTCATCAAAAGACATCTAATTATTTCTAACGTGGTAGGTATGGATTTGTCTCTAGCTCTAAGGATGAATGAATTGAAGAATTTGGCATGATTATTTATGTGGTAATCACACTTAGAATGTGTAGTTAATGGGTCCTACTGCACAACTTTGCAAGTTTTTTGGATAACCACTCAAAGGCTGTCTCATCAATACATTTTAATTCATCCATTGTCTTTCCAAAATTACATACATGGTATTGACTAGCATCCTTTCACAGTGCATCTTTTAATGCCTTACCTTTAAAAGATTGCTTGAAGTTGTCATAGATGTGCTTGAAACATCATATATGTTTAGATTTAGGAAGCATCATACGGAAGACATTATCTATACCCTAAAATTTTAAACACAGAAATACCAGAAAGTAAAATCTGAAATGAAATAAATAGCAGCATACAAAAATACAGAAAATACAAGAATTACACAGAAAATACCATAAATGCCAGAAAACCAGAAATACCAGAAGCACCCGAAATAGCAGAAATTGAATATTACAGAAAATATAAATACCTTTTGTCGATCCATTATGAAAGTCCACCTACTCTAATTTATCGTTCCAATGTCTTGAATAGTCAATTCCAGAAATCATGCCCATGTGTTGTTATTCTCAGACTCCACCACTGTATATGTAAATGAGAACATTCCATTGTTCTCATCAACCCTCACTACTGATAAATTCTAACTTGAAAATGGGCCTTTTGTAAAGCACTCATCTATGTGTAACACTGGCCTACTCAAAAGTTCATCTTTGCATGCCTTTAAATAAACATAAACTCTACAAAAATATTGGTTGTCCACCCTATTTGCAATCTGACTTAACTACAACTGTAGACCCAGGACATCTACTTGTAAACTCTGTCTAATTTTTCTTAATTATCTCTTAAGCCTACCTTTTGGCTATATAAACTTGAGACAGTGAAATCCCTAGTTGATGCTCATTCTAGACATCTGCTTGCAAATTGGCCAATATACATTCTAGATTAGACCTTATTTTTTCAAGTACGGCCTTGGACAACTAGTGGAGCTACGATTCCCATTTTAAAGCCTAGTAAATGTGTGTACATCATTTAGTACCTTAATTTAAAACGAATTTTTCTTATTATATGATGCAAATATATAGAACTTGCAGCCACTTTTTCATTTAGCCCAACTATTCTTGTAAGACCCCGACTTTTCATATACGAATAATTCAAGTCGTCTTTTAAAATATTTTGAAAATATCGGGGTGGACTACGATATTAATTATGTGAATTAAAATTTTAGGGGGGTTGTATTGAAATTTTTATAAACATTAAAACATAATTTTGGGTTTAATTTCTACCCCAACATAATATAAAGGGATGATTGTGTAATATTGCAAAAAAATATCTTCATTATATATACATATATAGAGAGAGAGAGTGGAGGTTTGGTGAAAGGGGTAAGGGGAGCATGGGTGGTGTCGACTGTTTGAGCATATATATATATATATACACACACACACACACATAAACAAGGAAAAATTGGGAAGAAAATTCGAGAAGTCGAGCAGAGAAGAGGAAGAGAGAGGAGAACCGGAGAAGAGGAAGAGAAGGCAGCCGGCGGCGGTTTGTGAATCGCCACTGGTCAACTGACTTTTGACGAAAAATGGAAAGACGAAGAGAAGTAGAGGAAGGAAGTGACCGGCGATGGGTTGCTGTTCGGCAGAGAGTAAACCGAAGAGAGAGAAAGGGCAGTTGGTCCAGTAGTGCGTAATCATCGTCGCCGATCGGTAAGGGTGTATTTGATTGACCGTAGGGGTGTTCATTTTTTCTGTTTTATGTCCGTCGTTGTGGATGTGTGAGGGTGTGATCGTCCGTCGACAGTGGTGGCGGTGTTGTGTGCATGTGTTCTGTTTTTGTTTGGGCAGCTGTGTGTTTGTGGGTATGTGATGGGGGTGAGTAGTGGGTGCTAGACAAGGGTGGCCATGGGCGTGAGTTGGGTCCGAAGGTGGTGACAGTAGTGCAGTTGAGTGGAACAGACGGTGGGTAGGTGGATGTATTGACCATCAGGGTATGCTGTGTGTGTAGGAATGTTCAGAGTGGTCGTCGGAGGAGAGAGAGAGAGAGGTTCGGTGGTATTGTTCATCCGGTAGCATTACCGGCGGTGAAGAAAGTGGTGTGTGCTGTTGGATGTTTAGTGTTGGGTGGTGATCGGTGTGTTTTGATGGCCGGTGAAGGTGGGGAGGAGTGGAAGGAGGTCGGCGGTTTGGGTTGAACCAGAAACGGACGTGAATAGGAAAACAGAACATGAAGCAGAAACACAAATCAGAAGCTGCGGGGAAGAAAGAAAAAGAAAAAGGAAAAGGAAATGGAGAAATTGCACAAACCACCCCACAAAAAACATAAATCCAATCTCGAGGCCGGTGGAAAGTTCGGGGAAGGTAGAATTCCGCACTTCTTTAATAATACATTTAATTTTCTCAATATAAAATACATGTTATCATTGTCATTGATTTTAGCGTTATATGTTCGCATGAATAAATTCGACATAGTAAACGATAACGGAACAATATTAGTTAAATAGACATATTTTATAATAAAAGACGGGGAATAGAAAATTACGGAAATTAGGGTTGCGTGGCATGATTAGGTTGTTTTTACATAAAATATTAATATAGGCCTTATCACTATTAGGTTCGCAAGCATTGAAGTACCGATAAAGAATAAACAGTCAAAGTCTTCGAAAACGGATAATCAAGTGAGTGTACTGTCTTGTTACCAAACTATTTTTATATACACATATGATTAAATCTGTGTTTATTTCCACTGTATGATTTCAAAATGATAATGGATCAAGCAGGTTTTTGGAATGAGTTGGTGAAACGAATTTTTGGGGAATTGTATTGGTTTCAGAAAAGAAGGATATTTAAATAAATTTCCGTTGGATTTTGGGTGAGTTGGCGAAAATGAATTTTCATTAAAATATGGTGGTTTTAAAAGAGGATAGAAAATATTTGATTTTCATAAAAATAGAGAGGGGAAAAAGGGTTCTGTTAAAATTAGACAGTTTTCAATCAAAAGTGAAAAATATGATTTTCAAATTTAAAAGTTGGTTTTGCAAAAAAGAGGTGGACGTTGGTGATTTTTTACTGTATTAATGCGGTGGTGATTTATATTATGGTCTGTCCGGAGGATGGTCCGGCAGATGGATATTTATTTGTGATTTGGTGATGATATTATTGAGTTAACTATGCAATAGTTTATGATGTCCTGTCCGGAGGGTGGTCCGGCAGGTGGTGATTCCTATTATGGTATGTCCGGAGGGTGGTCCGGCAGATGGATATTTATTATGGTGATTGATATTATGTGGTGATTTATATTATTGGCCTCCGGAGACGTCTGGTAGGCGGTAATCTGCGCAGTTAGGTCCGCTAGGAATGCATATCCTATGGATGGTTATGGTACCATTGCAACTCCCGATCGTGAGGTTAAACGATCACTATGGCTAGCAGGTGGTGTGGTAATGTGGTATCTTAATTTAGTATTTGGTGATTTATTATATATATGGTGATTAGTCTTATTTTATACTGGATGGGTTTTAAATGAAACTTATTTATACCACTTTACTCTTATAAACTGGAGATTTTACCAACTGTGTGGTGTATATATATTTATGCTTGATCCATTTAAATGTTGTATTATTTAGAAGGTATTATTATTATTATTATTATTATTATTATTATTATTATTATTATTATTATTATTATTATTATTATTATTATTATTATTATTATTATTATTATGTAGAAAATGGTTTTTACTAAGAAGGCAGTACACTAGCAGGTGAAACAGTTAGGAGTCGGTCCTCTACTGGCACTAGGTAGAGCTATGTGGTGAAGTTATATGGGCGTTTGATAGATGCTGTCAAAGGCGAACCTATAAAAAGTTTAGGGATAAATACTTGTAGTTAGGGAAAAATTTCGAAATGACAGGTGTGTCCCCCATAATAGATGTTTGTATTATTAAGTATGTGTATTTTGTCATTCATTAGTTTATTTGTAATTTTTGATGATGTCATGTTGTAATCACGCCAGCCTCGGAATGACGGGTGTCCGGGACATATTGTGACAATTCTCTTCTCATTCTTGACAATCTTTATATTGCTCCCTCTCCTAATTTTGCGCTCTCTCAAGGCATTCTAAAACTATTGGGGATCTCTAAACTCCATTCTATTTTTTCAAACTCATGCACTTTCATATCAATCTCAAGTCTATATGCACCAAATGTTTTATTTATTGTTGACCCATCATCATCTTTATCCAAGTTTTCCCACTCTTATGATCAGATTCAATATTCACATTATCCATCTCAATATTCAATTCAATATCCCCCACTTTGTGTTTTCTTTTCCCTTTTCTTTTATTTGATTGGTCTCTTATCCCACACGATTTAATTTCTAAATTAAAAAGGTCATCATCATCTAAATCTGATCCATCGTTTTTAGGTATGAAATATAAGTCTCGTAAGTCCACACACTCACTGTATTCACCTCCATCACCACCGCCACTGACATCACTACCTTTACTTCCCTCTGTGCCCTCACTGAACTCTTCCAAATCTATTATGGTAGAGGGTAATGAAAGCTTAGGCAAAATGGGTTCTTGCATATCAAATGGTTTAGTTACGTTGTCTAAGTTGTTGGACCCCACTTGGCTAAGAAAATCATTTGTATTTTTGCTTAGTTCTAAACAGATTTCTATTACCCTTCTTGGAGGCAGTTCAGCAACATGTCCAACACATCACAGTTATAAGCCATTTCAAACCCTTATTTAAACTACTTCCTGGAATTATGTACATTATCATAGATTTTAGACTATCATATCCTATAAACTTAGCCATATTTTCAATATCTAATAATGATAACCTACCCTCAACAATATTGTCAAAATAGTTTACTTTTTCTCCATCATATATATCGTTGTTCTAACCAAATTTGAAACTACCACCATGATGAATTTCAGACTAAACATTCTAGGCTAATTACTGCATAAACTAAACAAATATATACTCAAAATACGCAAAGAAATAAACCAAAACATAATAAAATAAAGAAAAATGAGATTTCCATTATAAAATAATAAAAACGAGTTGCCTGTAATGAAATGAACGACAACCCAATAAAAACCCTAACTTTATACATGACAAAACAATCAAAGCATTAGAAAATTGTTGCGAAATCTATTTGCTATTGTTTACTCGCAAGTATATGAAGTCGAACAAGTAATAAACTGAGTGAGTGAGTATCGTCTGGAATGGTAATAAGAAATTAACTAAATACCGCAATTGGAATGACCTAATTTTATTTAAGCGATCAACAATAATTTGGTGAGAATTTTGACTAATAATTAAGAAACAATTGACAAGGAAATTAATAAACTAATGGGCTTTTATGGAATCTTCGATGGAATTAAAGCTCTAGGAAGGGTGAAATCACTTGCTGAACTATATTAATCCTTACGGTAGTTAATTGAATTCATGTCCAATCATTAGTCGTGGGTGTCTAATTTAACCCCACTTCCATTTCTCGAATGCCAAGTAAGATAATTTGTATAATTATTTGAGTTAATATCTCTATTTAACTCAACTAATTATCCAATCATTATTTTTTAACCATCAAATGACTACCCAGATTATTTTAGCCTCTCGTACTCAATACAATCAAAGTTGTATTTATTCTATTTCAATATATAAAATTATCACCACTCGAATACCTAATCTTATACATCTAGAATATCTAATTTACCTCTCGCATAAATTAGTCAATAAGTACAAAGAAATATAAATGATGTAAACAGGAAATCCAATTAACAACGTCTTAGGCTTCTAAAATATAGTTCTTACAAAATCATTCAACACCCCTTAGATAAGAGTGATTTAGCCGAGCATGATCATATCGTTCATCAATATAACTTTAATATCACTCAAACAAGAACTCATGATTCGTGCTAAAACAACAATCACAAAGTAAAATTCAAACAAGAACTCAATCTCTATTATGAACTTCTTGCTTCTAATGTTGTGAATTCTTCAAGTAAAATTCGTCCAATTCGCTCTCCAAAGGTCCTCCACTAATTCATCTCAAAGCCTCCAGTGTCTAACCCATTCCCTTGTCCAAATTGCTCCACTTTCAACCTCCAAAACAGTAGGTTGGCGCTGCAACCCAGTGTCTACGCTACAGCGCCACCCTAATGAGAATTAGGCTATCGTATTGGCGCTGCAGAGCCAAAAGACGGTACAGGCTGCCGCTACAGTGCCATCTCTTTGGCGCTACAACGCGAGATTGCGTTTAAACGATCACGCTATAGCGCCATCTCTCTGGTGCTGCAGCCCTGCTGCTACTAGCCTCTTACTCTTGATTTCACCGTTTTTATCTGTTTTCTCCGTTTTCCTAAGCTTACACAATAAAACCGAACAGAATCGGGAACTAACAACAAAAACACTAAAAATCACTCAAAACTAACATTTAATTATAGGGATATAATGATTAGAAATTAACTTATCAAATACCCCCACACTTAAGTTTTTGCTAGTCCCGAGTAAAATCAAAATAAGAAAATAAATTGCACCCAACAAACAAGCAAAATACCAAAATAAAATAAAAAATAATAAACCTAAAACATTTGGTGATTGTCCTGAATTGTCCCAACGATCACTTTTTATCCTCAAGGTCTCCTAACATTTCGATTTCTAATGTACGGTGATCCCTTGTGATGTTCTAGGTTTTCAATAATTGGAGTTTATACAAAACACAAAAGTTTCTTAAAGTAGACACTAGGACTCTAACGTTCGACCAAACGGTAACCGGATTAGTTTATCCACCAAGAAGGTTCATGATTTTCTCTTTCAAGAACAAGATTCCATAGGCCCGATTTAGCTCCACTCTCCACTAATGTAAGCTAAGTTAGTATCGAAGATCAATAGGACTTTAGTGGCTTGTAACGTTTGGCTAAGCTAATGGTTAGGTAAGGAATGAAATGTTTAGGCTTGTTTCACCCTAGGCACATCACTCACATTTTTGGACTTTATTAATTCCCAATAGAAACTCCCAAATTACCCCAATTACAATCATCTCCCTTATCACCCTTTTGTTCTCAAACAAGAAAAATATCACATCGAATTACTCGAGTCTTGAACACGCAATTGTAATTTTTTTGTTTTTTACGAACATTTATAAAACAAGAGATAAAACCACATGGAACAGTTCCGAGCCCCTCAAAGTGGGTCAGGACTCAAACCCCCCCTCCCACACTTACATAACTGGAAATCAACACAAAAAGAGAAAAAATTCAGACATGCCTAAAGTATAGGGACTAGTATTTATTTGACTTCAGGAAATTTGTGCGGGTGAAAAATGAAATGGCTATTAGGCTCGAAGGGGATTACAAAGGGATAAAATTCCATAGGTAGGCTTGAAAAGGCTCAAACGGTCCAAATGAATGCCTAAATCATCTCTCCTAGACTACATAGCTTATGATTTCGCCTCAAATTTCACTAAACTGTGTTCTAGAATCTTTACAACGTCATGAATCAAAATTTAATGAATAATTATCCTTTAGTTAACTAGATGATAAATGTCAACGTCTTTCATGCATGTCAAAATTAGAAACGAGAGTGTCCTATACTCACTCAATGTTAAACACACAGGAGACACATTACACATGATCTCGAAAATGACTTAGGAGATAATTTCATCATTGGTTAACGACCACTGAAACTAATGGAACAATTCACCAATTAAAACCAGTCTTTTTTTTTTTTTAGAAAACAAAACACTCATAAAAATTCACATTCAGCGAAACATCTCTTCCTACCCCCAGATTAAAACCAGTCATTGTCCTCAATGATAAAAATAGAGAATTTAAAGTACATTGAGAACAAGATGACACATCTGGGAGGTGAGAGTGGTGGTTGTGGGTACGGTTGATACAGCTGGTACGACTGAAATGGTTGGAGTGGTTGTCGAAGATCATCTGGGAATGTGGCATTTACAGGAAGGTTGGCATCCCTTGATCAAACTGCAATCCGAGGTAAGAGAACATTTGGCCCAACGTCTGATATGATTGGCCAATCGTTTGGTAGCATGTAGCATCGTATTAAGCTCGTTGGAGATTTTAGTTGTGCTCTTATTCCACTAGCGACATCACGTATTGCTCGAAATGGTCTTGTTGACTCATCGCATATTGCTTGAAATGTGATTGTCGAGCAAGTAGTGCATCGATTTGTGAGCCGTGTGATCGCATCACATTTTGTGCGATCTAATACCACTAAACTTAGTTTTGTTAATTGATTAAAATAATTAAAATATTAGAAATTAATTAATTTTATTTGCTTTTGTAGAATTTTAAAAGTGGAACAAAACGGTGTTAATTTGGAGCAAAACGGACGAAAAACGAACAAACCACGTTGAACCGTATACATGTATGAATAGTGGCCTGCATGGATGAATAGTGTCCGAATGAACAGTGCCGCATGGTGAACAGTAGCCGCTGCAATGAACAGTACAATTTTGAATAGTTCCCACTCCATAGATGAACAGTGCCTATGGATAAATAGTACCCTACTCCAGGCTTTCATGATTATTTGTGCATTTCTCTTCACATGCAATCAATAAGGGCTTTCATATATAAAAGGAAAACAAAGCTTGGGGAGGAGGCCCGCTGACCATCATCATTTGGTGCACCAATTGCACCGAAAATCGATGCACCCATGTGCTCTTGTCCCTTTTTTTTGACCTTATGACCAGATTTTTTTGGGGCTTCTTCACACCAATGCAAGGGAAGGCTAGGACTCTCCTATAAATAGAGAATTCAGAATCGGACAGAAGGAGGAGGACCTGGAGCTTGAGCAAAGTTTTCATTCACCATTTTCCTCATCATTTTGTTAAGGAGGCAGCTTGGTTCAAAGTTACAAAAGTGATATTGGTATTTTTGAGGATTTCATCTGCAAAAATATTAATTCCCAAAACAATGAGCGGCTAAATCCCTTTTTACGGGTTAGGATTATGGTGAGGTATTTCGGATTTATGTAATATTGTATTTTCTTAATTTAATTTTGGATTTTTGTGTAAACAATTGTATAACATGAATTTTGTTCTTGAAATGATATTATTGTGGTTGGATTTGATTTCAAAATGTTCTGGTAGAGATTTTAGATCGAATCCAATCACTACTAGAACATTAGATCGTGTACCTGTGGTCTCGAACTAATGGTTATACAATCGCATTCGTGGAGATTGATTATTGATTGGATGATTTATGCCTAGATGTTAATTCACTGTAGATTAGTGTAGTGTAGGAATTAAACATCGAAGATAAATCATGCCATAACATAACAATCAATATCTTTCTGAGTAGTTCCGGCTTGTAGCTAGGAATACTCGTTTACACAAATCCAAGTTAAATAGAAAATACAAGAAAAACATAATATCAAAAATACGGATCCCTAATTCTTAACCCGGTTTTCTATTTTGTTTTATTTTTAGATTTGGTATTTTATTTTTATTTTATTAAAAATCAAATCTCGTTTTCAATTCGGAAAGAAAAATAATTAGAAATCGATAATTACAAGACCGATCTCTGTGATTCGACACCCGTACTTAAACGCACTATACTACGATATTTTGCGCTTAGTTAAGGGAATTATTTTTGTGCGATCACCGTGCTATTGTAGTAAGGCATACATATCAGACATAGATGGCTGAGACGCAGCTCACGGTGAAGGTAGTTTGGATGGACCCGTCGCCTCATTAATCTCGGTCTCATTCTTCAAGATTCGATTGATTGCATTATCAGTGATAGGATTTTTAGGTTGGAAGACCTCTTGCCCATCTGTGTGGACACCAGTCACCTCAATCAACTCTGTCAGAATAGTCAATAAAAGAAGGCCAACCGTGAGATTATTTGCAGCATGCCAGATGGCGTTGTAAATCCAAGTTTCGACATTAATTTTATAATCATTCTGAATACAATAAAGTATTAAAGCATGCTCTCTGGTTACCTCCGTCAAAATGCAAAATAGGAGCCATTTTGGCACAAAGAAAGTGGTGCCAAACCTTGAGTGGTATCGTAAGCTCCTTGGTCATGAAGGTTGTCCGAGCCCCTTCCACAATGGACCATTCGATTACCCTCCCACAAATCAAGGTTATGATATCATCAAGATCAATGTTTTCGGCAATTTGAGTGAGTTGGTCCACATCAGGGATGAGGATTTTGTAGTGATTGTTGCTAGTCACACTATCAAATTTTATTAATTTCCCGTGGAGCATCGTGGAGTAATTCGACGCGTCTTTGGCATTAGCAAAAAACTCTCGCACAACTATCGTCGTCGTGGCACCCGGTTGTTGACAATATACTTGTCATCCTCGTAACTCGATGACCTTAAGGATATCTAGATTTTGTGATTGCGGCACTTCAAATCCCCTTACTTTTAATTCAGGCCTCTTAATTACCGAATCCTTGAATCGTAATTTGGCCACTGTGGATACGAATCATTGAGACTCGTATGAGTGAGGTTGAAGGTCTCAACCCCTCTTTATAGATTTTTTCAGCAGCATTTTCGATAAAAGCAGGAAACGAAAAATCATGGCTTTCAACAATCAAAAGTTCCACACTACATGAACAAGTATACCACAGACCACCGTCTACCCTGATCAAATGAAATTTTAATTGAAGCACCGCACACTTGCAATAAATACCCACTATCTCAAACAAAATTGTACAACAACAAGAAATTCACGAAATTTGCCATGAAAACTTCCACAATAATTAGATCCACACGAAAATGTAGCAATTCTAATAACCACTCAAAGAATCTCAAAACCCAAATGGAACACACTTACTTGAAATCCTTGACTTGAGAATCATGATTAATGTTAAAATTCTTGAACCGAAACTTGAGTGGATGAGGGTGATTTTTGAGTTTAGGGTAGATAAAAGATGAAATTCAGGGTTGAGATTTGGATGTAAGGTGTTTTGGGAGGATAACAATGAGGGGTTTTCAATTTGGGGGATAAAAAATAAAAGGGAAACAATTATTTGGGGGTTTCAAAATAACAGAGTGACACTACAGCGCCATTGTAGGGATAGGGTTTGTTTTAGACAGAGGGGGCTCACGCTGCAATGCGAAAGGATTCGCACTGTAACACCAAAAGGCGTTACTGACATATTGATAGGGTGGTCGCACTGTAGTTCAAAGTGGTTGCGCTATAGTGCAAAGTGGTTCACGCTGCAGTGCCAAAATGCAAAACAGGTTCTAGACAAAGGACACCGTACCACAGCAGGTCCCTCTTCACGCTATAGCGCGGATGTTCCGACTTGGTGTTTTCATTCTTCTCTTTGTTTTCTCGCTATAGTCCGCTTTTCTCTGCTGCAGTGCTAAGTTTCTGCTTGGAACACCCAATTTTTATAAATTTTGCGCATTGCAGCCCAAATTTTCCTTGCTGCAGCCCTAGAGTTTTGATGTAAGCACTTGATTTCTCCTACGTCTTCAGTTTCAACCCAAAATATCTTAATTCGAGTCCCAAAAATTTTGTTCGAATCTTAACTCTCCTTTTTGTCTTCAATTTTAGCTCAAGAATACTCATCTAAATTCAGAGAATTTTTTTTAAAATGAAGAAATAAACATCATTTGGGTTGTCTCCCAAGAAGCGCTAAATTTAACGTCCCTAGCTGGACTCAGCTATCAGTCTCATTTCATATCTTTTAGTACAATTTTCTCCACGAAACGCTCATCTCCTCCATAGTAGTGTTTGAGTCTCTGACCATTTACTCAGAAGGATTGTCCGTCTTTATCATCTAATTCCACTATGCTAAATGGGAACAATTGATTTACCTTAAATGGGCCGGATCATCTTGATATTAGTTTTCCTGAAAAAAGCTTTAGTTGGGATTTAAAAAGTAGTACTTATTGTCCCGGCTTAAACTATTTTCTCAAGATTTGTTTGTCGTGCCACTTCTTAGTCCTCTCCTTGTAGATCCGGGCATTTTCATATGATTCATTTGGGAATTCTTCTAACTTGTTGAGTTGAAGAAATTGTTGCTCCCCGGAAGCCTTTAGATCAAAGTTGAACTTTTTGATTGCCCAAAACGCACGGTGTTCCAGCTCTATTGGTAAGTGGCACGTCTTTCTAAAGACCAATTGATACGGGGACATTTCAATTGGTGTTTTAAAAGGAGTGCGGTACGCCCACAATACATCGTCAAATTTAGTCGCCCAATCTTTCCGGTTGACATTGACTGTCTTCTCGAGAATTTGTTTAACTTCCCGATTGGATACTTCGACTTGCTTGTTGGTTTGAGGGTGGTAGGCTAATGCTACCTTGTAACTCACCTTGTGCTTTGCTAGGAGAGCATCCAACACCTTGTTGCAGAAGTGAGTTCCTTCATCACTGATAATAGCCCTTGGAGTACCGAATCGTGTTAAGATATTCCGGTGAACGAATTTCAATACATTTTTGGCATCATTGGTAGGAGTGGCTACAACTTCCACCTACTTGGATACATAATTGACTGCTAATAGAATATATTATTTGCCAAACGAAGCGGGAAATGGCCCCATAAAATTGATACCCCATACATAAAAAATCTCTACCTCTAGAATATTAGTCAACGAAAGTTCGTGCCGCCTCGAGATGTTACCCACCCTTTGACATTGGTCACAAGTTTTCACAAATGTGTATGTGTCTCAGAATAGGATAGGCCAATAAAATCCAGATTGTAGCACCTTGGATGCAATCTTTGTTGCTCCAAAATGTCCTTCATAAGGTGACGCATGACGATGATAGAGGATTTTCAGAATTTCTTCTTCAGGAACACATCTCCGAATCACTTGATTGGAACATCTTTTGAACTATATGGGATCATCCCAAAAATATTTCTTCATATCATGCAGAAATTGCTTCATCTGAATACTAGACATATCTGGGGGCAACACATTACAAGTAAGGAAATTGACAATATTTGCAAACCAAGGGAGCCTTACCGCTACATTGAAGAGTTGTTCATCGGGAAAGACTTCTATTATGCTCTCGTCATTACCGACATCTTCGATTTCCAGTCTTAAGAGGTGATCTACAATGACATTGTCACTCTCTTTCTTATCACGAATTTTCGCATCAAATTCTTGAAGTAGCAAAATCCATCGAATTAAACAAGGTTTTGCATCATTTTTATCAAACAAATAATGAATAACTGCATGATCCATTAGACAATTACCTTTGAGCCAATGATATAAGACTAAAACTTATCGCATGCAAATACAACCGCCAATATCTTTTTTTTTCCTGTAATCGTGTAATTCTCTTGTGCCTCATCAAGAGTCTTACTTGCATAGTATATTGCACGGAAATTTTTTTATCTTCTTTGACCCAGGATTGCTCCAACTGTATAATCACTCGCATTACACATAATCTCAAACGGTTTGTTCTAATCGAGTGTGACAATAATAGGAGCTGAGATTAATTTCTATTTCATCATATTAAACGCCTTCAAGCATGAATCCTTAATGATAAACTGGGTGTCTCTCTCTAATAAATTACATAAAGGCTTAACGATCTTTGAAAAGTCCTTTATGAATCTTCTATAGAAACCAACATGGCCTAGAAAACTCCGAATGCCCTTTACATTCGTCAGTGGAGGTAACTTCTCAATTGTTTCAATTTCCCTTTTATCCACTTCAAGACCTTTGGAAGAAACTCGATGGCCTAGAACAATGCCCTCCTTGACCATAAAGTGACATTTCTCCCAATTTAGAACCAGATTATTCTCTTCACATCGCTTTAACACAAACAATAAATTATGGAGATAATGGTCAAAATATGAACCAAAAATCAATAAATTGTCCATAAATACCTCCATAATGTCTTCCACCATATTTTCTTGATCCTTCGGTGCAATAGCTATTTGTTATAGCCTGAATACTCGTCAAGAAAACAATAGTAGTTGTAACCGGCTAATCGATCCAACAATTGGTCGATGAACGAAAGGGAAAAATGATCTTTCCTTATAGCTTTGTTTAGCTTCCGATAATCGATGCATACTCTCCATCCCATGACAATTCTTGTGGGTATTAATTCATTCTTCACATTTCTTACCACTGTCATGCCACATTTCTTCGGTACCACTTGCACAGGGCTTACCCACGGACTATCCAAAATTGCATAAATAATTCTGACATTCAACAATTTTAAAACTTTAGCACGAACTACTTCCCTCATCACCAGGTTTAACCATCATTGGTGCTCGATTGAAGTCTTGTAAGAATCCTCCATAAGAATTTTGTGCATGCATATAGTTGGGTTGATTTCTCTAATGTCAGAAATGGACCAAGCAAAAGTTGATTTATACTTCTTTAGGATAAGGAGTAATTTCTTTTCTTCTTCTTGACTCAGTGATGCCGAAATAATCATCGGGTTAGTAGACTCATCCCCCAGAAACGCATATCTTAGATGATAGGGTAATTATTTGAACACTATCCCACCTTTATTTTTATTCGAGGAATTAGAAGATTCCTTGTTCCCCTCAAGAATATCCACTTTAGCCACATTCACTATTTCACTAGGTAAAGCGTCAAGGGCTATAATACAATCAGTCATACTATCTTCCTCTACATATCTCTTCGCATCGACATCCCTTATAGATAATGAATTGGCGAGGCTATGCACCAAAGGATCATTATGCACTACCTCTTGGAAGAACTCTTTAACACAAGAGTCTATTATTTCTACCCTATTACAGGTAGGATTTTCTCCTGAGAACTTCATGGTCTCATAGATACTGAACTTGGCTTACTCTTCATTAACCCTTAAGGTCAAATTTTCTCTATGCACATCAATCAAAGCCTTTCCAGTTGCTAAAAACAGCCTCCCAAGAATAATTGGAATTTTTTGGTCTTCCTCCATATCCAACACCACAAAGTCAACCGGAAAAATAAACTTATCGACCTTCACCAACACATTTTCAATAAATCCCCTTGGGTAGGTAAGCGATCGATTCGCCATTTGTAAAGTAATAGTCATAGGGTTAACTTGTCCAAGCCATAACTTTTGGAAGACACACAGAGGCATAAGATTTATACTGGCACCGAGGTCATACAATGCCCTCTCAAAATTTGAACCTCCAATAGTGCACGGAATATTAAAACTTCCAGGATCTTTCAACTTCTGCGGTAGTTTCCGTTGAAGAATTGTACTACATTCCTCCGTGAGCTTGACTGTTTCATAATCTTCCAACTTTTTCTTCTTAGCCATAATCTCCTTCAAAAACTTCCTACAATTAGGCATTTGCTCTAGTGCATCCACGAAGGGAATATTAATATGAATTTACTTGAAGATTTCAAGAAACTTAAAAAATTGAGCATCCAACTTCTACTTCTGAAACCATTGCGAAAACGGTAAAGAAAAATTAACGACATGAGGGTTATCCGGAAATAAAATTGATCCTGAATTCACTTTTGGGGCTTCTTTACTCTTTGCTTCCACATTAGTGTCATTATCTGCATTAGCTTCCTCATTCAACTCATTCTCTACTAGCCTTGAATTTTTTATCTCCTTACCACTCCTCAATGTAATCGCTTTACAATCATTTGGGTTGGTTTTTGTGTCACTTGGAAACCTTTCCGAAGATTGCCCCTTGATAGAGTTAGTCAGCTGACCGATTTGCGTCTTAAGAGATTTCATAGTCATGTTGATATCCATGCATGTTATCTCAATGCTATCAAGTCAAGCATCATGTCTATTGAGACGAGTATGAGTCTCCCGCATTATACCCTGAGTTTCTTTCACGAAACCATTAGTTTGGCTCATTAAGGTAGCCAAGATATCTTCCAGTGGCAACTTATTCTTCTACACCTGTTGTTGTGGAAGACGATTTTGTTGTTGTTGAAAAGACCATTGTGATTGCGAGAGATAACTAAGAGGAGCTTGCAGAGCATTCCGATTATTAGCATAAGAAAAGTTTTCATGATTTCGAATTTCGAGGTAGTAGTATGACGGGATGTTATTCGCAGGCTTAAAGGTGTAAGCCCGATTATTAATAAAGTGATAATCCTCAAACTTGCCTTTATTTACTGGTTGGGACCCCTCAGCCACATTCTCCACTTCTCTGCTTGAAGATGCGTTCTTAGCATTAAAAGATACTAATTGTGCTGTAAGCTTCGACATTTGGATAGACAAAGTAACTAGAGGTTCCACTTCCTGAATACCGGCTACCTATTGTCCCATATTCCGCTCATTGGGCCATTGAAAATTATTGGTTGCCATCTCCTCCAACAACTCTTTAGCTTCCCCAAGGGTTTTAGACAACAAGGAACCCCCAGATACAGCATCAATAATCGTTCTTGTTTATCTATCCAACCCGTTGTAAAAGAGTTCAATTTGAAACCAGTCTTGATATCCATGTTGAGGACACCGTCTCAATAAATCTTTAAATTGCTCCCATACCTCAAAGAGTGGCTCGAAATCCCATTGACTAAATTGAGAAATTTTGCCTCGTAGTTGAGACGTCTTCGATAGAGAAAAAAACTTAGTAAGGGAACTTTTGGGCCAGTTCCTCCTAAGTAAGCATACTCATTTGTTGTAATGTTTGGATCCAATCTCTTACTCGATCTCGAAGAGAAAACGGGAATAGCCTCAACCGTACGACAACCTTCGTGACTCCATTGATCTTCACAATATCACAAATCCCCAAGAAAGTAGCCAAATGAACATTGGGATCTTCATAAGCAAGTCCTCCATATTGATTTTGTTGAACCATGTTGATTAGAGTGGCTTTAATTTGAAGTTGTTAGCCTGAATTGCTGGCCGTCTGATCCCAGAATAGTTGTCTTGCACAACAGGCCTAAAATAATCTCGGAGAACCCTTTATGGTTGTGGTTGTAGTGGTAGTGGTGGTGGTGGTAGGTTTGTCGCCACCGTTTTCCATTTGCTAAGCTCAGTCTTTCTTTAACTTCCTTAGCTGCCTGAGTGTACGTTCAACTTCCAAATCAAAAGGAATGATTTACGAGCGTCGAGCTCTTAGCATGCACCTAGCCAACCACAAAATATAATAATCCAAATTAGAACAAAAAGAAAAATGCCTAAATTAAGATCAGGTCAATTGGTAGAAATATTAGCTAAAATTTCTAAATTACTCAATCCCCGAAAACAACACCAAAAACTTGTTGCGAAATCTATTTACTATTGGTTACTCGCAAGTGTACGAGGTCGAACAAGTAATAAAGTGAGTGAGTGAGTATTGTCTCAACAGGGATTGGTAATAAGAAATTAACTAAATACCACAATTAGAGTGACCTAATTTTATTTAAGCGATCAACAATAATTAGGTGAGAATTTTGATTAATAATTAAGTAACAACTGACAAGGAAATTAATAAACTAATGGGATTTTATGGAATCTTCGATGGAATCAAAGCTCTAGGGGGGTTGAAATAACTTGCTAAACTATACTAATCCTTACGGTAGTTAATTGAATTCATGTCCAATCATTAGTCATGGCTGTTTAATTTAACCTCACTTCCACCTCTTGAATGTCAAGTGAGATAATTTGTATAATTGTTTGAGTTAATACCTCTATTCAACTCAACTAATTATCTGATCATTACGTTTTACCCATCAAATGACTACCCAGATTATATTAGCCTCTCACACTCAAAAAAATCAAGGTTGTATTTCTTTTGTTTCAATATATAAAATTATCACCTCTCGAATGCCTAATCTTATACATCTAGGATATCTAATTTACCTCTCGCATAAATTAGCTAATGAGCACAAAGAAATACAAATGATATAAACATGAAATCCAATTAGCAACGTCTTAGGCTTCCAAAACATAGTTCTTACAAAATCATTCAACACCCCCTAGATTAGAGCGATTTAGCCGAGCGTGATCATATCGTTCATCAATATAACTTTAATATCATTCAAACAAGAACTCATTATTCGTGCTAAAATAACAATCACAAAATTCAGATCTGGCATGTACAAGATGTAAAGAGATAAGAGAATAAGAAAAACTAGATTTGGCGAAGTGGTTCAGGTCTTCAATCTCTATTTTGAACTTCTTGCTTCTAATGTTGTGGATTCTTTAAGTAAAACTCGTTTAATTTTCTCTCCAAAGGTTCCCCTCTAATTCCTCTCAAAGCCTCCAGTGTCTAACCCTTTTCCCTTGTCCAGAATGCTCTATTTTCAGCCTCTAGACCTATAGGTTGGAGCTGTAGCCCAAAGTCCACGCTGTAGTGCCACCCAAATGAGAAGTAGGACAACATTAACGGTGCTGCAGTGCCAAAAAATGGTACAGGCTGCCGCTGCAGCGCCATATCTTTAGCGCTGCAGTGAGAGATTGAGTTTGAACGGCCATGCTGCAGCGCCATCTCTTTGGCGCTACAACCCTGGCCTCTTACTCTTAATTTCACCGTTTTATACGTGTTCTTCGTTTTCCTAGGCCTACACAATAAAACCTAATAGAATCAGGAACTAACAACAAAAACACTGAAAATCACTCAAAACTAACATTTAATTATGGGGATATAATGATTAGAAATCAACTTATCACAAATGTTATTCACATGCTTATGTCAAGTAAAAAGAGGACAGGAATGGACCATTACCAATAAATAATTAGAGAAAAAGGAAAAATAAAGATTCCAACATACATTTTTTAGAATCATAACTTTCTTGCATAAAGACAAGTCACAAGAATAAATAAACGAGTAAAAATCAAGAATCCAACATGCATGCCCTAAAACCCTTCAACTTTGCTAAAGAATACGAAGAAATCAAATGTACACTTACTTGGATTTCAATTTCCAACTTCGATTTCTTCCTGTACATCCATTGTAGCGCAAAATCTCACCTTCTTTACTCAAAATATATGATGAATACCCTGGAGTAGAAAGTGTTGGTTGAGGTAGACGATGAAAACCCAAGAGTAGAGAAATGGTTGAGAGAGAGCAAATATACTCGTTGAAATAAAATGAGAGTGATTGACCAGATGTTTGCATCGTCTACATAACCACTCCATAGCTTACGAGATAGGAATGCCATCCTCTTTCGGGTTAAATTACTTTTCCACCATAAGGATTTGCATGTGCAAGTCACATGCCTCAACTTCGTTAGTTTTAACCTATTTTTAACAAAATGATCACTTAAAAAATAGCGTCCGATCACTTTAACCCAAAAAAATTTGAGAGCCACATAGAAAATACACTGCAAATAAGAGGCCAAAATTGTAATTTGTCCTATTTTTAAATATATTACCAAACATTTTAAGATTTCACTCCTTAAGTTTGGCAATAAAATTAACTAGTTTTAGGTGCAAGGGAGAATTATCATTAGTCAAATTATCATTAAGAATATTCTTGAAACTATCATGAGTTAACCACATAGACTCAAAACAAAAAAGTCTTCTAAGAGCAGAAACTTTAAAACCATCACAACGAATTAAAATAGGAGGGTGATTGAAATACAAACGAGAGAAAGTTTCTACTCCAACATTCAGAAAGTTTGCGCACCACTTCTCATTAGCCATGGCTCCATCTAATCTTTCGGTAATCCGTAGGTTGTTTCTGCAAGTCCTAGTCCAAGTCAATTTTGGTCTGCTAGAACTGAGATCCACTAAGCCACACTCATTGGTATTCTGATTAAACTTTTTTATGCAAGCACTATCAAAATAGTTGTACATGCATAGCTTCTTACTCTGGGAATCAATATCATTAAAATCACGTGGCCAACCAAGGAGAGAGATTATCTTGAGACGCCTATTTATAAGGGTTAACAAGGGGTCGAGTTGGACTTGTCATGAATTGAAGAAGACTGAGCCCACCCAATAGGCCCATACATTTCAGATATACAGGCTTCGACCTCGGGCCTAAAGGAGCAACGTGACTCACAGGGACATTGCTGCCCAAAACTCTGCACCGTGCCCCATGGATGGCCAACTTTAGAGACAACCTTTGTCTCGACTAGCTCACCACTTCAATTTGTTTCTCTTCCATAACTCCAAGAATCTTCGCTCTCTTCCACCAGCTAACCTCCACAGGCCTGACAGAGATCCGTGGGCTTCTCCAAATAGGCCCAAAAACCCAAACCTAGTGATTATCTCCTAAACGCCCTAGATTATCGGCTAAATACATTATTTTGCCTAATTAACTGTGTCTAGGCCCGATTAGGTAAAGTTGACCATCTTCAACGCCTATATACCAGGGGTTATGCAAGCTAGAGGTACACTTTATTACACAAATCCTCTCAGTTCATTTGTTTATTTGATGCATTTCTGTACTTCTTTTCTTTGAACTCTTATTCCCACGCTGAAGAGGCTTCGCAAGGACAAATCCTGGCTCGAGCCTTGTGCAAGTACCACTCCTTGAGGAGCAGGACTCTGAACTCAGCAAGTCAGTCCCCCTAAGACCCAGTATAACTCACATGAAGAATTTTCAACCATCAACTCCAATTCAGCAAAAGGACACTTGTCACCTGACTAGACCATACTTGAGGTATTGACCACTTTTAAAATTTAAAGTTATATTTTTTGAATTTATTAATATAAGACTTAATTTTTTTTACTTTATTAAAATTTATTTATAATTTAAAAAATAAAATAGTATTCTATTTAAAATTTCAAGCTTAACAAAAGAAAAATAAGGATTGAATAGTGATATTTTATTAATAGTAAAATCATTATATCACTATATTAAATAGTAAATGTCGGTAAGCAAATGCATTACTACAAAATGCATACATCCCAACTTGGCACCGATACATTTGACAATCATTTGTACTGCAATCAACCCAAAATAAATTACATGAAAATAAATAAATAAAGAATTAAAATTAAAATATTCAATAATCTTCAATCACCACTTTCCTCTAGAGAACTACCTTCTACAAATAAAGGTTTTGATAATTTTAACTTCAGTAAGTCTTCATTAAACGCATCTATTCTATCTTGTTCTTGTTGCCTCTGCTTCGCAAGCTTCCAATTTGTTGTACATATTAGATCTTACATAGTATCTGGATTAAGACTGCCGTGGGTTACTGATACAATTCTACCACCTGCACTAAAAGCATCTTCTGACACAGCAGTCAAAACTGGAACTTTTAGTATACTGCAGGCCATCATAAAAAGAATTGTGAATTTCTTGTTCTTGAGATTTTCACCAGGCCAATATATCAAAATCTTAATCATCATTATCAACAAGTAGCGTATCAAGGTAGCGTTTCAGTTGAGTTACTACTAGAAAATATGTTAAATTGCGATTTTTTGTACTTCCACATTACTAGGGCTCCTCTTAGCATTTATTAGATGATGAAAAAAGAGCAGATCCTGAGGTGTGTAATGAAATTACACCAATACCAACAATTCTTTTATAATGTTCGGATAAATTGAAAAGTGAACTTCTAACAGTAGACAAATATTACGGGGGAAAAATCAGGAATATATTTAAAAATTATTTCTAGTCAACTTTCTAAGGCTTCAAATTTATATTTATGGTCTAAAACTGTAGCAATTCCAAAAATTTTGGGAAATTCTTCTCCCCAATATTTATAAAAAAAATTCTCTTACACTAAATAAAACATTAGCAAATAAATCAAGATGTTCATAAATTTCAAAAACACAGCAAATATTAGTTAATTGAATAAGCACATGAGAAGATGTAGAATAATAAATACCACAAAACATTTTGTAGAAATTTCAAAAACAAACAAAAAAATCACATACTATTTCACCTACAATCCAATTAGTCTCATTAAGTTGTGCAATCAACGATTGACGAGAGGTTGGTGCCAATTTAGTACAAAATATGTCTATAGCCTTTTTATAATTTGTTCCGATTTTCAGAAGTTCATATGTAAAATTCCACCTATGAGATACATCACTAAGTATGCTTTTTCATTTCATGTTCACCGTTTCATTGCATTTTCTATACAATTCATTACGCAGTTGCGAAGAATTAATATTACAAATAATAATCTTAATTTTTCCAATAGAATCATTTAAAGTTGATAACTTGTCTTGTAAAATTATATTTAAAATATGAGCACAACATCGAACGTGAAATAAATGACCATCAAGCAGCAAATCTAAATATTGTTTACGATATATTTGAGCAACATCATTATTAGAAACGTTGTCAAAAAAAATTGAAAATATTTTGTCTTTGATACCTATAGAATTCAATTCCCCAAGTATTTAATTAGTTATTGAATAAGCTAAGTTTCAATCATTTTAAAATAAATATTTTTTTTATTCAAATTTCAGTCATAATCTATGTAATGAGCAGTTAATGATATATAACCAATATGTCCAAAGATTACAAGTCAAACAAATCTGACTATTATATTTTTTTTTTTTAAATTATTTTTGCATATTATTTTTTTCATTATATCTCTTTTAGTCGTTTTGCCCGAAAATCCATTAAATTGTGGAACAAAATCTCTTTGTATCATGCCCAAAAATCATGTTTTTCTACAAACATAAATGGTAACTCAACTTTAACAATGTAATCAGTAATCTTTTCATGGTCTACTTGCTCATTATAAGAAAATGTTGATAAATTACCATTACTACCAAGAACCAATTTAGATTGACTTTTAATATTGTTCTCTTGTTTTTTAGCTTATTTTCTTTGTGCAAGTAAATGTCTACTTAAATGAATAGTACATTTAGATGAGTCACCATGTAATAAATTATTACAAATTGTGCATTTAGTTTTTTTTTTCTTCAACCCCATTATTATTAACTATTACAATTTCAAAATATTCCCAAACATCATATTTTTTCTTCCATCAACGAATGATGCAGTCACCATATGTGATGCACTTGTA
The DNA here is from genome assembly GCA_016647705.1 of Eucommia ulmoides. Taxonomy (NCBI): domain Eukaryota; kingdom Viridiplantae; phylum Streptophyta; class Magnoliopsida; order Garryales; family Eucommiaceae; genus Eucommia; species Eucommia ulmoides. The sequence goes on along the minus strand of CM028341.1, from coordinate 17,339,243 downwards.
GTACCAGAGGCATTGGTTGCATTAGTTTCAATTGGATATAATTGAATTGGTGATGGGGATCTAACTTCAAATTCATGAAGTTCTTAATCTTCATCTATAGACTGAAAGAAATTGAAATTCATGTTAGTCATTAGCAAATATGAATAAATAAACAATTAAAAATAATAATCTATATAATAAATCAAGACTGGTATATTCATGGCCATCAGATGAGAGACAAAACTCTAGACATTTTAAGACCATTAGATCTAATTAACCAACAATTGTTATCAAAATTAGGGTTAGCCTCAATTACACAACCGTCCTCTCCATTCACTATCCTCACGTCTTACACAATCGATAGAGAAATTAGGGTTACGTCTCTCTCTTTCATCTTCCCCTCTCTCGCTCTCTATCTCTCTCTCTGCAATCATCTTTCAAAATTGTAACCTAAAAATTCATCGTCGATAGCCTCTCTACTTCCGACCATTGCCATTGTCGTCGCCTTTATCTCCTCTCCTCTCTTTCCCAACCTCTCGCGATCTACCATCATTCTCATTCTACTTAGCTTTAGACCTTTTCTCCATCACTCATCCCCCATCCCCTCGCTACTGTCAACTCTGATCCACTACGTTGCGTTGCCATAGCTGATGCCGTCATCGTCGCCATACCGATCTCTTTGTTCCTCCCTCTTCTGCCATTTTTCTCTCGCGTCTCTTTCTCCCCCTGTCAGCTTCTATTCTCTTATCTCTCTATCATTTTTTTCTCCCTCTCACACCAACATCACTATTTTGTACTATTTCTTTGTTTTAATTGGCTGAATCAATGTCTTATATGGCCAAATCTGTGTTTGAAACTTTGAATTGGTTCGAATTGGCCAGATCCAAAAGCCCTCTCTCACTGTCCTGAAAGCCTAACATGGTAACACCGCTCCTTATTTCTCTCGGCAAACCTCATCGTCATTGCTCTCAAGTGAAATCTCTCTCATCTCTCTCTCCCTCTTCACACATTCCAAATACACTCTGTCAAGACCCCGAACACAATGCCACCATGCCCGTGTTCAATTCCTACTGCCTCTTTTGGGAGAAATTTTCAAATTTGATCTGAAAATTCTAACTCACATGTTCTAAATATACTCTGTCACGACCCCAAACACAACACCACCATGCCCGTGTTCAATTCCTGTTGCCTCTTTGGGGAGGAATTTTCAGAATTGATCTGAAAATTCTAATTCACAAAATTTTAGGTACAATTCTCATATCTTTTTACATGTTGGATTATTTATGTGTTTACACCTTATAAGAATTATGGTTTCGTGAGGAATAATGTTTTAATTTTGATTCGGCTAGCGGTATTGTTGGTGTTTCTGTTCTCTGCTTTCTATTTGATTTATGGATGAGTTGCAAATAGAAACAAAAATATGTGTTCAGAAAAGATCCATTTTTTGTTCTTTTACATGAGTTTTAGCACAAATATTTGGGAACTGAATAGAATGGTTACTACCACCAAATGTGTTGCCACTCACCAGATCGTTGTCATTGTCTCTTTAATGGTACGTCTCTCATCTCTCTTTGTCTCTCAAATAGTTGCATTTGTTTTCCAATTTGCCTGTTTTTTTGCAACAACTGATTTTTTTTCATTACAGCTGTCACCATTGAAATTTGTTGGGTTATTGCTACTACTTCTCTGGTGCTGGTATTGCCTTTAGGAGGCCTCTCACGTCCTGGACTTTCTAGTTCCTCCTCCAGTTGTTGTTGTGACTCTTAGTAAAGAATATGTGAGTTAAATAATATCTAATTTGATTGGGTTTTATGGATTTTTATTTCATTAGGCTTTAGGGATTTTGATTTCATTTCTTCGTTGTAGGGATTTAATTCATTTTAGGGATCAAGTCTCATTCTTGATTTGATTCTTTTTAGGGAATTTTACTTAATTTCATTGTTTTAGGTTATTTGATTTGATTTTTTCGGTTTTAGATATCTACAAGTAGATATACTACTCTCAATATTTTTAGGTTATACCGTAACTTATGATGCATAAAACATCATAGTGAGTAAGTAATTTAAGTTCATATTTCGTTTTACATTTGATTTTGTTTTTTTATTGGTTTCTTTAGTTGTTTCCATTGTTGATTACTTGAGTTGTTTAGTTATTGATATTTGGTTGATGCTATTAAGTTTTGCAGTTGGTTTGGTCATCGTTGTTGGAATGAGTATGAGAAAACCATTTATCCATTAAAAGGTAAGTTTTTTCAAATAGATAAGTCATCTTTACTTTTCTATTATTTTGGATTTGTTTTTGAAGTAAATCATCTTTACTTTTCAAAATAATGGATTTACTTTTTAAATTCATCGAATTTCTCTTTCTATCTAAACTCTGTGTTAATTTTCATGAATAATTCTATGAAGTTTTAGAAATTTGAAGATTTTTTATTGTATCTATTTTCTCTATTATTGGTGCTAATTTTATTTTAGGTGTCGATGAAACAGAAAAGAAAATCGAATGGAAATTCTATGTAAGTATATAAATATTATGTATTTGTAAAGAATGTATAATATTTCTTTCTTTTTATTTGGAATTAATAATATGGGTGAAATTATGCTTATTTTCTCATATAATTTACACTACAATATATTTATTACTTACTTTAAGGGAAAATTAAGTTTTGATAATTTCAACTATTTCTCCAACAACGTAGTGCATTGATTAGTAAATTTGTCATTTACCACAAGTGCAGCTAATAATTTTTTATTTTTGTTATTCTAATTTATACTCAAAGTAGTTAACTTCTACCACGTATCATTCATGTCTTGAGACGTTATTGATTGTTATCGCGTTAAAATTAAGACGTGAATATATTATTGGTTTTTCAATTTTTTGAATATTTCTCCAAATGAAATTGTGTTGTAATTATTGATTTTTTTTATATTATTTTTTATTTCTAATGTTTCATGTCTAATTTCTTTTTTTGGATTTTTCTTTTGGTGTAGATTAAATAGAAAAAATAATCTATTGGAAGGTCTATGTCGGTATATAAATAGTATGTATTTGTAAATAATGTATAATTTTTTATTTGGAATTTATAATGTGGGTGAATGATACTTATTTTCTCATATAAGTTACACCATAATTTACTTATTTCTTGCATATAAACCGTGACATGTCTCCCTATTATATGTAAGTACAAGTTTTAGTCTCAATTGTTCGTTATTATTGATATTTAATTGTTAGTTATTATTTATGATCTAATAAAATTGGTGCAGAATGTTGTATAGGCATGAAATTATGTTAATTTGTTTTTTGGTTTATGTTGTTTTACGCATGCACTTTCAGGCACAAGTTATACGCTAGTCAACAATATAATAGTAGGAAATTAAATTAATGTTACCGAAAACGGAACAAATAATTGCAGACGATGAAGTATGTTTGACAATTTCTCATACTTTTGAAAGTCTTGAATTGAACACTTAGCAATTGTGAAAGAAATAAAATATTAAAGTATGAAGTAGAGAAAGTTTGAGAGTTCATGTAGAATAAATGAAATTAGATAGGATTATTTATAACTTTTTTTAGGAACGAGGACAAATGTAAATAAAAGTGGGCATAATATAATTTTAATTATCAATTTCTCAAACACAAATAGTCACTTCCTCTTTTGGCTAGATGACTAATGAGTTTATGAAAAAATATCTTACACTTAGCTTAGTTACAGGCTAGGCTAGGGGCCTAGGGCTACGAGTTTATGACAAATGATAATTGACATTGATGGGAGTAATGAGATGGAACTTGGAAGCCTTTATGTAGATAAGAGGCAAAGACCCAATTTAGGTAATATATTTATATTATCATTATTATTAATTTGTGTATATATTTGTTATATTATATTATATATATTTTTTATATTAATTTTAAATTCACGGACTTTGGATTCAGGCTCTATGCTCGAGCCTCAAGTAATCCATATGTCGGGCTTCGGGCTAAGCTTCTCCAAAATATACAAAGTCCAAGCCCAACTGAAAGCCATATGGGCTTGGGCTTTTTTGGAGACCCTATCTCTTTCATATCATTCCAAAGGTTCTCTCTCTCTCTAGGATTAGAATTCTCATAAACAATCGAGAGGATCCAATCATCGTAATTATTACAATTAACAATAACATTGATGGTCTGATTCTTCATCAAGATACCTTGAAAGTTAACATGATCTGGCATCCAAATGATCCAAATCCCCCCAACACACCCTTGAAGGTCCATGTGAGGAAGCAATATAACCCAAATTAGTAAAAACCAAATTACCTATACAGTTGAGGTACAACTTAGTCATCAAAATGATAGAAATTTTCGGACTATGAGAAGAAATCATATCCCTAAACAAAATTTTGAAATTAGAGTTACCTTCACCTCTACAATTCCAAGATAAAATCTTCATATATAGAAAATATGAAAGGGAAGATAGAGTTTTAGTTCCTTGGATGCCTAGGAGTAGTGTATACCTCTTGAGATTCTGAACCCAAGCCTTCATCGATTCTGCAATAATCTTCAAGGAAAGAGGTTGAAGCATCCTCGAACCTATTACTCTCACTGCTAGTCTGAATGATTCCACCATCTAGAATATTTCTAATAGATAAGCAATCTCCTCTTCCTACTCCATGGAAAGAGAAAACGTACTTTTCATAAGAAAGAAAGGCTTCACTTTTTCCATATGAAGATCTTAGATTTATATTAGGTGAAGGAAAAATATTACGACTAGAAAATGATTGAGCAATTGGTTGAGGGTGGTGAGTAGGGAAAAAGGATTTGGAATGAAGAGAAGATAAAGAGTTATTTTGAATTAAAGGAATTTGTCAAAGGCTAAAAAGGCACTTCAGACAAATTCGGCACATTCTCCAAGAGATTTTGGTTGGTGTCCATGGAACTAGACTGATTTTTTAATGAACAATCAATAGCCAATTTGGCCATTTCAACAAGGCCAAGTGACACAGTAGGGGAAGTACTAATAGGACCACCTATGTGCGACATGGCAAGCATACCTTGTGTAATACCCTAAAAATTTATATTTTTAAAAATAATATTCTATTTGAATAAGTTTTAATTTTATTGGGTAACTTTGATAGATTATGAAAATTTTAATGCATAGATGAATTTTTGATAATTTTTGGGGCTATAAGAGTAATTCTAGAGTCTAACAATAATATTAAATAAAATATGGGGGTTGATGTAATTTTGAAAAAAAAAATTATCTTGAGCACTAATGCCAAGTGTGTGATTGTGGAAAAAAAAAATAATAATAGTAATAATAAATTAATAATAATAAATAAATAAGTAAATAAAGAATAAAGATAATAGGTCAAAATACATTTTAAACCCTCTAACTATTGACATATTTCTATGTAGTCTAATAAGTTTTTTCGTTTCAGTTTAAACCCTCTAAGTATGTACTCAGTTTTACATAGTCCTTCTGTTATATTTTCCATCTAATCTAACAGAAATGAGGGGTACAACGGTCTTTTCCAAAAAAAATTCTTTTCTTTTCTTCTCTCTCTCTCTCTCTTTTCTCTCTCTCTCTATCTCTCTCATCCTTCTCTCTCTCTTTTCTCCTCCCCAAGTTTAGCCTTCAACAGCTTGAATACAATGGCTAATTTCTCGCGGTGATAGCACATAGGGTTCTCTCTTTCCTCCTCGCTCATATCCTGCACCTACAATGTTTTACCATAGCCAACGGCTCTAATACTACCTAACATCTCACTAACCTTGGAAAATATCTCCACAGATTCAGGATGAGCCTCTCCTCCTGCAATAAACACATTAACCACACCATCCAACTCAATCACAAAAAAATCAAGGACCCTTTTTCACTCTTCTGTCATTCATCGTTGGCCACATCTTCTCATCTCCCAGTATCGGCATACATGTTGGCCAGTAAAACATAGCGCCCACTGTTATGAGGTTCCAGTTCAATCACTTTCTCTTCTATTTTCTCTCCCAGTTCCATGTTCCCATGGATTCTGCAAGCACGAAAAAGAGCCCCCAACATGCCTACATCAAGTCGCATGGGCATCTCCGCAATCAGCTTCCGTGCTTCATCCAAAATCCCAGCCCTTCCAAGCAAATCAACCATACATCCATAATGCTCCATTCCAGGCACAATATCTCTTACTTGGGTCATGTACCAAAAGTAGTAGCGGCCTTCTTCAACTAATCCTGAATGAGAACATGGACTGAGTACATTCACAAATATGATGTAATCGGGAGTTGCTCATTCCCCCTTTATTTTCTTCAAAAGCTCAATTACAGCCTCGCCTTTCCCATGCGATGCCAATCCCCCAATCATGAAATTCCAAGAGGAAATCCCTTTGTGTTGCAATTTTCTAAAGATTTTGAAAGCTATATCTCAGTAACCGCATTTGCTGTAATAATGGTTGTAGCAAGCTTCGAGTCCACTTCTATTATTTTTTTCTCGATATACTTATGTATCCACTCCTCTTGTTTCAAAGCTCCCAATCATGTACAAGCTGAAGACATACTTGTGGCCACAAATTTATCCGACACCACTCCCTCTAATCTCATCAGATTGAACATAGCAAAGCTTCATCAAATTTATTGCTTTGAACATAAGCCGCGATTATGGCATTCCAAGAAACAGAGTGTTTCTCATGCATTGACTCAAAAACTTTAAAAGCCTCATCTACGTATCCCCATTTAGAATACCCACTTATTAAGGTTGTCCAAGAGACATCATCTCATCGAGGCATCGTATCGAACACCCTCCTTGCATCCTCCAAGCATTGAAAAGTTGCATACATATATAGTAAATTATTATTTGAAAACCCATCTGATCCAAACCCGAATTTTAGAGCATGCGCATGGATTAGTTTGCCTTGCTCAATGTGATTGTCAATACAACAAGCTCTTATATATATATATATATATATATATATATATATATATATATATATATATATATATATATATATATATATATATAGAGAGAGAGAGAGAGAGGTGAAAAACATAAAGAAAAAAGAAAAAAATAGAAAAAGACCGTTTTGCCCCTAATTTATGTTAGACTTGATGGAAAATGTTACCGATGACTATTTTAAAACTGAGTGCATACTTTGAGGGTTTAAACTAAAACGAAAAAACTTATTGGACTACATAGAAACGTGTCAATAGTTAGAGGGTTTAAAATGTATTTTTTCCAAGATAATAAGGCCCACCTCCAAGATAATATGGCTGTGGGCCTTATTATCTTAAAATGATAAGAAAAGAATGAATGCTAAGAAAAGAAGGGCGAGAAGTCGATAGAGATGAGTAACAGAAAAATAGAGAAGAAGGAACAAAAGAGATTAAGAAAAGAGAGGAGGAAGAAATTATGAAAAGAAAATAAAAATAAATAATATCTTCTGCGGTTGATTATCAATTCTTGTTTCTAGTATTTATTGTAGGATTGACGAAATTGGGGCCACACCATAAACAATGAAGGTATATTTGGATTTATACTTAATTTTGTAATTATTGCTTATTGTTGGAAGATTGATCAAATTAATGGGTATTCGTTATTATTGTTATAGTTTAAAATGATCCAATTAAATTTGTAATTATTTATATATATAATCATTGATATTAATGTAAACTCAATTATTTTATAGTCGTTCTCTTTAAGAGAAACCAAGTGGCGGCCCATGGAAACCGAGTCGTAACAACTTATATCAGAGCTTACATTATAGATTCTGTAAACTTGGTGAGTGTCGTATTAGTAGTAGGCCATAGGTTAGATCGTTGAATTGAAATGACGATTTAAAAGTGAGTTTACTATCTTCTATATAAATTCTGAAATTATACTTTCATACTAAATTGCAAAAAAAAAAAAAAAAAATTATTAAACTAGATATTTTTTTAATGTTAAATAGATTAAGTAAATTTTTAAATGTGAAAATTGATTTTTATTAATATCATGTTGTGCCGTAGTTGTGTCTCGCCAAGAGGGCATGTCTTGCGAGATGTTATTGGACCTGACAGAAGGGCATATACTGCAGGTTGTTGATATATTGTGGTTATGATTATCAATATGATATGGTAGTTTTTTACCACGTGTTGTGATTATCAGTATGATATGGTAGTTTTTACCACGTATTGTGATTATCAATATGATTTGGTAGTTTATACCATGAAACCTAACAAAAAGGCAAGTCATGTAGGTGGTTTAATATGTCGTTGATATGATATGCTGAGACCTGATTCTTCATCTAGATACCTTGAAAGTTAACATGATTCGGCATCCAAATAATCCACCCCCCCCCCCCCCCCAACAAGCCCTTGAGAGTCCATGTGAGGAAGTTGTATAACCCAAATTAGTAAAAAAAAAAAAAATACCCATAGAGTTGAGGTCCACCTTATAGTCTCTAAGCGAATAGATCCGGATGATGATAAGAAATCATATCCCTAACAAAATTTTGGAATTAGAGTTACCCGCACCTCTACAATTCTAAGATAAAATCTTTATGGATAGAAAAGATAAAAGGGAATAGAGTGTTTCAGTTCCTTGGATGCTTAGGAGTAGTGTGCACCTCCCGAGATTCTAAACCTAAGCCTTCATATTATGTAAATATCACCAAGTAATGAGGTTGAAGCATCCCTAAATCTATGACTCTCACCGCTAGTCTCAATGATTCCACCATCCAGAACATTTCTAGTAGATGAGCAATCTCCTCTTTCTGCTCCAGGAAAAGAGATAAAGGATTTTTCGTAAAAAGAAAAGGCTTCACTTCTTCCATATAAAGGTCTTAGATTTAAATTAGGTGAATGAAGGATATTATGATTGGATGAGGGTGGTGAGTAGGGGAAAAGAATTTAGAATGATAAGAAGATAAAGAGTTATTTTGAATGAGAGAAATTTACCTCAGATCAATCAACTACAAAGGCTAGAGAGGCACTTTAGATAAATTCGACACATTCTCCAAGAGATTTTGGCAAGTGTCCATGGCAGTAGACAGGTTTTTTACTAAACAATCAATAACCAATTTTGTTGTTTCAGCTAGACCAAGTGTCACAACAGGTGAAGTATTAATGGGACCACCTATATGCAATGTGGCAGGCATACCTCGTGTAATACCCCATAAATTTATATTTAAAAAAATAATACTCTATTTGAATAAGTTATAATTTTGGGGTAATTTTGATATATTATGAAAATTTAAGGTATAGATGAATATTTAATAACTTTTGGGGCTAAGAGTGTAAATTTAGGATTTAATAAAAATATTATATAAATTATGGGAGATAGTGTAATTGTGAGAAAAATATCTTGAACACTAATACCAAGTGTCTGGTTGTGAAAAAATAAAAATAAATTAATAACTATAAATAAATAATCAAATCTACATCTTATAATTAAGGGTTAATAACACTTTACCCCCTTGTGATTTAGCAGATTTGCACTTACCCCCTGTGTTGGCACTTACCCTCCTGTGGTCTTGATTTAAGTTCACTTACCCCCCTGTGTTGGCACTTACCCCCTGTGATTTACACTTAATTCTAAAACCACAGGAGGGGTAAGTGCCAAGTCAAAAACCATATGGGGTTAAGTAAATCCACTTAACCACAGGGGGTAAAGTTCTATTAACCCTATAATTAAAAGTAGACGTCAAGTCTTCATAATGAATAGCAATCAATCATTCTTCATTTTTAAAATCTTATTCTCTTATTGAAATGAATGACTAAGATTAATCATATCATTAAAATATAATGATATGTATTAAAAAACATAATTTTAATACATAATTTAATAATAAATTTAATACATTATCTTTTCAAGTATAATGACAGTTAAATATACAATTGGAATAAAATTTACAATACAGTTAAATAATAAAAGTTAAATACACATAATTAAACTACAATCTACTGAAGTTATACATTAATAAAATAAATAATTTAAATTAAACAATTAATCATGTGCATTAAAAAAAGTTGAACTTTGTAAAAATTCAATATCATGTGGATTGCGCACGGATGTAAAACGAATTATAAATAAAATAAATAATTTAAATTAAACAATTAATTATGTGCATTGAAAAAAAGTTGAACTTTGTAAAAAAATCAATATTATGTAGATTGGCGGGTGTAAACTAGTAATAAATAAATAATAAAGACAATATGGTGGTGGGCCCTACCTATCACATATATATGTGTATGCGAGTGTGAGTTGTAAGGGTTTTGGAGGGTTTGGTTGAAACGTGTAAAGTTAATGGAAAATGAGAGTATGGGTTGTTAGCCCAAAGATCTACTCAAGAGGGGGAATGTGAATTGGGTAGTTATAAAAATTTAAAAAATAAATTCAAAGTGAATTGGGTAGTTATAAAAATTTAAATAATAAATTCAAATCCAATATATCAATTTCTTAATTGATTAATATCTTGTTAAGTAACAGAATTATGTTTCCCAAACAAACAAAAAAGTACAAATGCAACACACAAAAATTTATCCTGGTTCGATAATTTAATGATCCGGTTTTCCAAGATTGCCCTGTGGTTTCTCTCCTTAGAGAATTAAAACTAAAACCGAACGACTAATATTTCATTTTATAAAATCCGGTAAATTTTAAAATTACGGTAATAATTATAATTATCGAATTATCGCGAAATAACAAATATTTTATTACAAAAAAATAACTAAATTTATAATCCCAATTTTATCGAGTCAATTTTAGTACTAAGATATTTAATATGTTCAAATTGAAACCCAAGGGGCCAAAGCAGGATTTATGTCAAACTTTAGGAGTACAAGATGTCAATGCCAAAATAATTTCCAACATGGTGAATTTGGATTCCAATTCCAATTCCAATAGCAAATAAATAACAATCGAACAAATTGTACTTAATCCATATAAAATTCCAATTCTAAAATATTAACTTGAATATAAAATATTAATTTATTAACATCACATGAGTATTATTCATATTGATTATTACAACTATTATAAATTAAATAGAAATTCATATAAAATTCCTGACACAGTTTCATTATCGCCGACTCTGCAATCAAAACTGTGGGGTTGTAAGTTAGGGCTCAGTAAAAATTTTAACCCCTATATGCGTGTATCTAATCAAACCCCAAATAAACACATAAACGTGTATATTACATAATCTTCACATAAACGACAACTTTAGCATGAATCACATATTCAAAAGAGAGATTAAATACAAGTATCAAAAGTGTTAAAAAATTTACCTAGAATCCGAGCCGAAATCTGAGCCAGAATAATCAAAACACTCAAAAATCCATTATAGTTAAATAGATAAACTATAAAGATTATTTAGGTTGAAAATTTAATGAATCCCATGCATGGTTTCATTTCTTATTTTCTTATATCCTACGGTTCCAACTTTGCTGTCTGAGAATCATTGTTCTTTTCTTATTATTCTTCCCATCATCATCATCATCATCATCATCATTATTATTATTATTATTATTATTACTATTCTCTATATATATCCCATGGAAGCAAAATGACTATCGTTCCTTATTACTATTTTATTATATTTTTAGTATTATTATTATACCTTACATGTACATGTGCACCATCCACAATATATATATATAAAAGAAGGAAATTAAACCCAACCAGATGTTTATATATAATATATAAACATCTGGTTGGGTTTAATTTCATTCTTTGAGAAAGAAATGATCTCATCCACATTTATTTGTTTATTTACTTACTTAATTTATTTATTTAATTATTTACACAAATGTCTCCCTAAAATAAAGAAAATATTAATTATATCTAAAAGTATATTTTAAATAATACAATAGCCCCAAAAATTTTAAAAGTTAATTTAATATTAGCATTTGACCTCCAAAATTATCAAATTTTATTTATACCATAAATTTACAAAATAATCTCAAAAATATTAAATTTATATAAAATAATATTTTCAAAATATAAATTTTTGGGGGTGTTACAGGTGAGCTATTCTTACCTACGTCCAATCCCCCGAGCTCCATAGGGATTTCGCAATCCACTAACCCTTTGATTTATTTCCTAGGTAAGAACCAAACTTTTACAATTCTGATTCTTTTCACTGTCTTAGGATCAACCTTTACAACTCTAATTCTTTTCACATGCTCAAAATCAACCTAACACTTTCTCACACTATTACACTTATCTTTTTTGTAGACTTAGGAAGACCCTTTACAACACTCTAATTCTATTACAGAAAGAATTAAAATCTAATTTTTTAAAAGGTTAAAGATTAATCTAATTTTTTTTCGTAGACTAAATATTAAACTCTAATTCTTTTTCAGGCTAAAGAATAAACTTCAAACTTTTTTTATAGGTTAAAGATCAAAACCTAACTACCCTGATTAGATATTGACCCAAACTTGTCTAATCCACTCAAACTTGTAAATACAAAATATTCAAAATTTCTTTCTACAAAGAGCTTCTACTACCTCAATACAGTTATACTCAATTAATGTTCCAAAATACTAAGTGATAGATTCTATGTGAGGTAAAAATATGATTTAAACAATTTAAAAGCATAAATAGTAGATAGTAAGATTTCTTAGATAAAAACCAATTTAAAATATTCTCACAATATTAGATTTAAAAATGACTTTTCTCTAAACAAATAATCTAAGTAATTAAGCAAATACTCTAAGAAAACAAAATAATTAGCTTGGAAAGTTCTCACCGAAATTCCTTGAAAAACGATTACGATAATATAGTAACGAGCATAAACTAATGACCAAAACTTTTAGGCTATGTTTGGGTAAGAGATTTGTAAATGATGGGATTTCAAAATCTTGGATTTTGAAATCCCATTATTTACAAATTCCTTATTTAGATAACTATTTAAGGCAAAGAATTTGATCATGTGATTTTATAATTCCCTTGTTTGGATAAGTAAAATTTTTGTAAATGTAATTTAGAATTCATTGAGTTTTAAGGGGTTGTTGTAAATTTTTGTTTCATCTTCCTCCTAAGATAACCACCATCACCAATGTGGTCACGGTCGATGGGCGGCAGTGGTGGCGATAGTTGGTGGGAAACAACGGCGGCAGTGGTTGGGGCCAGTGGCTGTGGAGGTAGTGGTTGGCGGTAACGGTGGTCGATGATGGCGGCAGAGGTGGTCGGATCTAGAAGGCAGAAGAAATGAGCTAGAAATCTCTCATTGGATGGATTTGTAAATGACACATAAAACAAAAGGATTTAGAAATCCTCTTTTTGCCCTATTTTTTAAATCCAAGAGATTTTACAAATTCCTCCTAATAAATACCTAAACAAGGGATTTATCAAAAAGGAATTTTGAAATCCTTTAAACAAATTAAATCCCTCTGCCAAATCCTTTATCCAAACTCAACCTTAACACTTTGATTAAGAACTCTTTCAATAATCTCACGTATAAATTTCAGTGTAAAAATCTCTCATATAATTGCCAAAAAGTTGATGTTCTCAACCTTTTTATGAATCCCCCTGGTCTTTATTAATAGACCTAGAACTAGACTTATAATGACTAATTTTCAAAAGTTATGTCATTAAATAATACTCCAAAACCCCATATATCATATACCTTTAAAATAAGTATGTTCGATTTAAAAATACTTTTAGAAAATCTCAATTTGGTCCCCAAAACTTTTTCAAATCAAAATCCTTAAGAATAAGAAGTAGTTTATCAATTCAATTAAAATAATAAATAAATATGTGGATAAAATAAATAGGAAACACATAATATATATATATATATATATATATATATATATATATATATATATATATATATATATATATATATATAAGTAAACCATTTAATTCTCTTGAAAACCTCATTTAAAATCATAAAAAACGAGGAGAATTAACCCAAAAATCGAGTCAGTCAAATTATTTAACTGTGACCATCGGTTGACCGAGCTTCATGTCGATCGGCCACCTTCTTAAATGGTCTGTTTTATGACAGTTGAACAGCCACTGGTCGGTTGACTGACCCCATGGTCGATTGACCGATTAGATTAGTAAGCCTCTTTAATTCTCTATTTTCAGCTACTAGATTCATTAGTAGACCGACTGTACCTATTTGTTGACCAAATCAACCAGTACGTCACCTATTTCACTTCCTTAAGCTATTGTTTTGGTTAGTCGACCGACACTTTTCGTCGGTTGACCGAATTGACCCGAAACTCATTATTTTAAGTGTTAAAACCACTTTTTCAATTAGACTCTTAACCAAAAACATTTTAATGACTTAATACTTTATAAAAACCATATTAAGACCTTAAACTTATCACTTATTATTAAGACATACATAAGATTTATTTACTTTATAAGTGTCGTGCATAATCCTGATTCGAGTTGCATTAAGAGTATAAAGGTAGTTAATTGTTTTCACCTAATTGACTTCAATGTCTTCAATACTCTTCAAATCTTTATTACTTTCATTTTACACCCGCTGTGAATTCTTTAATAACTATTCTTTTCGATTAAATATTTTTCTCATTTCAACATATGAAGCTTATCTGAAACCACTCAATAAAAACATTAATTCTATAAAATATCAATGTTCAATTGTCCATCAAGACATTTGGTTCAACAATCTCTTCTTTCTTTTATGATGACAATTGATTTTGATATTTTCTCAAAAAAATAATGTAACCACGCTCCCCCTAAATCTGAGGACAGGTTTTTTAAACTTGTTTAAGTACTATTAATAAGAAACACAATTATTAGCATGGCAGAACACAAATTATTCTCCCCTTATATGATAGCAATACTTGGGCGAGCAAATACATGCTTAGGCGAACAAATATTTAAAACATCACACAACTTCTCCCCTTTTGTCATCTCAAAAAGCAGGGACGAATTATCAAAACATTATTCTAAGCATACATCGTTATACCTAGTCATGCCTAAACCTCAAATAATTTTCATAAATTGATCTTCAACTAGAGGTTTAGTGAAAATATCAACAAGTTAGTCGAAAGTATCAACATATTCAATAGTAACATCTTATTTCTGAATGTGATAACGAATAAAATGATGTCTTATCTCTATATGCTCGGTTCGTGAGTGTTGTGTTGGATTTTTACTTAAGCATATAGCACTTTTATTATCGCAATAGATAAGTGCTTCCTCCATACAAATTCCAAAATCATGTAACTGTTGTTTAATATATAGAATTTGTGTACAATAATTACTAGTTGCAATATATTCTGCCTCAGTTGTAGATAAGGCAATAGAATTTTGTTTCTTGCTAGACCAAGAAACTAAGGCATGTCCCAAGAAATGACATGAACTATTTGTGCATTTACGCTCAACTTTGCATCCAGCAAAATCAGCGTCGAAGTAACTGATCAGTGTAAAATCACTCCCCCTAGGATACCATAATCCTATATCACTTTTTCCCTTTAAATATCGAAATATATGCTTGACAAATGTTAGATGTCATTCTTTTAGACAAAATTGAAATGTTGTGTGCAAGCATACACTAAATATAATATCAGGTCTTCTAGCAATAAGATATAAAAAGCTACCAATCATACCTCGATACATTTTTTTAATGACATTTTTGCCCGCATCATCTTTTTCTATTTTTGTAATTGTTGTCATGAGAGTTTTGTATTCTTTAGCACCATCAAAGTTGTACTTTTTCAGTAACTCCTTGATATAATAGGCTTGATTAATAAAAATTCATTCTTTAGTTTGTTCGATTTGTAACTCAAGAAAGAAGGTTAATTCTCCCATCATACTCATTTCAAACTCGACTTGCATAATCTTAGCAAACTCTTAACAAAAATCATCATTAGTAGATCCAATAATAATATAATCCACATATATTTGTACTAATAGGATGTCAAATTTGTTTTACTTAATAAACAAAGTTATGTCACTTAGACCACGTCGAAAACTATTTTCAATTAGGTATCGGCTAAGTCTCTCATATCAAGCTCGAGAAGCTTGTTTGAGTCCATACAAAACCTTTCGAAGTTTAAAAATATGATCGAATAATTTATCATTTTCAAAACCCAATGGTTGTTCGACATAAATTTCCTAAGTTAAAAAGTCATTCAAGAATGCACTCTTGACATCCATTTGAAATATGTTAAAATTTCATGAACTTGCAAATATCGATAACATTCTAATAGCTTGTAATCTAGCCACATGTGCATATATATCGTCATAATCAATTCCTTCTTCTTGATTATAATCATGTGTTACTAATCTTGCTTTATTTCTAATTACCATACATGTTTCATCCTTTTTATTATGATACACCCATTTAGTACCAAAAACATGATGAAAGTCAGGTCTAGGAACTAAAGACCAAACTTTATTTTCCTCAAATTGAAGTAATTCCTCTTGCATCGCGGAGATCCAAGATTCATCAGTTAAAGTTTCGTTTACATTTTAGATTCAATTTGAGATAAAAATGCAAGATTAACGATATCTCTAAGGGAAGATCTAGTACTTACACATTTATCGAAATTACCAATAATTTCTTTTACCGAGTGTCTTGGAGTTGTCTTTATAGCTCGTGGTAGAGTTGATCCTTTGTTTTGAGGCTCCTTATCCTTTGGATGATAGTTCTTTTTGTGTTTCAACTCCTTTATTCTTTTACTTAGTCATTATACCTGTATCATCATCATCATCTAAATCCTTTCTCGACACAATCTGGATTAGATTCCTCAAACATTACATGCATAGATTCTTCCACAATTAGTGAGCGCTTATTATATGATCTATATGTTTTCTTATTTGAAGCATATCCAAGGAAGATCCCATAATCTGATTTGACATCAAATTTACCCAAATTATCCTAATCATTTTAAATAAAACATTTATATCCAAAAACTTTAAAAAATAATATATTAACATTTCTAGGTTGAGAATTGTGCTTAACTTTCTTGGTGTTTCTTGCGAGACAATCTTTTTCTTCCTTAGGGGGACCTTGGGAGGGACTTTCTCTCTCTAGGGATGACATTATGTTTTTCTCTCTATGTTTAGTAGGGATGGTCATTGGCCGGGTCGGGCTTAGACTAATGTATTACAAAAAACTATTGGGCCCTAGCCCGGTGATCGGGCCTTAATTCTATGCCCAAGCCCGGCCCTATAAGAAAATTTTAAGCCCAAAGCCCGGCCCACGGGCCCCCGGCCCTATTTTTTTTTTTTTTTAAAATTCAAAAATAAATATAAAAAAATCAACACTAAACCAATAAGAAATATTAAAATTACAATTTCTAAAAGTAAACCAATATTCCAAATAAATCAAATCAACAAGAAATATTAAAATTACAATTTCTAAAGGAAACTAATATTCCAAATATTAGGGTTGAATTGCAATGTGTGTGTGTATATATATATATATATATATATATATTTAAATATCCTTCGGGCCGGACCTAAAATTTTTGGGTCTTGCCCAAGCCCGGCCCTAATTTTGATTGAGCCCTAATACCTAGACCTAGGCCCAGGCCCAGCCCGTGGGCTCAAACCCTAAGCCCAAGTCCTAAAAAAATAGGGCCGGACCATTCGGGCTGGGCGGGCCCCCAAGCCCATGACCATCCCTAATGTTTAGTAACGGGTTTTCTACTGTTTAATGTTTTTGGCCGAATGTCAGATCTCTCCTTAATCATTTATCACGTAGTCAATTATATACATATGATCTAGAAATAAAATATGTGATTGAGATAAGTAAAATTCTAGATACAAGCACAAATATTTCACACAATATACAATTAAGCATGATGAATATACGCTCAAGTATGGAACAAACTCACTGCTAGTGTTAAGATTTGAAAGTCGTTGATCGTGCTAGAATTGAGTTGATTCTACTTTGACTTTCCTCAAGGTAGCAACAATTCGAAGAATGTGTTTTTCTATAATAGTTCACTCAATTGGTCTACCTTAATCTCTCAATCTTTTTTGAAAAGTAGTGTTTTTGCAACACTAAATCACTCAATGAAATACCACAAGTGTTTAAAATACAAAATCAAGGCTTTTATAAAGTGTGTGGCGTGTTAAATTTGTTAAGTGTTGTCCCTCAAACAAAGATTTTTTGGACAAGTATTTACAGGGTATAGATTCTAGTTGTTGTGCATGATTTTAGTATTAATCCATCGTAATTAAAGAGTTGAACGTTAAAGGCATTAGATTTTATCATTATTCACTCATTACAACGTTGCAATTTGATCAAATTGAACAAGAATTCATTGGGAGACAAGTAGCTAAAAAAGGCTACAGTTTAGGGCTAATTTTTTTTTAACTTTGTTTTATCTAATTTGCCTATTGATCTTGTCTCTTAATTCAAAATTGTTGATTCAAATGATTATTTTAAAAAAATTATTAACATTAGAAAGCAAAAATATGAAAAGACAAGTAGAGTGAATTTTCTCTACTTGAATCAACCCAAGTCCAAAACCAAACCTATGACCTATGACCCGATCTAGGTCCACAATCCAAACATGAATTATAAATGTGGTTTAAATATTTTTAATTAAACAGGATTACTCATTTTACATACTTCAATCAATTTCATGGGACTACATTGAAAGACAAATCAATATTTCACGTTTATCTTCTCACTAAGAATAACGTATTGATATATGAAAATGTGTCAATCAAAAATCACTTAAATAATTAGACTTAAAATAGTTTAAAAATCATTTTTGTCTAACATCATCCTCCTTAAGGGTGCATTTATTTGGAAAAAAGGATAGGTAAGAAAATAAAAAGGAAAATATAATGGAAAATGAAAAAAATAATGTGTTTGGTATGGAGAAAAAATGAGAAGAAAAAAATATGTAGGAAAATATATAATTTTCTAAGCAATTGTTTTACACCAATTTGGAAGAAAAAATGAAGAAAAATGAGGGAAATTTTTTCAAGAAGGTAGTAAAAATTACAATTATATCACTGATAATATAATTTTTAATTTATTTTATATGAGAGTAAAATAATAAATTATATTAAAGTGGATTATTTTATTTCCTTTCATTTTTCTTTCCTAGCCAAACAACACTAGAGAAAATAATTTTCTTTTTCACAATAAATAAAAATATTATCTTCTCATTTGTTTGGTTAGAAAAAAAAATATGGATAAGAAAATGAAAAGGAAAATAGGATGAAAAATGGAGAAAAAAATGAAGCTTATTTGATATGGAGGGAAAATTAGAGAAAAAAAGAAAATAAGAATAAAGATGCACAATTTTCAAAGCAATTTTTCCCTCACTTTTGGATGAAAATTTAAAGAAAAATGAGAGAGAGTTTTTCAAGGAAATAGTAAGTTATAATTATACATTTGATAATAGAATCTTCATTTTTTTTTTAAAAAAATATATGAGAGTAAAAGAGTAAATTATACTAAAATAAATTATATTTTTTTCATTAAATATTTTTTCTTTCACAATAAATAAAAATATTATCCTTTTATTTTTTCACCCATCCAACCAAACATACCCTAATTTTTATAAGGGTGAGAGTCTTCGAACATTGACAAACCTTTTAAAATGTTAAGGTGGCATTTGATTAACGTTTTTAGTTTTCTGTTTCTACCTTTAATAAAATGGGATGAAAATTCTATTTGCTTTCTGGGGTATTATGAGAATAGAATCTTGTTTGTTAACGATAATTATTATTAAAAATGTTTAATAATTTTTCAGAACAAAAATAAAAAAATGAGTTTGGTTGTAACTAGACTTGGATTGTGTATATATATGTGTGTGTGCGCGTGTGTATGTGATGTATAGAGAGGGGAGATGAAAGAAGAAGAAGAAGATGTGTGATGGTGGTTGTGGTTTCGTGTGGTGGTGGCCGGCATGGGTGGTAGTTTAGCGTGGTGGTTCACCGACGTAGGTGATAGTTCAACGTGATTGGTGGTCAATATGATGTGAACCGACGTGATAATGGTTCTCAACGTTTATCTTTATGAAATAGATTGAGAATAATTTTGAAAGAATTAATAGAAATCAATATTTATTTGTTTTTTAAAATTTTAAAAACTTTGAGAATTATTGTCAAATTTTTTAAAATATTTAAAAATAAAAGATATATATTAATCCCCAAATCCTGTAGCAACAACTGAAATCTTACTTTGGAGCGATGTTTTAAAAATCGGACCGGACCATCCGGTTCAACCGGTTGAACAGTCACGGGCCCTATTTTCGGTTCCACCGCTGACCCGTCGAACCAGAACGATTCACGGCAAGCCTGCCGGGTTTCCTCCAGCATTTGTATAAATTGTTTTGCCAAAAACCCCTACTTCCCAAGTCCCCAGCCGCTTCTGCCTTGCCTCTTCATTTGGTTCTCTCCGCTCGACTCCGATATCTCTCTTTTAGCTCTGAAGTCTGATCTCACTCTCTCTGCTCCGTTCTCTCTATTCTTCAGTTTCGATCTACCTCCTCATCTGTTCCTCGCTTCCTTTTCTGACGACGAGGAGCCCCTTACTGCCTCCGAAGACGACGAACTGGGAAGGCGGGAACTCCTCTTCCTTGTGCATCCTCCGACGGCGTCTCCACTACATCCGACGACGAAGACGACGACAAACGTCATACGGACGACGGCAGGCGGCAGACGACGACGACATACGGTACTCGAAGTCTGGAACATCTGCAGACGGACTGAGGTGCATTTTAATTTTTAATTTTGTGAATTATATGTTATTTGGTTAATAATTACTAATTGTTAATGTGTGTACAAATTATAGTTTTGTTCTTGATTTCTTGATAGTTATTTATTTAATTTGTTTAATTTAATATAATTGATGTTTAATTTGTACAAATTACAAATTACAGTGTTCTTGTTGAGTTCTTCTTGATGGAAATTTTTAGTTTTTATTTATATAATTGTTGTGAAGTGCATGTTTAATTTTTATTTAGTAAATTTGTTCATGTTTGTCTTTGTTTATAAAATATGAATTATAAGTCTATAAATGATAATTTGAGTGTGAATTTTTATACTTAATAGAATTTTAGATTTTGATGATTGTTATTTTCTATGTTTTTTTTTTTTTCAAATGTATGTATTTTTCTGTTTTTTTTTTGGTACTTTTTAATATATTTATTAAATTATTAATAATATAATTATGACATCACGGTTTAACCGCATTTCGCCTACCGGTTGAACCGTTGACCCGTGACCCGATGACTTTTTCGGTTGGATGTCCTGTTCGGTTTTTAAAACATTGCTTTGGAGAAGCACTAGATTATTCCTCCATCTTTAACTCTACTCACTGGAATCACACTCACGCTTGAGGACCCTAAACCCCTAACACTCCCTACCCGGCTACTTCTCACATCTCTCTCCCAGACACGGCCACCGCCACCCATCGCCAGACACGCCCACAGTCAACCACCGCAAGACAGCCCAGTGCCGCCACGACGAGGGCTACAAACCCTCCACGACCACCATCGCCTCGCCACCTAGGTATCCTAGGGCCGTCATTGAACTTCCTGCCTTTCTTTCGAGCTTGATAGTGCTAGGGAAGGTTTTCCTACTAATAAAATTTCATCACAGTTACTCTTTCTAGGTTTATTATTTTGAAGCTGGGGAGCTATGGCGATTGGCGATGGAGCTAAAGATCAATCTCACAAGTCTCATAGGTCTCGCCAATCGGGTCCCTCCGCCAAGAAAAAGTCTAGATCCAATAAGAAAAAGCGCGATATTTCCAAAGATCAAAAGAATCAAAACCCTAAGGTACTGTAATTATTTCATATTACCTATATTGTTATATATGCGTACAGTAGATTGATTATGTAATTGGAAATTTGAAAATATATTACAGGCGTTTGCATTTACTTCGACAGTGAAAGCCAAGAAATTGCAGTCACGTGCGACTGAGAAAGAGCAACGTAGGCTACATGTGCCCACCGTTGATCGTAATATTGGAGAACCCGCTCCATATGTTGTTGTTGTTCACGGCCCTCCACAGGTTATTGTCATCTTTTCAAAAGCTTGTTCACTATAACTGAAAATTGAATATAGACCGATTGGCTCAATTTTGGATTCCCTTTATGTTTCAATCCTCCTGTTATTAGGTTGGGAAGACCCTCCTCATAAAGTGTCTTGTCAAGCACTTTACCAAACATAATTTACCGGATGTTCGGGGCCCAATTACGATTGTATCAGGTTCAAAAGATTGATCCTTTCTAGCAATTTTGTTTGTAATAATACCTTTGCCTTCATTGACTCAGGTATGTGTCATTGACTAATATTTTAGGTAAGCAAAGGCGGGTACAGTTTGTGGAGTGCCCCAGTGATATGAATGGCATGATTGACGCTGCAAAATTTGCTGACTTAGCTTTGCTTCTCATTGATGGAAGTTATGGTTTTGAGATGGTCAGTTCGTAGTGTCTAGATAGTTTTCCACTTTTCTTTTATGTTGCATGATTGGGCATTTCTTTCTATATTTCTTGAAGTTATATTTTGTACCGTGGATGGACTGTAACTCTTACTCAAATTATAATTCATGTTCAACTTTTTGATATTTATTGCATTTTTTTTTGTTTTGTGTTGGGGGGAGAGTGGGGTATACCATGTTGTTCTGATAGTTGTAGCCTCTAGTTTTTTCCTCATCTTACTGCTTTATTGTCTGCCCATTAATCTATTGCTGCTTACATATATTCTTTTCAGTTTAAAGTGTCATTTGACTAATGTGTTGTTGAGCCCATTGTCTGTCTTATCCTTATAACTTACATATATAAATGTCGTAATATTTGATACATATATAATTATATATATAGAGAGAGAGAGATAGAGAGGATATAACAAGGCCTCTTCATTTTTGCAGGAAACATTTGAATTTCTCAATATTTTGCAAGTTCATGGGTTCCCTAAGATTATGGGAGTTCTTACGCACCTTGATAAGTTTAAGGATGTAAAGAAACTTAGAAAAACAAAGCAGCGTCTTAAGCATCGGTTCTGGACTGAGATATATGATGGAGCTAAACTGTTCTATTTATCTGGTCTTATCCATGGGAAGTAAGTGTCTGACTGCCTGTTTCATAAATTTATGACATCATTTTGTTTCTACCTTGGGTAAATGGTCACGTGTTTACTCAGTACACCCATATCATTGCTATTTCACTGAACAGGTACACTAAACGAGAGATACATAATCTTGCGAGGTTCATTTCAGTCATGAAGTTTCATCCTTTGTCTTGGCGTACATCCCATCCTTATATTTTAGTAGACCGTTTTGAAGATATCACACCTCCAGAAAGAGTGCGTGTGAATCCAAAGTGTGATAGGAATGTAACTCTGTATGGTTATTTACGCGGCTGTAATTTGAAGAGAGGGACCAAGGTATCAAGCCCTTTCATTTTTTTTTTCTTCCTTTTCATGTGTTTCTTTAATTTTATTGTAATCTGAATATTTCTTTTTATATTTCCCATCCCAAAAGTTCTTTATAAACATTTAAATTTGACCTTTTCACTGTCAAAGCCTTTTTGAAGGAATGATGTCCTAGTCTTTGGTGAGAGGATGTTCTGAATGCTTTTCCATGATTGATCTGTCAGTTATCATCTTCAGTTGTTCCATATAAATTACTGTAATAAATAACACCTTGGCTAAATCTGATGTCTGAGTTTTAAACCTGTACTTCATGTTGAAACTTGTACTCCATGTTCTAATTTCCTGATTAAGGCCTTCAATATAAAGCTTGTGCTAATCAAGTCCAGTTATGCCTAAATTCCAGTTTCACGTTCCACTCTATCATCCCTCAACCTTCATCTCTTTGCTTCTCCTTTCCTATAATTTTTTAAGTCAACTCCTTTCCTTTGATGTTTGCATCTTTCTCTATCTAAATTCACTATTTCGCATCTTGAGATGTGTATTGCTATGCAATTAAATTCTGAAAAATAATGAAGTATTAAGTTCATTTTTACTGGGTTTTGTCATCATGTGAGCATTACTGTATTTTGGGATTGTGCAAGCTAGGATTCATGGTAGTTGGTGGTGGTGGTGCGGTGAAGAGAGAGAGGGAAGAGAATCAGCGGGCAGTGACATACTGTGAGTATGGAATAGAGGAGGCTAAATTGGAAATTGTTAAAAGGACTTGAATGGTACAAATTCTGAAGTTGAGGGATTTGAAATTAAAAATTTGAACATCTTGGACCAATTTGAGACTTACCGAACTTAAGGTACTTGCATACATGATTACATTCCCCTTTGATATTAGTGTTATTTATTTAATTATTGGGAACTTCTCCCATCTAAACATATAGTATTTTTGTTGTGAGATTGTCAAACTTTTTGGCTATAAGGGGTTTCTCTGAAGTTTATAGCGTTCGAAATGGATTTTTCTCTTTCTTCTCTTCACAATTTTCTGCCTACTGATGGAGGCCTTGGATGTTGCTTTAAACGTTTATTATTTGATTTCTTTTCTATCTTCTCCCTGCAGTTCTCCATATATAGTATAAAAGATGTTATTTGCTACAAGATGATTGTAAAAGTCCCATTGGTGCCAAAAAAGTGAATTTTCCATCTATTTTCCTTTTTTTAGTGTGTTTGTGAGCGCAGAGCATTTGTGTCTCGGTATTGACCACTTGGTCCTAGTAATATTCTGGTAATATTTATAAGAGTAATTTGGAGAGGGATCCAATGGGGGTTGGCGCTCGATGGGCTTTGCATATTTAGTTTATGAAGTTATCCTATATCCTTTCTATCTACATAAGAACCCTTCCAGTGGTTGGCGAGCTTCCCAACCTACTGTTGCTCAACCATTGATCCCCAAGTATTTTGTTCTGTGTGCATACTTGTGTGAATTCCGTTTTTTAATGCCGCAATGAGGCATGGGATGGAGAAGTGGTTACTGTTTGACCCGTAATGTTATACATTAATGGTAACGGATGCTTTCTTGCTCATCTATTTGTTTGTGATTTCTAATCTTTGTCGCAATGGTCTCCTTAGATGGCTCTTTTGAAGACGTCTTTATGTGTTCAGTACTTCATTGCATTGGTTGATGTGTTATCCTGTTCTTTCGCTCATCATTTCACTCTTGTTTTCCTCTTTCAATGGAGTTAAGTTTGGTAACAGCCCCATTTTTCCTCTTTGTTTCCTAATATTACCATATCTGAAGAATAAGAGAAAAAGGAGTGGGTCATGCAAAACATAATTTGAAGGATTCAACTACATCGTTTTATCTCATATTCAATTTCTTTATTTTTTATCCTATGGCTTCACTTCACCAGAGGTTGAATTACATCATGGTATTATAATGTGTCCATGTCGTGGCTTCTTTCCCGGCTCAAAGGCTGGACATTTTTCACCATTTTCACCCTAATATGTTGTGTTCCTCATCGAGTTGGTTTTGTATATATGAGAATTAATATATTATTTGTGACCACAGGTCCATATTGCTGGAGTGGGAGATTACAATTTAGCTGGCGTTACAAGCTTAGCTGATCCTTGCCCTTTGCCATCAGCTGCCAAGAAGAAGGGATTGCGTGACAATGAGAAGCTATTTTATGCTCCTATGTCTGGACTTGGAGATCTCCTGTACGATAAGGATGCTGTCTACATCAACATTAATGACCACTTCGTGCAGTACTCTAAAGTTGATGATAAAAGCGGGGCATCCACACACGAAGGTTAAGTCGGTGCTGCTATTTGTTTCTGCATATGTCGGCACTTGTCTTGCTCCTTATTCTGTCTGCTAAATTGTTTGCGTTGCTGTATTTTAGGGAAGGTCCATGATGTCGGTGTGGATCTGGTCAAATCACTTCAGAGCACAAAGTATTCAGTTGATGAGAAGTTGGATAAAAGCTTCATTAACGTTTTTCGCAAGAAACCTAGCACGTTACTAAAAGCTTCAACCGATTTGAAGGATGCTCAAGATTCTATTACCCAAGGAAGAGATATAGATCCTGTGGAGCAATATCAGTCGGGGGAAGAATTTAAAACCAATGAATCTGGTGAAGAGAGTGATGCTGAGGATTTAGATGGTACTACATCTTCAGATGAGGATAAGATTAGTGATGATCTTACTCGAAGAACTGTGGATAATAGTTCTGATGAAGACGATAACAAATTAGCACAGCAGCGAAGTAACATAAAGGAACATATTGAGTCCCATGATGGAAGGATGAGAAGGAAGGCTGTTTTTCAAAATGACATTGACTCTGATGATTTGAAGGTAGTAAACTTTTATACACATACACATACACCAATGTGATTTTTTCATAAAAATGTTGATTTTTCATATTGATGGTAGCCTGGTACAGTGTGGGGTTTGAAGAAAGTGACTTTTAGTCAATTGCATGCAAGCTATTCTTTCCATCTAATAAAGTTCTGAGTAATGTTACCAAAATTTCTACTTTTGATTCCGCTGCAGGATTCTGATGAAGATGCAGCTGACAAGTTATCTACTCCAAATTTTTCTGAGGAAGAGGATGATGATCGCGATTCAGATGGTACACGTTCGCACTTGATGAACTTTTATATGGATAAATCTCTTATTTATGTGTTAAGGTGCAAAAATTTCAGGACAAGAAAATGCAAGGAAAAGTGTTCAATTTAAAATGCTTTGGATACGTTGTCTTCTTCTTTTTCTTTTTTGCTTTTCCATTTCTTTTCCAGTTAATTTTTCTTAATTATCTGATAATTTTTTATGCTATGTGCACATTTTTTCTTATTATTATCTCCTGCCAAACGAAGGAATGGGAAATATTTCAAAATGGAAGGAGTCTTTGGTTGAAAGGACCCTCGTGACACGGACTACTAATCTCATGCAATTAGTGTATGGAAATTCTGTATCAAAGCCAAGTACCTCAGGTAATGAGGTCCAAGATAGCAGCGAGGATGAGGATAGTGAAGATGAATTCTTCAAGCCAAAAGGAGAGGGAAAAAAGGTTTGTCCTTTAAATGTGGCTATTAGAAGTCAGTTATTTTCATATTTGGAAGTGCGTTGTTCTAATCGTGTAGCTTGCTTTAAATTGTTGTCTATCACTTTTGTTGTATTATTGGTGATGATTTAATAAGCTATATTTATCCTTTTTTTTTTCTTTTTTTCTTCTGATGTTCAACAGAAATCAAGGAAAGGTTTAGATGATAATATAAATTCTGATGAGTGTTCCAAATTCATTACTAAGAGTAAGCTAAAAGATTGGAGAAAGGAGGAAGCAATTGAAAGCATCCGCGATCGTTTTGTTACTGGAGATTGGTCAAAGGCTGCTCGCAGGGGTCAAAACTCAGAAGCAGATGAAAAAGATGGAGCTGTCTTTGGCGACTTTGAAGACTTGGAAACTGGTGAGAAATGTGAAATGCCTCAAATAGTGAATGATGTTGGTGATGATGTGTCACAAAAAAATGGGGATTCTGCGGAAATGGAACGTAGGCTCAAGAAGCTTGCTCTTCGGGTGAACTTTGATGCTCAATATCCTTTTGAAACATTGTCCCAATTTTATTTATTTCTTTTTTTGATGTCTCATAATTATGGTTTCTATTAGAAAAGTTCTTCTTTTTTTTTTCCCTTTTTTTTCTCTTTTATTTTTTTTTATTTATTTTATTTTTTATTTTTTTAACTTTTGTAAAAGGGAAGTTGCAACCTTAATGCCAATATACATATAATGGGGCTGAATCTCCTGATGATGACAATGATAGTGATCATGGAGAAAAGTTTCAACGCGGCCAAGTGAATGAAGTTGGATTCTTTGACAAGGTATATAATTTTTACATCTCGATCAGTATTTCCTTTCTGCTTTAGGATGATTTGTGGTAATTTTTTTGGCTTCCTGCAGTGGAAGGAGGAAATTGAACTTCGGAAACAAATTAATATAGCCGAGCTCAATGATCTTGATGAGGCCACTCGAGTTGATATAGAGGGTTACAGAACAGGGACTTATCTTAGGTTGGAGGTTCATGATGTTCCCTGTGAAATGGTTGAATACTTTGATCCCTGCCATCCTATACTTGTTGGCGGAGTAGGACTTGGCGAGGAAAATGTTGGATATATGCAGGTTAGTTACTCTGTTGTTATGCATGTCATATACTTTTAAAAAAATCTTGCTTTCTTCTATTTATGTATTGCCTCTTGCTGGCTGTCTGTTTTTTCAATTCCTCACCGTGCGTGATGCTTTCAGGAAAAAATCCTGTCTGAAATTGGAAATGATTAGTTATTCCCTGAAATGCAATTCTGTAGAATAAAGAAACTTGAGATAAGTTTAGAAGGAACTGTTTCTGTCAATGCTGACAATGAGAAGTTGTTAGACTCCAACAATATGAATTTTAAACTGTCTGAGTTGGTAGGGAAAATGTTAGTGTGCAAGATAAATAAATATCGAGCATGTGTTCGAATTTCTTTCAGATTCACTAATCTATTACTCTTGTATATTTATGGGTGTGGTTGTAAGAAGACAAATGTATAAATGGTATTCCTGAGAAACTCAAAAACGCTATTAGGTGACAATATAAAGGATGAGATTTTGACCTCTTAACTGTAAGATGCCTCTGGAAAGAAGAGAGAAGAAAGAGGGGAAATTTACTAATAAATATAAGTACACAAATAATGCCATGTTAGGAATTGGCACACAATTTTCATCTAGATAAGACATCCTCAATATCTCAAAGTCTTTCCAGATTTGGTCTTCTCTTTTATTTTACTTACCTGGTAAGTACCTGTTCTATCTTTAGCTCATTTAATTTCATTTTCGTGCATTCATGTGAAGTAATTATTTTTATTTTTTACGCTGATTTCTAGCTATGAATAATCAGCAAGTTATGCTCCTTATTGCATTTCATTTGTTTGGGATTCATTGCTTCTTATGGATTTCACATCACCGATGTTTTTCTTTTTTCTAGGTCCGATTGAAACGACATAGATGGCATAAAAAGGTTTTGAAGACTAGAGACCCACTGATTGTTTCCATTGGATGGAGGCGCTACCAAACTACACCTGTTTATGCCATTGAGGATCAAAATGGTCGCCATCGCATGCTCAAGTACACTCCTGAGCATATGCATTGTCTTGCCATGTTTTGGGGCCCTCTTGCACCACCAAACACCGGGGTGGTTGCTGTTCAGAATTTATCCAGCCACCAGGTATTATATTTGTTCCTTTTGTTTACTTGGAAAGGATCCCAAAATGAAATTATTTCAGGTTCCGTTTGGATGAAAATATTTGATTTAACGGATTTATAAATAAAAAAGTATAGCTTAATTTAGAGGTAGGGTTCAAACAAACGGAACAGAAAAGTTTAAAGGTCAAACAAAAGGATTTGAAGTGACTTAGTGAAGGGAGTTATTTGAAATCGATGCTTTTGGCTTCTATGATTTTTTTTTTTCATGCATTTAACTTCCCCTATGATATTAGTTACTATGAAAATAACCTTTCCATCACATTGAGGATACTTAAATCCCTTGATTTGAAATCAGTGTTATCCAAATGGTCCTTGACTTCTATAGCTTTCGGCTTTTCATGGCTCTTATTGGAACACGAGACTGAACGAATAATCTGTACTCTGTAGTTAGTTTATTTCTAATTGTTTGGCTAAAAGCATGCTTTGCATGTGTCCAGATCATCGCGGTGGGTCTTGTAAGCTGTTTATTTATTCTAACTCCTATTTCTTCATTTCTAATTTCTTCCCTCCCCCTTGGTGGTGGTTTTTTTTTTGGGGGGTGGGGTGGGGGTTTGTCTTACTGTGGCTCAAGTTTGCTTTATGACATTCACCCGAGAATATGTTCCTTATTTGCTTGATATCCTTTCTTTTCAAAATTTGGCGTTATTACCTTAAATTTCTGTTGGTTTTACTGACATATGTCAATCATGGAGTTTTACTAATATGGCCAAATACTTCTCCATTGAACTTATCTGCCTTGGTATTAGGTATATATGATTTTTGGTTTCTCCTTTGCTATAACAGTTGGACATATATAACAGAACTCTCACATGCTTGTGTTCCATAAGTTAACTTTTATAAAGTTTACCTTTACGGCTACTTATTTTAAATAATTTATTTCCTTATTTCTATTTAAAATTTGTAATTGGTAATTCAGCTTGTTAAATGTCAAAAAAATATGAAAGGGTAATCTGGTAAATGAATAGAGGGCTACACAAAATGGATCTAAAGAGTCTGAAAAGGGAGAGGGGACAATAGTCAACTCATCTAAGGGAATTGACTTTGTGACCTCAGACTTTTGGATTAAAGAATTGTTAATTTAATTCTTGTTTGTACTTGGCTTTCGATGCCATTCGACCATGTCCCAAATGATTTCTGAACTCCGTTATTTGTTGCTGATTAGTATATGATAATTAAGTGCTGTCATTAATTATCATAAATAACGTAATGAGATTACGTAATGAGTAGTTCTCATATTTATCCTATGTTCGGGGTCAAGTCAACCGAACTGGTTGGTAAACTTTCCGTTACGTGTAAGCAGGCAAAGGTGTGTGGTCGACATTTCCCCGTGGGCATCGCGTACCATCCTCCATTCCACAATCTCCCCATAATCCCGAAATTGAAAAATGTTTACCTCGCCCCACTCTCTGAGAGGGTTGCGAGAGGTCTGCAAAGTACAAAGTAATAATTTTAATGATCAATGTAAAGCATTGGATCTCTTCAAATATATAATTCAAAGGATGCAAATATCTCTTCAATTGAATGGATGAGATTTACTGCACATCTCCACTAATAGATTTTAGCTGTCCTATTGACAAAAAATATTATATGCGGCCCACACCGTCCTGATTTGTACTATAGATTTTTATTTTTCCCTTCGACGCCATTCTGAAATTATCCCATTCAATCCTCAACTTGTTTCGTTTTATTGTTAACATGAGGTTTACTACCTAATTGCAATTTCTGTTTGTTTTATGCCTTCTTTTAAAATTTTGGACATTATAATTCCTGTTTGGCTGCAGCACATTATATAATTTGTTATTCTTCTCTCTCTGGAGTTATATTGAGAATTTAAGATGTCCATTTAAATTGGTGAATTGTTTCAATTGATTACCCAGGCAGCATTTAGGATCACAGCAACTGCAGTTGTGCTGGAGTTCAACCATGCAGCACGTATTGTGAAGAAGATAAAGCTAGTTGGCTACCCTTGCAAGATCTTTAAGAAAACTGCACTTATTAAGGACATGTTCACTTCGGATCTTGAAATTGCCCGGTTTGAAGGTGCGGCCATTCGAACTGTTAGTGGGATCCGTGGGCAGGTTAAGAAGGTATGTTTATCAGTCGAAAATTATGGAATCTATTCCAGCATTTGATACTATCCTGGTTGCGTTATTTGCATTTCTTTGACAGTTTGTGTACTGGTCGGACAAATTTTGTTGTTCTGGGAATACTATGTCACTCCCTTGACTTCAGGTCATAGTCCGTGGTTGATTTGATATTTAATTTAATTTTTTTTCCAGATAGTAATTTTATTTTTCGTCGTACCTTGGCTTAATTTCAATGACTACTTGATACATACTTCAGTAAATTAGGTGGCGTTTGGTTAGTGTTCCCACTTTTCTGAACCCAATTGGAATGGGTTGGGTTGAGTTGAATTGGGTTGGGTTGAGAATTTTAGGAACAGAATTACGTTTGGTAACGACAATTTTTGTTTTGTGCTGAGAACAGAATGTGTTTGGTAACGATTTTATCCTAAAACTAATTTTATTTTTTTTTAATTTTATTTTTTGTTTGGTGGCGGCCGGACGGCGGTGGCCGGACGACCGGTGGCAGCGGCAAGGTGGCTGGCGACGGTCGCCGGAGGTGGCCGGCGGCAGCGGAAGGTCGACGGACGGCCTCAGACGGCGGTCGGTCGCCGGACAGCGGCGGCCGGCGATGGTCGCCGGAAGGTGGCCGGCGGCGGGTGGTGGTGGTCGGCCGGCAGATAAAGTCGGAAGTTGAGAATTTTGGGTTGAGTTTTTTGGGCACAAAAAGAAACAACTTTTTTTTGTTTCTGGTTTCTTTAGGATTTTGAGAATTAATTCCTATTTTTTGGGTTGGGTTGGGTTGAATTTTGTGTTTGCCAAACGCGTTCCCAAAAATCAAACCCAAAATTTTTGGGTTGGGAACACTAACCAAACGGGGCCTTATGTTCTTAATTCATCCAATCTCATGCAAATAAATGGAAAATAATACTAACATAAAAAATTAGGGGGCTTTTAGCTCCCACTCCTACTAGAAGCCGTTAATTATAAACTGCACCTACCCTTTTTGTCGACTTGAAGTGAAGTCCTATTGACTATTTTATTTTACCCCTTGTTGCTTGATAAAGTTGCACGACAGAATAAATTTAGTGATATTTTGGGGAATATTAAATGAGATTTTATTAACTGGTTTACATCAGTTGCATTTCAGGTTGTTTTGTGTAATTGCACCACAATTTTTTTAAACTTGAGGGGTTTGTTTCCCCTTTGGGTCAGTTGCTAAATCGGGCACTGGTCATAGTATGAATTTGAACACAGTTCACAGATTGCATGACCATCAATCCTAATCCCCCCCCCCCCTCCTCTTCTCTCTTCTCTCTCGATCAAGCAAGAGAAGACCATCAAGCTTTTTGTGCATAATATGAATGAATTCTCTTAAATCTCTGTGCACTTGACTTGTTACTTAATGTCAAAAATGGGTCTTATGGGGCAGGCTGCGAAAGAAGAGCTTGGTAACCAACCAAAAAAGAAGGGTGGACATCCCAAAGAAGGAATTGCCAGGTGCACTTTTGAGGATAGAATTCTGATGAGTGACATTGTTTTCTTGCGTGCATGGACTCAAGTTGAAGTACCCAGATTTTACAATCCCTTGACAACAGCCTTGCAACCTCGTGATCATACCTGGCAAGGAATGAAAACTGTATCTGAATTGCGGAGAGAAAACAATGTACCAATTCCTGTTAACAAGGATTCATTATACAAGGTAATAAAAATATATATTGTTTTTGGTTGTGTAGGTTTTTGCAGATCCACTGTTCATTTGGTTCTAATTTGATCTGTGTCTTTTGTTTTGATTTTTCGTCAAAATAGCCAATTGAGAGGAAGCCAAGGAAATTCAACCCGTTGGTTATCCCAAAGTCGTTACAGGAAGCTCTCCCATTTGCCTCTAAGCCCAAAGATATTCCAAAACGTAGGCGGCCACTTCTTGAAAGTCGAAGGGCTACTGTCATGGAACCTGATGAGCGAAAAGTGCATGCCCTTGTACAACAGCTGCAATTGCTAAGACATGAGAAGGTACATTTTTTTTTTTGTTCTTTTTTAACTCGAATAAAACTTGGCTTAGAAGTATTTCATATTCATATTCAATTCAATGTGCATTTGGCATAATTATATCCTAGAAATTGAAACTTGGTAGGATTTTACATTGAGAAGGAGCTGTTTTTTGTCGAACAGAAATGTTCCTGCATTTCTGTTTGTATTCTCAAAAAACTAAGTGGTCTGACCTTTTCCCGGACCCCGTGCATAGCGGGACCTTTGTAGTACCGGGCTGTCCTTTTTTATTCTCAAAAAACTGATAACGGAGACCAAAATTTGGTAACATTTACACTGAACAAATGGGAGCAACTAAGTTGGTGTTCTATGGATGTCTGTACAGATGAAAAAGCGAAAGCTTAAGGAAGCGGAGAGTAAGAAAATACGCGAGGCAGAGAAGGCAAAGGAAGAGCAGGTTTCCAAAAAACGGAGGAGAGAAGAGCAGCGTGAGAGGTACCGTGTTCAAGACAAGCTGACAAAGAAAATCCGCAGGAATTCTGAGGCCTGATGCATGCTCAAAATATTGAGCATTTGTTTGGTTTCCGCATGGAATCGTAGAGAACAATTTTGTTTAAGAATATCATTATTTATTACGACCCTTAATGTAGTTAGTGGTAGAATTGTGCAATACAAAGAGCCTTTTACTGTTCTTTTCTGATTCTAACTTAAACTGTATATATTTAATTGGCTTCAAATTATATGTTGAGACAGTTATGATCTTCATGAAGTGCTGCCAATTATTTGATTTTGCTAAGGGATTTTTGAAATTTATGGGTTAAAATTCCTTGGAAATTCTTTCTGAATGATCTATACTCTCAAAATTACATTAATAAAAACTCTTTAAAAAATATAATTTGCCACAGAATTTTAAAATTTAGAATCATAAAATCTCATCATTTGTTCAATGCATGTTTATTGTTTTGTTTCTGTTTTTGTTTCCAAGAAACTTGGATCAGAAGTAAAAATTTGGGAACAATTCTAAAATCTGCAAGCAAAAATGAATTATATTTTCTGCTGTTCGCTGTTTTTTTTGGTTGAATGGATGATAACACGTGGTTATCACCCATTGGATATAGCTGGACACAAGTTAAGGGGAAAAAATAATAATAAAAAAATAAAAATCAAACATGGAATTTCAATCCTCTGTCATCATGTCTGATCAAAAGAACATGGTGTTTCTACTTAGTTAGACCTTCTCTATTATTTTGTAATATACCAGATATTTTTTTTGTCATTTTACAAATACCAGAGATCCCCTCTATCTTTTTGTTCAAACACAACTTATCTCTCTTTGGACAAAATTGTCCTTGAGTTATTTTAAAAAAAAATTTATTAGCACCCCTATATTTTAAAATTATATTTTTACCCTTAATTATTTAAATAATTATATTTAGCTCTCACTACCACCCAACTCTCACCGCCACCGCCCAACTCCCACCACCCACCGCCACCGCCACCGCCACCGCCCACCACTCTCTGCCACCTCCCACCGCCGCCCCCCAACACCACCCACTGCCCAACTCCCCCGCCCCCACCTATTGTCGCCACCACAGCCCACCGCCGCCACCACCAACCCCCACCACCACCGAAGAGAGAGAGAAAAAATGGTTAATGAAAGGTTTAATTTTTTATTTATTATTAATGAAACGGTTAATATATATATATATATATATATTAAAACGGGGGTGGGTAGTGGTGGATGACGGCGATGGGAGGTGACGGAGGGTGGTGGGTGGTGGCAGCAGTAGGAGGTGGTGGTGGCGGTGGGTGCGGTGATGTAATGTGGCGATGAATATATATAAATTAAAGGGTTATTTATGTATTTTAATTTTTTATTATTTAATTATTTTTTAAATAATCAAGGGTAAAATTGATATTATAATAATTTTTTTATTATTTTTTAATCAATAAAGGAGGTAAGTGGTGTTGAACAAAAAG
Source organism: Eucommia ulmoides (assembly GCA_016647705.1). NCBI lineage: Eukaryota > Viridiplantae > Streptophyta > Magnoliopsida > Garryales > Eucommiaceae > Eucommia > Eucommia ulmoides. Next base: position 17,304,171 of record CM028341.1, on the reverse strand, counting down.
ACAGAGGAAGTCTCTGATATTTACAAAAATAATAGGAAAAATATCTGATATAGTGCAAAATAACAGTGGAGGTCAATGACATATACTCTAACTTTATACTACATATTTTTTCTATATAAAATTGATAATATCACTTGGTTTTGAGGTGATAGTTTGTCTTTTCAAGATAAAATCTATTTAAATACAATATTTAAAAATAAAAATAATTTGAAGTGTCAAAATAAAAATTACACTAAAGAGAATGTTTTTTGCACTCATCCTTCTTTTCTATTTTCAAAATATCCTTAGTACGGTTAGCAATTACACTTCAAATTTATCCCTCCAAAATATTTTACAAAGGAGATAAATTAGATATCTACTAAATTACAAGTTTTAGAATTAAGGGTCAATTCTAATACACCTCTCTCATTTACGAAAGTAACAAACACATTCCATGTGATTTGAAGAGTAATAAAGTGACCCGTTTTCTTGGCTGGTCAATCCAATTATCTATTGGGTTAGTCCCCTATAGACAAATAGTCTACTAAAATAACATTTTCTAATAATTTGTTATTATTTTAATTTTTCATAATTAATATTAATTTTTTAGTCCTCCTATCAATCAATGCAAATCAACATTTGACTTTAGTATCCTTGTGTGATTTTAAGGTCATTAATTCTTTCTCTACACTTAATAACCCACCAATTATGAAAATAAACACTAGTGGTAAAATCTATTTTGCGAACATTCACAATTGATTAAATTCATGAAAATTATATTATTTTAATATATATTTCATTGTTTTCATTTTGATATCCATGTTAATTATTTGTTAGTAAAAAAATTACTTAGTGCGTGATAATATTCACTTAGACAGTTTCATTATTGAATATTTCATTTGTTTAGCGAACAATAACTAAAACAGTTATTTCAAAACAACATTTATTACTTAATTTTATGTATGTTAACCACATATCTTTTACTCCAACACAGAATATTGTGACTTATCTTAGTCAACATTCACTAAATCAACTCCACTTCGTAATCATATTTTATTTTGGTGAATTTTCGTTAAGGCAATTAATCCAATACATAATTTAACTTAGATTGAAAAACGCACTAAAAACAACTATAAAAAGTGCATGAAATCAATTAGTGAATGTTCACTGAATCCATTGCCTCCAACAAAATACAACTTATTTTAGTGAACATTCACTAAATCAATCCACCAATACAAAAAATATTACTTAGTAAATGTTCATTTAAACAATTTCATTAGTAAATATTCATTTGTTTAGGCAGCATCATTTATAATTTTGAATTTTGCATTTAGACCTTTTGACCATTTGTAAATCATTTTTACTGAATGTTCACTTTTGATTTTTTTTATTAAAAATTTTTCATTAAAAAATAATCAATATGGATATCAAAATGAAAATACTGAAATATACATTAAAATGATATAATTTCATGAATTTATCCATTGCGAACGTTCACAAAATGAGTTTGTTTATTAGTGTTTATTTTCATAATTGGTGAGTTACTAAGGAAGTGTCATTGACTATTTTTAGTGAACGGTCACTTCTTTTTTTTCACTAAGAAATAATCAATATTGATATCAAAATAAATACATGAAATGACGATGAAAATGATATAATTTTTATGAATTTAATATACTATGAATGTTCACAAAAATAATTTTCTTGTTCGTATTTCTTTTTGGTGGGTCATTAATGACGTTTAACCATTTCTTACATAGAGTGGTATCAATTGTAATTAGATTTATTTCTTGGGACAAAGGCATGTTGGACCATTGATGGGTTTTTTCCACATAGTCTACTACCTTTGAAGAATAAAAAGGTATTTCTTGTATTATGAAAATGATAGAGTTCTATGTGGTGTTAGTGCACATAATAGGGGGTCTATTAGGTTTAAAATCGATAATATAATATAAGAATATTTTGATAAGAAAAAATAGTTAGCAAGGGCAGAAAATATTAATTTCAACAAGGGTAAATTTGTCAACAATTAATGACACTATCAGAGTTCGCTTGAACTTTTTAACCAAATTTGTTTTTAACAAGTGATCATCATGTTACCTTTTATAAATGTCTGGACATCATCATGTTACTTTTCAAATGACAATGAATGTTTTTGTTACCGAAGAACAAAGACAATGAATGTGTTTGTTACCAAAGAACAAAGTGCAATTGCAATCGATCTTTGATTTAATATCTAATTATTTGATAAATATTAGGCATTCACACCTTTGATATTTCCTTACCTTGATTTTATCAATAATTACCAGTGCGTTTAGGAGCATTTTAATATTATTTTAACAAAAAATTAACTATATGTAGTTTAAAATTAATATTAATAAATTATTTTAAATAATTTAATTTATATTTTTTTGGCATGGGTTCCACACAAAAAAATGAGATTATAATTATAAAGTATTGGTGTTGAAAATTGATTAACACTTACAGTTGATTCAATCAGAGTCCGCATGGGTGATTTACTTGCTAAGGTGACCTTCTATTGTACGGTTATGTTCTGTTTGGTAAAAAGTCTTAGGTCAAAGTTTTGGGGGCCCGAGAAATTACATGCACTAAGATCCATTAGGTGTGCCTAACAAAGTCCATCTGGCGTAAGAGTATGGGCTCGAAAAAAATAGGAGTTCAAGTCTTAAGCAAAAACCCTACTTACGACTTGGTGCATTTAGGCCCCGTTTGGTTAGTATTTCCATTCCAACCCAACCCAAAAATTTTAGGATTGATTTTTAAAAACGCGTTTGGCAACACAAAACTCAATCTAACCCAATCCAAAAAATGAGAATTGATTCTCAAAATCCTAAGAAAATGAGAAACAAAAAAAAAACTTATTTTTTTTTTGTGCCCAAAAAACTCAACCCAATATCTGGGACACGTTTGGAATTTTTTGATTTGTTAATGAGACTGTTCTTTTAACTTCATCCCACGCATTTTCTTTTTCTTTTATGTTGGCCCAGTAGAATACCCAAGAGGGGGGGGGGGTGAATTGGGTAATTAAAAATATCAGAGAGAAAATATTTTAATAACTCAAATAATTAATTTTAATCCCAAATTAATTATTATCTTTATATCACAGCGAAAATATAAAATCAACTAGGTGCACACCAAACAATAAAAATAAATAAAATAAAGATTACAACACACCAGAAATTTATATTGGTTCACCAAGTTACTCTTGGCTAATCAAGTCTTCCGAGCCCCACGCAGAGTCGCACCCACTAATACTCAAGATCCCTTTAAAGGTAGGAACCAAACACTCATAACGATTCTTTTACAGGCTCAGAATCAACCTTTACAAAATCTTTTTTCACAGATTAAGGAAGAACCTCTACTTTTTACAAGCTCAATAATAACCTAATTCTTTTTAACATAAAGGCAAAAGAATTAAAACTTCACCAACACTCCAAATATTCTTTTATCCGGTAAGAATTGAACCGTTACAAAATTCACACAAAATAATTCAATTCAGGAAGAATTACTACTTCAATCTTTTTACAGGAAGAGACTGAAATCGACTACCCTCTGATTAAATACACCCAACAGTATTTAATCCGTCACTCAACTTACCAATAAAAATTGACAAGTGATTTTTTTCACTCGGAGCTTCTACCACCCCAGATAAATTAAAACTCAATTAATATCCCAAAACTAGTGATAAAAATGTGAAATACTCAAAATCTGATTTTTAACAAAAAAAAATAAGTAACACTTAATTGAGCACGTAATCAGATTTAAGAAATTGTTTATAAAATATTTTCTTTAATAAAAAATTAGAAACAATTTCTAAATATCAAATTCCAAAAATAATCAAGTAATACAATATAAAAAGTAATTGGAAAGATTTCACCCGGAATCTACAAAAAAAAATAAATAGAGCGATGTTACTTCAGACTCGATAGTAGCAATGATTAACAGCCAATAATTCTCAAGATAATCTTTTAGAAAAGCTCTCACAAAAATTCAGTATGATATCTCTTAGAAAAGCTCAATATGATCTCCTGATCTCTTAATCTCTCTATTTTGATATGAAAAAACGCAGGTCTTTATATATGAGATTAGAAACAGCTCTCTAACGGCTAGTTCCCATTTATCGTGACACTTAATTGCTCTCTTAGACCCCTTATATCATTATGACTTCATTTTGATTCAATTTACTTAATTATAGCTTTTAAATCTCTCAATTAAATCCTCCAAATATTTCTCAATCTCAATTAAATAGAATAAAAACAATTATATGTACCCAAGTGAGAAATATTCAAACTTAATTAACCAAATCAATAGGAATTAAATAATAGGTGTAACATATCTTAAATATCATAGAATCCCTAAAATTTCTCATAAATCCCAACAAAAAAATGGCTACTTTTAGATACAAATTCGAAATTTCACAATATCCTGAAACTGACACACCAGTCGACCGACCAAGATCAACAATTGACCGCTCGATTCAGGATGTAGCTAAGCCAAAGATTCTGTGCCCATCAGTCGACCTATCTGTCGACTTAGAGATTCAGAGAATTCCATTTCTCTTCATCGGTCGACTTACTTGTCAACTTAGAGATTCAGAGAGTTCCATTTCTCTTTACCGGTCGACTTACCAGTCAAATTAAGGATATTGGATCTCTTTTCTAAACTCGTTTTTAATTCATTCTCATTGACGTTTTCGCCCCTTTAACCATTTTCTTTTCTTAATTAGCTCCACTAAATACTTAACTCCAATTTTAATTAATTATAAATATTTCTTTTTCAATCACATAAGAGCAAATAATTTAACTAATTAAAATCCTATTAAAAACACACATATTTATAAAAATCATTTAAAAATCTTTTTGTGTCGTGTGTTATCCTAATTGAGATATTAAGAGTTGAAATTTAAATCTGAGTTGTTTTCTCTAGGTTCTTCAAATTCTTTAACCTCTTAATCTTTCATAATCTTTATCATCAAATCTTCATCATATGGAATTAATAAACTGAAACACTTAAACAAATCGTTAGTCCCACAAAAAATATCAACGTTTAATTGTCCATCAAAATCTCAAGATCAACATTTTCTTTTATCATTTTTCCTCTATTGGTTCCTCATTGCCACCGTGGTCCATTCACGACTGTCGATCGGCCATCGTCTTCTTCGTCGAAGCTCACCGTCGTTATGATTTAGATTGCTCACCAAGGCGGCCATCGTCGTCTTCGTCGAAACTCACCATCTTGTGATTTCGATTGCTCACCAAGCCGGCCATCGTAGTCTTCGTTGAAGCTCACCGTCGTGATTTCGATTCCAACCCAATGAACAGATCTGGTCCCAGATTTTGATTTTGTTACTTGATTTAGGGTTCGATTTGTTGCAAATCGATATCTCCATCGCCATCGTCTTTGTTACAGATCGACATCTCCTTGCCATGGTTCTTGAATCGATTTTGATTTTCGATTTCTATTTCGATTTCAATTTCATCACGAAATCGATTTTTAATTTCGATTTTATTGCTCAAATCGATTCAGGGTTTAGTTCTTGATTTTTGTTTAGGGTTGGTTCTTGATTTAGGGGTTTAGTTGAATTTCATGAAATCAATTCTAGGGTTGGTTCTTGATTTGAGGATTTTAGTTGAATTTGGGGGTTTTGTTGAATCAATTCTAGGGTTGGTTCATGAAATCAATTCTAGGATAATATCGTTACCAAATGTGATTCTGTTTCCAGTAAAAAAAAAAATTGTGATTATCAAACGCAATTATGTTCCTAATAAGAAACAAATTCTCAACCCAATCCATCCTAGTTGGGTTGAGAAAAGTGGAAACACTAACCAAATGCCACCTTAGTGTCCCGTTATTTATAGGAGAAATGGTTGATTAGTCCCAAAAAATTAGAGCCTTGAGCTTGAATTATTAGCGTAACATAATCTGACGCGTTGCGCATCAAGTGGCGAGTGGTGTGATTGGGCCTTTGGATTTTGACTTTTGATCGACCAAATGGATCCCATGGTCCTACCATAAGGAATATGAGACAGGGCGCAACCCACATGAGCGTAGAGACCCATCTAGTGATCGAGGAACCTACCCAATCCTCGCTACGATGATGGCAGGGCGGTATGTGTTGGTGACCAAATATGAAAGATTCGCCCAGATGAGCATGGTTGGTTATTGACAAGTGCTTGAGCGATCTTCATGTTATCTGTCCAGTGAGTGCTGGGAAGTTAAGTATGGACGACGAGCAACACTTTGCTGACACGTAGAGTGGTAAAGTTTTGGGTTTTCTCTCATTTAGGGCATAACCATTTGCTTTAATGAAGACGATCTTGACTAGAAAAAATGCCACTCATCAGTTGGCTCTTATCTCCCGAGTATTGGAGACAGAGATATTAGGGAATGAATGCTTTTGCACGAGTCATTGTCCAGCAACGAACGTAGACTGACTTAGTACGGTGATCGTCCCCTAGTTCTGAATGAAGCTCATTTCAATGGGATAATCTCACAAACGAAGATCTAGATTCTTCCTCCCTGGTGTGTCGAAAGTCATCCTACGTCACATCGGGTGTGCCAATTGGGAATATCTGGGCTATTATAAGTGTGGGGGAAATGTTCACTTTATGAGCTAACTTTTAGTGTTAAGAGTGACCCAAGACCACCCTACACAACTATTTTTCTAAATAATGAGAGAGAGAATGCCAAATTGTTGTTAGGTCAAAATATCTTAGGTTTAATGAAATTGTGAAATGACAAAATATCTCTATTAGAAGTCCATGAGTAGAACACAACCCATTTTTTTGTCCAAAACTATCAACAATGTTTTCAATTTTGCGAAATTGAAACAAATGTGAAACTTAACGTGTCATTTAGTTAGTGTTTTAATTTTTTTGTTTCTACTTCCAATAAACTGGAATGAGATGAGAATTCTGTTTTTATTCTGAAGTATTTCAAAAATAGAAACATGTTTGATAATGATCATTGTCCTGAAATTGTTTATTTTAATTTATGAGAATATAATCAAGAAACACCTTTGGTTGCAACATTTCTTTTTGTTTTTTTCTTTAAAAGTATGGTGGCAGGAGGGATGGTGGTGACTAGAAGTGTGACGGCCAATGTGTGGTGGTAGTGGTCAGCAGAGTGGTGATGGACGGCGGTGGTGGTGGCTAATGGGGTGCGGTAGTGGTCGATGGGATGGTAGTGAATAGTTTTTTGAGAGTGAATAGAAATCGACATTTTTTTGTTTATCAGATTGTTAAGGAATTTAAGAAATAGTCCAAAATTACATTCAAATTTTTAAGAGCAGAAATGTGTTTATCACACACGTTTATGTACATTAATTATGAAATTTTGGCAACGGCAACAAGAATCAAGGAATATAAACAGTAACCAAACGGAGCGTAAGAGTTTAAATGTGAATTTGGTAAACTTCACTATCCACCTTGACACTCATCCCATGTCCCATATGGTAGGGACCAACAACATAATTTTCCTATTCCAAATTTGGTAGGAATAGAGCCAAAACCAAACGCCCCCTAAGTCTCTTCTTCATCATCAATTCATTACTCTGTCCGGCTCCCGCCACTTCTCCGTCTACTCTACCACTGTAACTCTCTCTCTCTCTCTCTCTCTCTCTCGTCATCTAAGGTTTCAAAGATGTTGTGGGTGGACAAGTACAGACCGAAAACCCTAGACAAAGTCATAGTCCATGAAGAAGTGGCCCAAAATCTCAAGAAATTGGTAATGCGTTTTCCAATTTTTCTCATGAACAGGCTTATACATTTGTGGGAAATCTAGGGTTTAATAGAAAATATTAAATTCCTTTTCTAAAAAAATGTAGGTGACAGAGCAAGATTGTCCGCATTTGCTGTTCTATGGGCCATCTGGTTCGGGCAAGAAAACCCTAGTCATGGCCCTTCTCAGACAGATGTTTGGACCCGGTGCGGAGAAGGTATCTTATATTATTTACTGCATTTAATTGCTCTAGGTTTGAGATTGTGTATGATTTGGCGATCTATTTATACAATTTGATTTTTTTTTTTCCGGTTATTATGTATATGCAGGTGAAAGTGGAAAACAAGAACTGGAAAGTTGATGTGAGTTACCTCCTATCTTTGTCACTTTGTCACTATGTTTATGAGTACTGTCCTCATTCATCCATATGGAATTGAATATTTATGTGCAAAATTAATTGAATCTATACTTAAATAATACAAAATGTAATTTAATTCAGCTGCTTGGGCGAGAATTTACCCCACAAAAATTTCGAGAAGCAATCCCATCCATTCATTTGTAACAAAATCAATGCAACCATTGATTGGAAGATACCATCAAACACCGTCCTGATTTACTGTATGGATGGTTGGATCTAAGTTGAGTTATTGCTACACTAGACCACCAAGCTGTAATCTGTCATGTGATTCCTTAATTTCTGAACTCACGGTTTTCAGAATTTCCTTAGGACTGTGCTGCATGAACTGAAATCAGACTTGGGATAGTTGGAATACCTCAATTTTTCACTTTGAATATTGCTTGGAACAAGCATTCAGCTGTTGATTTAACGAATGGTTCTTTTTCAGGCTGGAACACGAACTATTGATCTCGAGCTAACGACATTATCAAGTGCTCACCATGTTGAACTGAATCCCAGTGATGCAGGCTTTCAGGATAGGTATATAGTTCAAGAGATAATCAAAGAGATGGCAAAAAGCAGACCAATCGACACAAAGGGGAAGAGGGGATTTAAAGGTAACTCTGGTAGTGTTATTATTAATTTTTTTATTTTTATTTTTTTTTTGGGGTGGGGTGGGGGGTGGTTTAAAGGTTCTGTAACAACACATGGACATAATGCCAATAGTATATTATTTGTCATAATTATTGAATGGAATTTGTTAGTGTATAAGCGTATAAGGGTTTGAAGTCCTCCTGATTGGTGTACAATGTCAGTGTTGGTGCTCAATGAGGTTGACAAACTCTCAAGAGAAGCCCAACATTCTCTACGAAGAACGATGGAGAAATATAGTGCGTCATGCCGCCTAATTCTGTGCTGCAACAGTTCGTCAAAGGTTACGGAAGCAGTTCGTTCTCGCTGTCTTAATGTGCGAATAAATGCACCAAAAGAAGAAAAGGTTAGTATTTGCTTTATTTTTGTGCTTTGCTTCTTGAATTAGGAGAGATGTATGTTTCAGTCATTCGGTAAATGGCAAGGGCATTGCAATAGATAGAGTTGGTCGTTTATGGGATGGAGTTTATTTACTTCTTCTTGGTACTTGTGATTGTCTATGAAGCACAGACACGGCGGTACCATAATTTCTCAAAAATTCCGACACGGACACGGCGGGGACGCATAAATAAATAAATATATATTTTTTATATATGTTAGACTAGTTAACGAAAGGCATGTGCAATTAAGCAACTTCATTCAACAAAAATCATTAAACCAATAATCATAAATCTTCAAAGTTCAAATCAACATTTACATTTAAAATATTCCCATGAACGAAAGTAAAAAAGACTTGAGAAAAATTCACTCGAGGTCAATTGGTTGATTATCATCTCTGTACTCTTCGTCGGTAAATAAGAGGGTTAGCTTTGTCTTTCTAATTTCTTATTTTTTCAATTGTCAAAACTCATTTAATAGGGTTATCTAATATCAAATTACAAGAGATACCCCTTAAATAATAACGTAATTACAATAAGTTAATAAAAAAATTTACAAAAACTGATTCTCCAAAAAATTGACGACGCGAGCTTCTGAAGTGTCTGGCACGTTCATTTCGAGTGTTAGTGTCATGTTGAAATCTAAAATAAAAAAATAAAAATTTGACATGCCCCGACACGTGTCGGAGGATTGTCAGTGTCCGACATGTGTTGGACACCGACACTCAACCTCTAGCAGAGTATCGGTGCTTCCTAGGTGATTGTTTATTTCTAGTCAAATTTCTATTTTTCAATCAAAAGAACTTAGAAACTTAACTTTTTTTTCAGCTTACTACTGTGAACACTTCCATTCCCTAGAACTCTTTTAAGTGTATCCAGTAAGGTCTGTTGTCATCTGTATAAGGATTGTTTGAGGAATCTTAAATCTCATTTTGTAAAAATGATATGAATTTACATGAATGCCATTATAGTCATCGATTTTGAGTTGCAGCCGAAACCACTGCACGAAGGTTTTATGTAAGAAAACACGTAGTGTGCCCAATATCTTTCCATTAACTAGTAGATTTCGTGGAGAAGGAGTGTCGGCTTCCTGTTCGGAATGTGTGTAACCTTTTCCCTATCCCCTGCCATATTTTTGTTCTAACCATTATCTAATTAATTGTTACATTTTATACATATGTTGTAGATGGTGAGAATGGGGGATGATATTTTATCAATTACATTATTGATTTATTATTTCTTGTCAGAAACTCTTCTCTTGCTGCTTCATTGTGCTTCTGCACGGTTTGATTTAATTCGAGACGATTACATTAAAGTCTATCAATGAAGAAAGACTCATTTGCATAAGCTAGTAATTATTTGCTTGTGCCGAGCAAAACACAAAAATGTTTACTTGTGACTTGTGAGAGATTAAGTTTGGAATTGATTTTGGCCTTCAACTTATGTAACCTAATATTCTTTAATCCTTGATTGATAACTTATATTAATTTTTCTTGTGTCAGATTATTGAGGTGTTAGAATTTATTGCCAAAAAAGAAGGCCTTCAACTTCCATCTGGATTTGCTGCTCGCATAGCAGAAAAGTCCAATCGTAGCTTGAGGAGGGCAATATTGTCATTTGAGACTTGCCGTGTCCAACAGTTGAGTTCCATAACAACTCTGATTGATACCTAGATTTCATGCATATTTATTCTTCTTCTTCCTCTATGCTTGCTTGATTGTTATTCTATTTCTCATAGCTAGTCTTGTCTTATTTTGTTCTTTTTCACGTAGGTATCCCTTTACTAATAATCAAGCAATACCTCCTATGGATTGGGAGGAATACATTTCGGAGATAGCCTTGGACATAATGAAGGAACAGAGTCCTAAAAGGTTTGGAACACCATGCTTATTTATATAAATTTTTTAGTAGTTCAATGAGCTTTTTGCATGTTAAACCTTCTGATTTCAGGAAAAACTCATTTTTTTTGTTCTTTTTCAAATGTTGGGTTGTTCCCTGAACATACATTGGCACAGAATGTAGGAAATGCCAAGCAGAATGGGAAAATGAAAGATAAAGAAAAAAATTGAGAGAAACAGAGATTGATAGTCCGTTTGGGATCAGTGGAAAGAGGTGGGAAGGGGAGGAGAGGAGTGAAGATTTGGAAGAAAAGTGAATCCTTCTGATTTTCCCTTACTATTTTACCCTTTTTAATTTATTTTATCACCAACATACCTTTTATTAATTTTCTACATGTATTCATTAATCTAAAGTTTATAAAATATAATAGTCATAATACACTTAAAAATTGAATCACTCCATATTCATCAAACACAACAAAGGAAAGGAAATTCCCTCCCCCCTCCCCCACCCCCACCCCTCCAAAAAAATAAAAAAATTCCTCCCATCCATCAAAACTTAGGGTGTGAGTCGTACATAATCTCTTTCTTATAGTCATCACTTTACTGACTTTTTTGGCTGATGCATGAAGAGGATATGGCCTTAAAAAATGAGAATCCTGAGAAGGTTTTCATACCATTCAGAATCTGTTTCTGTTCCATGGACAAGCTATGTGCTACCAGAATTTCTTTTCTTACTAATTCATTAATACAGTCTTTCACTTTTACTTTATTTCATATTTCTCTATGACTCAAGTAGTAATTTGTTCACTTATAATAAGCTGGCAGTTGATATTGAGAAGTAACAATACATGGTGGTCCGTTTTTTGTGTAAAACAAAAAGTAGGCTCTGTATGTGATGATAACATTCTCAGAGATGCAATTATTGCAAGGATATTCACTAGGTAGTTCATTTTCATCACCAGGTTGTTCCAGGTTCGAGGGAAATTGTATGAGCTACTTGTTAACTGTATTCCTCCAGAAATCGTTTTGAAGGTTATGATCCAAACTCCAGCTCCTCCGTCCTTACCCCTTCTGGTTTTCATTTAATTAAATCTTATATATTTGCTGACGGTTGCAGAGGCTTCTTTATGAATTATTGAAGAAATTGGATTCAGATTTGAAACATGAGATATGTCATTGGGCTGCATATTACGTAAGTTCATTACCATGTCCCGTTACGCCTTATTTTCACCACTAGTATACTGATCACAGTATTCCAATTACTGAACTGGGCAGTGTCTTACTCCTAAGTCCTAAGACATTAGTTTGAGGAAAATTATTAGCAATATAGTTTAGAAGTTGCTTCTTTACATACATTTTTCACTCACCCCACCCCAACAAAAGAGGAAGAAATGAAATGTAAAGAATTAATTTTTTTCACAAACCTAACATAGGCACCGTTTTTTCACTTTTTTTAAGTATTCTTTTGCTTTTAAGCAAAAAAGTGCTTAATTTTGAAAGTAACCTTTGTTTTGCATAAAAAAAAATGCTTTTAAAATAAAAAAGAAAGTAAGAATATGATTTTAAGTTTTTTTTTTTGACTAGCAAAAAATAATTACCTTTTATTTTATGAGAGACTGGTAGACTAAGGGCTGATTTGATAACGACTTAATTTTTAAGTGCTGAAAATTTAAGTGCTGAAAATTTAAGAAGATTGTTTTGATAAAATTGTTCTGAAAATTTAAGTGCTGAATTTTTTTTATTTATCTAATAAGTACAAAATTTGTATGCTGAAAATTTGTATGCTAAAAATTGGTACATAACTACATTTGAATCAAGATAATGTGAAAAAAAATAAAAAAAAAAAAAAAAAAAATTGAAAACAAAACAATAAAATCAGGGTGTCATTTAAAAAAAATTATATTAAAATTGAAAGTAGAAATTAACCCAAAAATATGTAAATATTATGTATTTTTTATGTAGTTTGATTGCTTAAATTAAATTATAACAATAATTTAAATATAAAATAAAATTAAAACCATAAAATAATCCAAAATTAATCCAATTCTCATTAATCTAAACTCTAATTAAATCCTCATAGGGGATCAAGGATAAAATAGTCAAAATATAATTTTTTTAAGTGAGAAATAATGGAGTCCATTAAGCAAAATGAAATAAGTGAAGGGGATTTGACTTAATTTTTTACTCATATTTTGACTTAATTTTTTAATTAACTTAATTAATTAAGTGATACTAATTACATTTATCAAACAAATTTAATTAATTAGGTACTTAATATAATCAGTTTTAAGCACTTAATTTTTTTTTATCAAACATGCCCTTAATTTTAAATGCTGAAATTTTAAGTGCTGAAAATATCAGAAGGTTGTTTGATAAAATTGTGCTAAAAATTTAAGTGCTGATTTTTTTTTTGTTTGATAAGTACAAAATTTGTATGCTAAAAATTGTTTAATTTACATAACTACCTTTGAATCAAGATAATATGGATAAAAAAATTTAAGTTAAGAACAATAAAATCAGGGTGCCATTTTTTTTTTAAAAAAAATTATATTAAAATTAAAAGTAAAAATTAACCCAAAAATATATAATATTATGTATTTTTTATACAGTTTGATTGCTTAAATTAAATTATAACAATAATTTAAATATAAAATAAAATTAAAACCTTAAAATAATTCAAAGTTAATCCAATTGTCATTAAATCTAATCCTAATTAAACCCTCATAGGGGATCAAGGGTAAAATGGTCAAAACATAATTTTTTTCAAATGAAAAATAATGGAATGTATTAAGCAAAATGAAATAAGTGAAGGAATATTGACTTAATTTTTCACTCACATTTTGACTTAATTTTTAAGTTAACTTAATTAATTAAGTAATATTAATTAAATTTATCAAACAAACTTAATTAATTAAGCACTTAATATAATCAATTTTAAGCACTTATTTTTTTTATCAAACATGCCCTAAGACTTTTCCGTACATTTTTATTTTCAAACATCTATGTGTGTTTTTGTTTTTTTAAGATTAATGAATCATTTATAGGGATAATTATCTCTACCCTATCCAACACACTTGATTTTTTGTTTTTGCTTTCAAATAAAATTACTTTTCTGTCAAATTATTTTCTTTTTAATTTTAAAAAATACTTAAAAAAATTTGTTACCAAACAAAATACTTAAAAAAATTGTTACTTTTTTTGACCAATTGTTTGGAGGACTGCTGTTAAAAAAATTAAAAAAGCAAGTCTTTTCTTTCCAGTTTTCAATTTTCTGCCGAGTGAGCATACTGGAGATTTTGTAGCTATGAAAGAATGAGCTAGATTTATGGTACATTAAACTTACGGAGTAAGAAGTTTCTTTATGTTTGTCAAATTTCATTTGTTGCAGGAACATAGGATGCGTCTCGGACAGAAAGCGATATTTCATATCGAAGGTATTATATTTGATCCTTATGGAATAGTAGAAGTGATTGGAGTGTAAGAAGTGGAAAAATACTTGATTGACATATATAAATTCATATAATTTGCAAAACTAAAATATAATTTGATGGGAAAGATGGACATAGAAATTGTGTATATAAAATTTAAATTAGTGCATATGCACCAAAAGAGGACTAGATGATATTTCAAACATGCATCGGCTTATTCATATTATATGTTTGTACTAGATACGAGTCCTACATTGAAACAGGAAAAGGCAAGCAAAAAAAATAAATGAGATAAACAAAGCATGTACTGGAAGGACTTGGGATTTTGTAAATTTTTTTTCAACTTGCTCACCCATGCAAGAGACTTAAGGTGGCATTTGGTGTTTTTTTGTTTCTACTTCCAAGAAACTATGATGGGATGGGAATTCTGTTTCCGTTTTGGAGTATTCCGGAAATAGAAACATGTTTGGTAACGACCATTGTCCTAACTTTTAATTTATGAGAACAGAAACAAGAAACGCATTTGGTTGCAACATTTATTTTTCTTTCCTTTAAATGTATGGTGGCCGGTGGGTGGTGGGTGGGATGGTAGTGGGAATATTTTTGTGGAAGTGAATAAGAATCAACATTTTTTTGTTTCTCATATTTTTAAGGAATTCAGTAAATAGTGTCAAATTACTCCCAAACGCATTTCTGTACATTAATTCCAAATTTTTGGGAGCAAGAACAGAAATCTGGGAACAGGAACAGGAACCAAATGGGTCCGCAAAACTAATATAATTTTGTGATGGATTATTTTGTTTTGCAGCTTTTGTCGCCAAGTTCATGAGCATATACAAGGGTTTCCTCATCACCACATTTGGCTGAATTGAGATGCCCAGTTATTTTCATGGCTTTTTGATTTTGGTTTCATGATAATTTGGATGAGAGAGTAGTGGAGATAAATATGGATTATTTTTTATGGTTGTTGAGTTTCAGGATTTGGCTTGTAAATTGTTTCCATGGATGATGAATTGCCACATTCCTCTTTTCTTTCCCAGGATGTAAATTGTTTCCATGGATGATGAATTGCCACATTACTCTTTTCTTTCCCAGGATTGCATGCTTTCAATACCTTTTTTTCACCTGGTGTTTTGATTTTTTGGATACTTATTTTATCTGGTGTCTGGTGTTTGGTTAGCGTTTTGGTTTTTTGTTACTACAAATAAATTGAGGAGATGTGATGAGAATTCTATTTTCGTTTTGAAGTATTTGAGAAATAGAAACATATTTGCAACGACAATTTTTTATTTTATTTATTTATTTTTTTAATAAATTTATGAGAACAGGAAACATGTGACATTTGATTTTTTTTCCCCTTTAAATGCATGGTGTCCCGGGGGGGTGGGGGTGGGGGTTGTTCCCTCAAATGGGGCCTTAGTTTCAATCACCAACCATAAATTGACCTATTTGCTCATAAATTTCATATAGAAGGAAGTTCTAGCCAGGAGTAATATGAAGGGGACATAAATAACATTTCAAGTAACAATTTCATGGGAAAAAATAAATAAAAATTCAAGGAACTTGATTGATCATAAAGATCTAGGAGGTTTCTCCAGCAATGCAGAAAGAAAAACCTCGTCCTTGGATTTAGGAGCAATGGCCCATTTGTGCTTCTTGTATCTAAACTGCAGAAACATATACATATAATCATCAAGATCCTTCCTATTACAGAAGAACCTATCCACCCACAACAACCCTCCAGGCCTCAAAACTCGATCCCAATCGAACAATATGAAATCCATCAACAGCAAATCCATCCAACCGTCCATGAATCCAATGGTGTGGATCAAATCCATTGTGTTGTCGAAGAACGGCAGCCGTTGATTCAGTGTGACGTAGAGCGGAATCAACCCTCTCAGCGCGATCATCTCGTTGAAAGGAGCGCCGAGATTGAGAGCAGTCGACACCACCGTAACGTTCCTCTCACTCATCCGAGCAGCGAAAGTCCCCGTTCCGACGCCGAAATCCAGCCCGATTCTGATCTCCCCCGGCTTAACTCCCAAAACCTCGTCTATCAAGAAATCAACCGAAAAATTCAAAGCATTCGTAACCCATTTCGGCCTTTCCTTCTCAATTTCAAAACAACCACTACACTTTGAGTACCCACGATTAGGGTTCTTGCTCGATAAACACTTGAAATTTCTACACTTATAATTACTCCACCTCACATTTCTCCCGTCGGGAATTCTCCATAATGACTCGTTTATTGAGTAGGGCTTCTGATACAGCTTCGATGCTCTCGTCAAACACCTCCTCCTAGGCAAAGGATCACAACCGTTTTTCATGAGCCTTTGTGCGATATTCCAATCATCTTTACAATACGAACCAATATCATAATCCATGTACTCTTCCAATTCCTTCTTCATCAAAACACAAGCGTGCCCTATCGTGTTGTGGATTCTATCGTTTCCGTAGATGTTGATTTTTCTGACTCGATTCTCCTTCGGGGTTATGTATTTTCGGATCTCTTCGTTCACGAAGAAATTTATCAAGGGTTCCTCCTTGAATGTCGTGTTTTTGATTTCATCGATTTTGGGGAGACGGATCAATCTTAGGGCGATGTGCGCGTCATAGAGAGGCTTAATCACTTCTTTTTCCAAGAAAATTTTGTGGTCAAACATCGAAATGTTGGTTTTTTGGATCCAATTTTTGTTTTTTTCCATAATTTGGACCGTTGATTCGAGCTTGTCTTGGAGATTTTCCATCATCGTAAGAACTTCATCGATTCGAGCCGATAGGGACTTTAGGTCGAAACCGCTGTAAACCTCCTTTAGGCCATAGAAATGGCGGCATATGTCTTCATTGTGCAAGAAGAATCCGGCGGAGTAGAACCTAAAAAGACTCGAAATGCTTACGATTATCACTAGCACTCCCAAGATCAGTTGAATTTGACCCATTATTCGGCCTAATCTACACTTGGGAAGGCATGATCTAACCATTTTTGAAGATCACAAATTCAACAATAAACTTATGTTCTGAAACGAACGAGAAAGACCCAGAGAATGAAAGACTAAGGAGTTGATTTGTTTATTGATTTTGGAGCATACATGAAGAAATCAAGCAATAACCAAAAACCCAATAAGAAATTCATGACTTTAAGCAAAAGCAGCAAGTGAATGAGACTGATTATTACCAGGATTTGATCTCTGAAATGATGATCCAAAACCCCTTCAAATAAGAACTCGTAAGAACTCCATAAACTGAGACCATGATTCAGCTAAAAAATGAGAACTTTAACTCTGATCTGAAACTTCCATGAAATGGGTCGTAAAGCAATTGAAAGTTAACAGGCAGAAACTTGGTTTAAGCAGCAGCTATGGATTCGGCTTTTGAGCTGGAAAATCGTAAACCCTAAGCTTTACTGACTCCATTTTTTTAAAAAAACAAGAAGCTCAAGAGAATGCGATAATCTCGTGAAGGAACTCCAAAAACTGTAGTGGGTAACATGAATTTATGAGTATAGTATATGATGAAGCGTTGACTGGGAAGGAGGTGGGAGGTGGGAGGTGGGAGGTGGTGGTGGTGCGTGTGTTGGGTTTTCGATGGCGAGAGTTGCGTTGCGGCAAGTTTTGAAGGGTTTCGACCGTTAAAGCCGCAATTTTTCTTTGAAAACAGGTTTGACCGTTGGGTCTTTTGTCCCGGGAGATGTTTACCTCCTGAAGGCTCCCCATTTGCCGGATGCCAAAATGGAAGGAAAGTGAACGACTTTTTTACCTAATAAATATTTTTTTTTAAAAAAAAATTTCCTAAAAATACATGTTAGAACTTAATTACAGGATCAGAGTATTCCGATGTTTGGAATCCCGAGAATTATTTTTTATTTTTATTTTTTGGTTAACGTCGGGACCAAGGGACCTGGCCCCAGTGTTGATAACAATGGGACTAAGTTCTTTTTTTCTTTGCCGACAGAGAGGGAGAACGAAAATGAAAATGAAATAGGTATCTTAAAAAAAAAAAAAAAAAAAAAAAAAGCATTTTTTTTATATTTTATATCCCTAAAATTTGACCATCATTTCATTTTGAACATTATTTTTTTTAGTTTTTAGTTTTTTTTTTTTTTTTAATTTCGTTTTTTATAAGGAAAATTTTATACCCGACATCCTGTCGACCAAAAATTTAATTCAATCGATCAAAAATTGAATTCGGTAGACCAAATTAAATTCGGTCGACAGGATGTCCCATCGGTCAACCAAAAATTCAATACGATCGATCAAAAATTGAATTTGGTCGACACGATGTCTCATTCGGTCGACCAAATTAAATTTGGTCAATAGGATGCTTTATTCGGTCGACCAAAAATTCAATTCGGTCTACTAAATTGAATTTGGTCGATATGATGTCCCATTCAGTCGATCAAAAATTCAATTCGGTCGATCCGAAATTCAATCTGGTCGACTAAATTGAATTTAGTTTACAGAATGCCTTATTTGGTCGATCAAAAATTCAATTCGGTCGACCGAAATTTGAATTTGGTTGACAAGATATCCCATTCGAGGTATAAAGTTTTCCTTATAAAAAAATAAAATTAAAAAAAAAAGAAGAGTAAAACCTAAAAAACAAAAAAAAAAAAAAAAATGTTCAAAATGAAATAATGGTCAAACTTTAGGGGTAAAGTGTGAAAATGCTTGATTTTTTTTCAAGATACCCATTTCATTTTCATTATGTAGTCAAAGAAAAAAGGAACTTAGTCTTGATGTTGTGACTAGGTCCCTTGGTCCCGGCGTTACAAACGCTGAGACCAAGCAAACGGTGTTTAATACACCGTTTGTATTTTTTTTTGGTCCCGGCATTCTGAACTCCGAGACCAAAAAAATTAAAAAAAATTAAGTCCTGGTATTCAGAACACCGAGATACTTGGGTGGTCTTGTAATTAAGTCCTAACACATGTGTTATCAGGATTTTTTTTTTTTTAAAAACAATATTTATTATGTAAAAAACTCGGAAAGTGAACTATGGAGGAAGAAATGGATGAAAAAAATATTTTTTATTATTTCATATCATGGGAAAAGTTAGATGAGAAAAAAAAAAAGATTCTTATTTTTTAGTCCTCTATAGAGATGTTATTGAGGATTCAGACTCCACAAAATATTTAGAAAAAAATTATTCATTCTGGCCCCCCTCTGTTACCGTTTATTTATGATTTCTTCTATTTTGTGCTATGCCAGAAGACCAAAATATACACATATGACGTTATCGTTAACTTAAAAATGTTATTTCATTTCATGTTCTTTTTTAGCTGTCACGTTAACTCAATACTCATCTATTTTGTGCGTTAACGTTAACACGTTTTTAAATGTCACATTTTTGGCTGTCACGTTAATTCAACCCTCATCTGTTTTGTGTATTAACGTTAGCTTAGTCCGCACGTTAACGTATTTTTTTCCTCAAATATTTAACGTATTTTCTTTGAATATTTATGTTAACGTCCTGCTCCATACTGTTGTCTTGTGCGCGTTAATGTTAACTATCATATGTAACATTTTGTTTTTTTGACTTGATGTGTGTTTGGGTTGAGTTTACATTAACGTTAATGTACATTTTTTTTTGTTTTTTTCTGTGTTAAAAATGTTAACTCACTACTTGTGATATTCGTCTTTTTTTTTTTTAGTTGGGTGTGCGTTAACGTTAATGAACATTTTTTGAGCTTCTCTGTGTTAAATGTCAAAGTATTTTGGTTTGTGTTAACGTTAACATACATTTTTTGAGCTCCTGTGTTAACGTTAACTCATTTATGTTATCTAGAACCCAAAAATGTGAGAGATCAAAAAAGAAAAACACTGACGTTAACATTAAAAATGCATATTTTTTGGGTCTCTTCTGTGTTAATGTTAACACATTCATATTGTTCAAAAAAAATATGTGTGCAAAAAATCACACAAATACTAACGTTAACGTAAAAAATGAAACACCCCATCCACGTTAATATACATTTTTCTTGGATCTCCTGTGTTAACATTAACGCATTTTATGTTGTCTGAAAACCCATATGATAAATTAAAAACAAAACATTGATGTTAACGTTAAAGATATACATTTTTTGGGAGTCTCATATGTGTTAACGTTAACACACCAAACATTGTCCAAAAAAACATGTGTGCAAAATGAAAATTGATGTGCGTTAACGTTAATTAACATTAATCTGGCTAATGGTCGGCTGTGGTTGTTGAATCTGGCTAGTGGTAGCCGACGTTTTCCCGAACCAAAAATGAACATCACCACTACCCAACATCGCCGAATCGAACATCAACACCATAAAAAATACCATGTTCACTCAAAAAATAAATCCCAGATCTAAGTTTCCAAATCTGAAAAAAAAAAAAAAAAAAAAAAAAAACACCTAAATACCCAAATTAAGGTTTTCAACAATTGGGGTTTAGGGTGGCCGACGGTTTCCCGAATCAAAAATGAACATCACCACAACCGAACAATACCGCCGAATCGAACATCAATACCATAAAAAATATCATGTTCACTTAAAAAACAAATCCCAGATTTGGGTTTCCAGATCTGAAAAAAAAAGAACAAAAAACGGAAAAAACACCAAAACCAAGAACAAAAAACTCAAAACACCCAAATTAGGGTTTTCATCAATTGGATTGAAGGAACCGTAAATCGAAACTTCAATGTGATATCACATAAGAAATCTCACCAATCGACGAGATCAACACCAATCCAGGGAGAATGAGAATGAGAATGAGGAGCAAAAAAATCGAGATCTTCGAGTGCTGCGGTTGAGCCCTGGCTTCATCGCCTAAGTACGAAATCTTCAAATGCAAATAATACAGAAACGAACGGAATCAATCCCGCCGTCGTCATCGTCATCCGAGAGAGTCTCCATTGCCAGAAGAGAAGTAGCCTTGTCTCTCTTCATTGGCGACGCAGTGGAACGATCGTCGTCGTCGTCGTCGTCGGAGAGGGAGCTGTCATGGTTTAGAGTGAGAGGATAGAGAGTGAACACGTTTGGTCCAACCAATTTAGAGAGAGAGAGACGATAGAGTGAGATCGAGTGAATATTAATCTCGTTAATGTTGTATGTTTGTTCAGGACTACATGTGTCTTTTTATCTCCTATTTTGTCTGCCAAAAGGACTAAAAACTTAATTGAGTGTACTAAAGGTCTTTTCTCTACATGATCTCTTAAATCAGAATTAAATAATAAAAACCTAAAAAAAAAAAAATGTAAAATAGGTACAAAAATAATTCTAGAAAAAAATGAGGAATTAACAGGGGTGATAAAGGGTATTTCACCATAATTATTGCACTGCCACGCGTAAAAATAATACTTACGTGGAAAGCACGTGTCCCTCAGATTGATTAGAAATGACTCACATGTCAAGCATGTGAAACCGAGCTCAACTTTAAAATTTGTGGATTTTGTCCAAGTTCCTAGGACAAAACCGAGGACAACGCTTATTATCGACCACGATCAAGCGAACCCCAAGCATAAGGTGTTACGTGACCAAGCAAGGTCATCCTCGGAGCAAACCGAGGACAACTTGTGATGCCCTCATGCTTGATCCTCATCAATCTTTGAGAGGTGAGCTGGATCTTGTTAATTTACCTTAAGGTCTTTGGATTGATCCTTCTGTACTTGTGCTTCCGTAATTTGTAATACCAAAGCTTATAACTTTCTTATCTAAAGATTGAGATAAGCAATCTCCATAGCAGGATCATCTCCTTCTGTTTGTTGTTGTTCGCAATATCATCTACGGTTTCGCGTCCTGACCTCAACTACGACATTGTACTAAACCTTTTGCTAGTTGCCCTACAGACATCGTCAAATTATAATGTTGGAAAATCTACGATTTTCCCAGCTCTCAACTCATTGACCAACACCTGCAAAACTTAGTAAAAGCACTTGGAATACTGGTATGGTATCGGCCAAATATCCTCCTGCGTAAAAATAAATTAATCAGAAATTGAATGATATATTAGAATTGTTCTTTTCAACTTTAAAATCGTTGTAGTTATAAATTGAAACTTTACCTAAATCCCTTTATTCTCGCTATATTTTAACTTGTCGTCTCTCAGATCTTCTTGATCTTGGACGTACATATGAGTATTTGAATTATACTCTTGGGCCTTAGTAATGAACTTTCATATCTCTTATGAGCTTATTTGTATTATGCCCATGTTCAGTTCCCTCTGTTCATAATCGTGGGTCTACTTATTCAAACCCATTATTTGACACTATTCATATTATACATATTCTACATGGGCATGTTCAATTCAGGCCCATTGCATTTTGCCCGTTATATAAACCTTGTAGATCGTGGGTAAACCACCCTCATCAGTCATTTACTCGACGATGATGATGACTTCCCAACCCTGACGATGACGGCGACAACAGATGTATTTCCTCTAACAATGCCTCTTGATGACGACAAACATCCAGATCTTTTTCTCTTCTTCTTCTTCTTCTTTTAATAAAAACAAAATAAAACAAAAATTTAAAATAGAGCTTAATTTGATCTATTTCATATAGAATTTTGGATGGAATATTTACTTTTTTTTCCATTTTAAAGAATATTATGCTAACTTTAGTAAAATATGTTGGTTTCACACTTTGACGTAATTATAAAAGGGTACAATATAAATTTTTAAAGTAAAAAGGAGTGAAATGATACTAAAATAAAGTGACAAGTGGTGAAAGAGTGTACATGTAGAATTACCTCGTGTTTAAAGGTGATGAACTTAATGAAGACAAGTGCAACTTTGAGAACTTGTTCGACGTTATCGCTGAACTTTATGATCACCAATGTAATTCACCCTTTATAAAATAATAAAATGCGTTTTTAAATAAGGAGTAACCAGCAAAGCTGGACTATATTCTAGTTTTAGGGGGACCTATTTGTAATTTGCTTCCCCTCGCGCTTTTATCCCACACGGACACGGTGGTTGCTTTATGCTGTCTTCGCTAGGTAGGGACGAATTTGAATATCATAGTTGTCAGTCACCGCGTCTACATTTCACACGCGTTACTCACACGTCAAACTGACGAACAATCTTCTTAAATTTCATTTTGTACCCTTTGGTACATGTGTTCAACGACGAAAAATAAAGTAAAAAAAAAAAAATACTACTTTTTTGTCTATTATATTTTTTCTTGAAAAACGTTCTCTCTCTTTTCTTTTCTTTTTTTTTCAAATTTTTTAATATTTAGTCCAAATTTCACACTCTTTCTCTTCAATTAACCTTTTAAACAAAAAAAAATATTACTTAAATATTTTTAAAAATATTTTTAGAATTAGGACTTTGACAGTTAAAAAATAGTTATAGATAAACATTATTATCCTTCTACAAAAAGAAAAAAAAAAAAAACAAAAAAAAACCCCTAATCCTAATCATTCATTTTCTCCCACCCCATAGCCACTCAATCTATTCCACCTTCTTCCTCTCTATCTACATGATATGTTCAGTTTCACGCTATCGCTGCCACCACGTCTACTCGTCATTGCCGCCGCCACATCTCGTTCTGCTCGCCTACGCTACTGGTGCTCGTGGTCGTCGTTGTTGTTAAGTTCTATCACTTAGTCGTGCTCGTCTTCTCTCTCTCTCATGCAGATCTGCAACGGCGACCATCTTATTTTCTCTCTCTCTCATTTTGATCTTCGACGTGAACGTGCTCGTGATCGCCGTCGTTGTTCAGTTCCACTGCTCAGCTGTGCTTGTTCTCTCTCTCTCTCGCTCAGATCTGCGATGTTGACCATCTTTTCCCCTCCCTCTCTCGTTCAAATTTGCGACGGTGAACTTCAAACAAATATATGTTGCGATTCTTGACTTTTATGGCTAACTTATTTGAGACTGTGGCATATTAGGATGTTCTTGTTAGTGGATTTGTTGGTTATTTTTACTGCTAATTTATTGGAAATAGTCGATATTGGGTTTAGGATTTTTAAGTTATTTGAGCCTAAATTATTTTAGGCACTTTCTCTCTCTCTCTCTCTCGTCCCCTCTCTCCCTCTCGTTTAGATCCGTGACGGTGAACCGATGGCGCCGTGCTCGTCCTCTCTCTCGTTCCAGATCGAATGATGATTGTAGTGAACAACGGACTACATCTTTGTTGCTCTCTTATCTGAAAAATTACAGATTTGAAAATTACAGGTCTAGAATGTTCAACAAGGTGTGAACATTTTGGTCTCTCTCTCCAGTTTGAATCCAGTCTGAATGTTCATGTTATTTCTAGATTTGAATGTTCATTTCCAGTGTGTAGTTTGGTGGATGTTTAGTTGCAATTTGGTGAATGTTCGCACTGGTGTTTTTTTTTAATGTTCTTGATTTATGTGTTTCTGTGAATGGTTACACCGGGTTAGCTTTGTTTTGATTTTGTTGATTTTTGTAGAGTTTTTTTATTTATTCACGTGAATATTTTTTTCTTTGATATTAGACTTATTGTAATATTTCTTGATTTGTTTTTGTGAATGTTCGTGAGTTTCAAATCTCTTTTGATTTAGTTTTTTTGGTGAAGGTTAACACAAGAATTGTGTTTTGTTGATTTGCTCATGTAAAATAACAATAAACATCCACAACAATAAAATTAGAGTTTAAATGTTTAAAATAGCAAGAATAAAAATGTGACTATTCACGTCTTGATTTTTAACATAATGACATTATACGTAAATAATGAAAAAAAAAAAAAAAAGATGATAAAAAAACAAAGGACTATTTTCTAAGAATTTCTGAGAACTAAAAATTTTAATATGATAGTTGAGAGTCATTTATTTATTTATTTATATATCTCTTTAAAGACTATATAATAATATTTTTTTTCTTGTGAAAAAAAAAAATTATTTTAAAAATTATGTATTTTCTTTCTTAGTGGGATAAATGTTTAGTTGTTGTTATTGTTGTTTTTTTTTCATTTTTATTCCTTATTAAATATATATATTTTTTTAATCTTATTTTTCTTTTTATTTTCTTGTCTATTTTTTTTTAGCACCCAAAGCCTGTGAATTGCTATATTGCTCCCCAAAATCTTCAAATTTTCCATATTATTTCTTATTTTTTTCCCTTTGGAAAAATACAATAATTTTGACCACTTCCAAGAAAAATATACAAAATTAATATTTCAAAACAAAGGGGAAAAAAACTACAACCGCACATAAATACCAGAAAAGTAGAGTGCAATTTAACCTAAAAGAATCCTAATACTATAAAAGGAGCATAAAACATAATTATCCTTAGAAATAAACAACAATCATTTACAGCAACATAATCCGAATTGCATGAAAAGGACATTTTGTGCCGATGCTTATTTTCATGTTTTTTAATAAAATAAAGTTCGTTGAAATCTAAAGTACAACAAAACAGCAAAGAATACTCATAGCTCAGTAGCTCAACCAAAAGAAAGGTGGGCTTTATTTATTCTTCCAATTGAGAAGAATAGAATATTACAGCAAAGAATACCCATTAAATCTTAATTTTGTGCTTACTTAATTAGTCAAATTGACCATGTCATTTTTAAAACAGCAAAGAATACTCATACGTTGATGATATTATTTAGGGCAAATTACAATTTTGGTCATTATATTTGAATGCGTTTTTCTATTTGGCTCTCTAATTATTATTATTTTTTTGTCAAAGTGGTCTTCTTATTTGTAGTCGTTTTCTTAAGTAGCCATTTCGTAAAAATATGCGTTAATTGTGACGGATTTGAGGCATATCACTTGCACATGCAAACTTCAGGTGTAGAAAAGTAAATTTTTTTGAGCAAATTAAAGTTTTGGTTTTCGTATTTGCCTGTGTTTTTCCATTTAGCCCCCCATTTTTTTGTTCTTTTTTTCCATTTCCTTTTTCTTTTTCAACAACATCAACATTTTTCATCCCTCACTGTGGCCGGCCACCTTCATCTTCTTTCTCCAGAGCTCAACCCAATTCTTATGCGCTTCTTCGAACCCGGACAACTTCTCCACCGCATATTCCCCTACCTCCACGTTGTTATTGGTTTTACAGGCACTCAAAAAAGCCACCCACACCACCGACATCAGATCCATTGGCATCTCTCTAATCAATCTCGTTGCCTCCTCTAACCGACAGGTGCGACCCAACAGATCCGCCAAGGAAGCATAATGCTCAACAACGGGAATAACTCCGAACAACCCACCTCACATCTTCTAGAAAAACTCAATCACTTTATCCACCATACCCAAATGACTACTAGTGTAAAGCAAAACAAGAAACGTCACGCCGTCGATTTTTCAGGCAGGAACTCCTCATCCGGTCGAATATTCCGACAACCTCCTTTCCCTTTCTATGAACGCCGTACCCTACCATTAACGACGTCCAGGACACCTTATTCCTTCGACCTATCAAATCATACACCACCTTCCCCGCATCTACATCGTCGGACTTCGCATACATATTGATCAGACAATTCGCGATAAACAAAATCCATTTCCGTAACGGCTACGCAAGACATACCCATAAATCTACTTCCCAAACCTTAACGATGCAAGATGAACACACGCCATTAACGCACAACACACAGTGAATGCGTTCGGTTTTACATAGCTGTTATGATTCACCATCGCTGAGAAAAACTCCAAAGCATTGTTGGTGCCACCATGCTGTGTGTATCCACCAATCATAACCGTCCACGTCACCATATTTTGACCATTAGCTCCCATGTTATCGAACATTCTTCGAGCAACCTCGTCTTTCTTACACTTTGCATACATGTTTATAAGCCCATTAACCACCATTACATCGTCCCCTTCATTGTTCTCGTCGATATTCAGAAAGAATTTGTTGGCTTCGTCCATTAATTTACACTTTTCGTACATGTCAACAATGGCAAATATGAAAGACCACTACTGGATAAGAAAACAGTTGAGGGAGATGGATCGGGGAAAATCGACGGCGGCGACGATGACGATAAGATTGCAGATGTGGTGTTCGATCGCGAAGATATTGTTCTCCGTTGGGGTCCCGTTGTTCATTGGCGTGGTTTTCCTGTTCGCAATGGATGCGATAAAGGAATGGAAACTATGGAATCCGCCGACATGGCTGAGTTTCTTGATGGTCTTCATCACGTTCGGTGATTCAGCTCTCAGATTGGCATACGGCGCAATGTCAGCTGGTTGGGATCCGACGAAAGTGGGGTTATTTACAGGGTTCGAAGAAGCGCAAAAGAATTGGATTGAGCTCTAAAGAGAAGAAGATAAAGGTGGCCGGCGACGGTAAGGGATGAAAAATGCTGACGTTGTTAGAAAAAAAAAAGAAAAAAAATTGGAGGGCCAAATGGAAAAACGAGTGCAAATACGAGGACCAAAACTGTAATTTGCCCAAAAGATTATTACTTTTCTACCCTTGAAGTTTGCATGTGCAAGTCACATGCCTTAAATCTATTACCATTAATGCTTATTTTGACAGAAGGGTCACTTAAAAAAATGGCTGCAAATACGAGGACCACTTTGTTAAAAAAAAAATAAAAAATTGGAGGGCCAAATAAAAAAACGAGTGCAAATACGAGCGTTGGCCCAGTGAGCTACCCAAGAAGGGGAGGAGATGAATTGGGTAGTTATAAAAATTTAAACAATTTAAATCTTTCAACATTTAATTAATCAAATAATCAATTTATCCAAAATCAATTATTATCTTTGTTACACAGCGGATAAATGTTTATGTTCTAAGTACACACCCAAACAAAATATGATAAGAAGAATAACAAAGCAGCATATCAAGATATATTCTGGTTCAGTAAGCTAGCCTTGCCTAATCCAATTCCCCGAGCTCCACAGAGATTCACACTCACTAAACCTTTGATCCTTTTACTAGGTAGAAACTAAACCCTTACAACGATTCTTTTCACAGGCTCATAATCAACATTTACAATTTTCTTTTTCTTAGGCTAAGGAAGAACCTTATCTTTTTAGCAGGCTAAAGACTAACCTAATTCCATTACATAAAGAATCACCACCTAATCATTTTACAGGCTAAAGATAAAATATAATCCTTTTAACAGGCTAAAGATTAAACCTCACAACTCTCCAAGTATCATTTTCACCAGTAAAGATGAAACCATCACAATTCACTCAATTCAATTAAGGAATAATCAAAACCTACTTCTTTTCAAGGGAAAATAATAACCTAACCTTTTTATACCTTAGGTAAATATCAAATCTCAACATTTTTCCTCGAAAAGATTGAAACCTTAACTATCCTGACTAGACATCGACCCAACCGTTTCTAATCCGTTTAAACTCACAAATACAAAAAATTATGAGTTTCTTCCAACTTGGAACTTCTACCACCTCAAAATAATTATATTCGATTAATATCCTGAAATTTACTATATGATAAAATTTAAGTGAGTCAAATTAATATCTGATTATAACAAATGTGGGTAGCACAAAATTAACCATGTAATAAAATAATATCACAAAATCATTTTAAAAAGAATTTTTATACTCTTAAGTTTAAAAACGATTTTTCAACAATCTTAAATCCAAGTAATAAACAATAATACGGAATCAAATTTCAGCACAATAACTTAGAAAGATCTTACTAGGAAAACACCGAAGTATAAAAATATGATTGTAAAACAGCATAGATCGGTGACGCCAATTTAACAGCGCTTTTGCTTAAGAACTTTTTACACAAATAAGTTTTCGAAATAATCTCAGCATAATGATAACTCTCAAAAAGTTTAGGAACTTGATAGTTCTTTATATCTCTTAATCCAAATTCGCAAGTCTATATATAATGAATTAGAACAAGTCATTCAATGGTTAGTTTTCGAATGATAGGTCTCTAAAAGGCACCTATAGACCCCATATATCATATTCTTTCAATTCTGATATGTTTCGTTTAAAAACAACTTTTAAGTCTCTAAATTATGCTCACAAATTATTTCTTAAACATCAATAATAAAGATATGAAGTATTTAGTTGTTAAAATTGAGAGAATCTTAAATTATATGTACCAAATCAATAGAGATATCAAAATAGATGTATCATATTTTTGGTATTTTTAAATCCCCCGAAATACTTCATTGAATTTGTCAAAAAATAGCTACTAACAACTAATTTTTGACTGAAACCTTAAAATCTTCAAAATCTCAGCCAACACAGTCGGTTGACCGATTGATTCAGGATGTAACATAGGCCAAACCTTTAAGGCAGTCGGTTGACTGATTACCCCATGGTCGGCTGACCGATTGATTCAAGATGTAATTCAAGCCAAAATCAAACCATAGTCGGTTGGCCTATCGATTCAGAAATTCACCTTTCTAGCCCTTGACCCATCGGTTGACCGATCATTTTCTGGTCGGTTGACCGATCGATACTGGATGTTCATTTTCACACTTATTTTAGCCCCAAAATTCATCGTTTAAACCTATTAACCGATTGCTTTTCTCGGTTAATACAATTGACACTAACATACAACTTTAAACATTATTCTTACTTATGTCAATTTTCATTCTTCAATTTCACGTAGAAGCAAATATTTGAATAGTAATTAGGATCCTAAATTTTATCAAATCAAGCACACAAAAAATATAATTCATTAATTAGTGTCGCGTGTGATTCTAATTCGAGTTTCGTTAAGAGTATAAGAGTATTTGAGTTGTTTTCACCTAATTTCTTCCAAATCTTCAATATTCTTCATTTTTTCAATGTCTATTTTTGCATTCTTGATAATTTCTTCACGATTCAATCTTTAATTGAAATTTTTTTACTAAAACACTTAATAAACACATTAGTTCCATAAAAAACATCAATCCTTAATTGTCCACCAAAACCTCGAAATCAACAACGAGGACCAAAACTGTAATTTAATTTACAAATTCTCTCAATAAACTGGGATGAGAATTTCATTTCTATTCTGAAATATTTTGAGAATAAAAAGACCGTTGTCTTGAAATTGTTTCTTTTAATCTATGAAAATAAAAACAAAGCCGACAGGATGGTGGTGGCCAATGGGTGGTGGTGGACAACAAAGTGATGATGGGAATAGTTTTGTGAGAATAAATAAGAATCAACATTTTTTGTTTCTAAGATTCTTAAGGAATCCAGATGTTAATATATAGGCTTTAGTCCACTGAGTTAGACCCTATATATAAACCGTTTGTACATGTATGTAATATTCTACTCTTCTCACAAATTAATACAATCGTATCATATTCTCTCTTAATATTCTGTCTCTCAATTTTTCTACCATGGTGTTAGAGCCAAGGTTACAAGACTTCACCTCTCGTCCCTCGCAGTTAAATCGTTCGTACAAGTCAAGGGTTGCACATCTC
Organism: Eucommia ulmoides; assembly: GCA_016647705.1. Lineage (NCBI taxonomy): Eukaryota > Viridiplantae > Streptophyta > Magnoliopsida > Garryales > Eucommiaceae > Eucommia > Eucommia ulmoides. The sequence goes on along the minus strand of CM028341.1, from coordinate 17,273,474 downwards.
TTATAATAAAATCATCCGTACAAGTCGAGAGTTGCAGCTAAGGGCAAGTGTTAATATTTTATCCTATATCGATCACTTGAGAGCACCTAAACTACTATATAAACAAAATAAATTACTCTACTTGTCACCGGACACCAGGAAAAACTCCTGAAATACTCTCAAAATTTTGGAAATAGAAACGTGTTCATAAAATATATTTATGTACATTAATCTCAAAATTTTGGAAGTGCGAACAAAATTTAGGGAACGAAACCAAATGGCGCCTAAATGACATGATGCTAGAATCTAAATCTTAAGATGTCAAACAAGATAAATACCAGGGGCACAAAATGTAGTTTACTCCACGTCCTTATCGTGTTGGAAACTTTCTGGAAAGAGTCCTCAAACGACGGTTCAAATTTAAAAACCCTCGCTTTTCTAGAGAGTCGGTTTATTTCGATTCCTATCCGAATCTTCTTCCCCTTTTCCTCATCCCTCAAATTCATCCTATAAATAATTCAATTTTCTGCGGACTTCTCAACAATCTTCATCCGCATCAACAACAAAACGAAGAATAATATTTCGTTTTCGTTCGAATTCTCTTTCAAAAAGGTTTTGATTTATTATTGGGTTTTCTGATTGATTGATTTTGAATCGGAAAAAATGGAGTATCGTCCGCTTGATATTACCGTCATTTCTGCGCAAAACCTCAAGGACGTGAACACGTTCTCAAAGATGGATGTCTACGCTCTGGTCTCGATTTCCGGCGACCCCAGGACGACCCAGAAGACTCCCGTCGACAAGGATTCGGGCACGAGTCCCCGGTGGAATGCCCATATGAGGTTCTCCGTCGATGAAGGTTCCTTCTCGAATCCCAATTCTTTCGTGTTCTTCCAGATCAAATCCCACCGCGTCCTCGGCGATAAAGACGTCGGTCAGGTTTCTGTCCCGATGAGGGAGCTTTTCACGGCCACGGATTCCGGCGACGGAAAGGAACGAGTTGTAGAGTACCAGGTCCGAACCCCGTCTGGGAAACCCAAGGGGACGCTCAAATTCTCGTACAGGTTTGGGGACAAGATTGCAGCGCCGATCCAGGCGAGCAAGAGGGCCCACGAACCCGTGACGGCGTATCCCGCGCCGCCGCACGTCGGTGCCAGCACGGCGTATCCTCCGCCACCCGGAGTCGGTTACGCGGCGCCGTACCAGCATCCCGGAGGACATCCTCACCCCCCTCCTGCTGGGTACGGTGCGTATCCGCCGCCTCCACAGTACGGCGGTGGATACCCACCTGCCGGAGGTGGGTATGGGTACCCGCCCCAAGGGTACGGATATCCGTCGGTGCAGCAGCCACAAAAGAAGAAAAATAATAAGTTTGGGTTGGGATTGGGAGCTGGGTTACTGGGAGGGCTGCTGGTCGGAGATATGATATCGGATGTCGGAGAGATGTCTGCGTACGATGCCGGTTACGATGGTGGGTTCGGCGATACGGGCGATTTTGATTTTTGATTTTTTGTTTGGTTTGGGTGGTGTTGTATTTTGTTTGGATATGTTGATAAGGGATCAATAATATTTTCATTTGTTCAAATTGAGAGTTATTTGGGCGACAGTGTACAGAACTACGAGTTTTTTTCCCTTTTTATTATATTTAAAAAAAAAAAATTACTGAAATAAGTTTACTTTAAACTTATTTAGATTAGTGCTATTGGAGATTATGATCCCTTGAAACTTGGGGTTTTGAACCCCGGATACGATTTTTTTTTTTTAAAAACTTTATACCCGGGGATCACATCCACGGGTATACAAATGGTTTAAAAAAAAAAAAGACTTTTCCCAAGTGTGCAGCGACTGTGAGAGATGAAATGAAATATTTTTTTTCACATTATATCTCTAAAGTTTGACCATTATAATAATTTTGAATAATTTTTTTTTTTGTTATTTATTTATTTATTTATTTTTATATAAAAAAATCTTTTTTTGTTTATTATTTTAATTTCTTTGATTGTAGTAATTTAAATTTAAAAGTGATGATTGAATTTGGTCGATCGAATTCAATTCTCACTTTTAAATTTAAATTACAATAATTAAAGAAATTAAAATAACAAACAATTTTTTTTTTTTTAAAAAAAAGAAATTAAAAAAAAAAGTAAAAACTAAAAAACAAAAAAAAAAGAAATTATTCAAAATAATATAATGATCAAACTTTAGGGGTATAATGTGTAAAAAAATGCTTTCATTTCCTCCTTATCTCTTTTTGCTCTTTGCTCTCTCTCCTGACAGTCGCAACACACTTGGGACACTAAACACTTTCTTTTCTTTTTTTAAACCATTTGTATACCCGGGGATGTGATCCCCGGGTATAAAGTTTTTTAGCAAAATTCGTCGTATACCGAGTGTTTCGAATACTGGGTATACGATGTACTTTTTTTTGAACCCGGGTTTCAATACCCGGGGATCCCAATCCCGAGTAGCACTAATCTGGTAAATAAGTTTAAAGTAAATCTATTTCAGTAATTTTTTTTTTAAAATATAATAAAAAGATAAAGAACTCTATAGAACTACTATTAGATTATTTTTTTTTGGTACATGTGTTTGGCGAGTGTTGAAGTGTTGTTGGGGAAGTATTGAAGTATGAATTTTTTTTTTTTTTGGGTACATATATTGGAGAAGTATTAAAGTGTTAGGAAAATACTGAAGTGTAAACCTGCGATTTTGATTTTTGATTGGTTTGGGTGGTGTTGTATTTTGTTTGGATATGTTAATAAGGGATCAATAATATTTTCAATTGTTCAAATTGAGAGTTATTTGGGCGACACTGTATAGAACTACGAGTTCTTTATCTTTTTATTATATTTAATTTTTTTTTTTTTACTGAAATAAGTTTACTTTAAACTTATTTAAATTAGTGCTACATGATGTTAGGATCCCTTGAAACCCGGGGTTCTGAACCCCAGGTACGATTTTTTTTTTTTAAACTTTATATCCGGGGATCACATCCCCGGGTATACAAATGGTTTAAAAAAAAAGAGTTTTTCCAAGTATGCAGCGGCTGTCAGGAGGGAGAGAGAGAGAGAGAAATGAAATGAAAGATTTTGTTACACATTATACCCCTAAAGTTTGACCAATAATTTTTTTTTTTGTTTTTTAATTTTTACTTTTTTTTTTTAATTTCTTTCTTTTTTTTCTTTTTTTTTCTTTTTTTTTTTTTTTTTTTTTTTTTTATAAAGAAAACCTCTTTCGTTTGTTATTTTAATTTTTTTGATTGTTGTAATTTAAATTTAAAAGTGATGATTGAATTTGGTCGACCGAATTGAATTTTTGGTGAATCGAATGAGACATCTTGTCGACCAAATTTAATCCTCACTTTTAAATTTAAATTACAACAATTAAAGAAATTAAAATAACAAACAAAAAAACTTTTCTTTATAAAAAAAGAAATTAAAAAAAAAGAAGTAAAAACTAAAAAAAAAAAATTATTCAAAATAATATAATGGTTAAACTTTAGGGGTATAATGTGTAAAAAAATGCTTTCATTTCCTCCTTTATCTCTTTTCGCTCTTTGCTCTCTCTCATCTCTCTCTCTCTCTCTCTCTCCTGACAGCCGCTGCACACTTGGGACACGTAACGCTTTTTTTTTTTTTTAAACCATTTGTATACCTGGGGATGTGATCCCCAGGTATAAAGTTTTTCACAAAGAATCGCCTTATACTCGGTATTTCGAATACCGGGTATACGATGTACTTTTTTTTGAACCCGAGGTTCAGAACCCCGGGTTTCAATACTTGGGGATCCCAATCTCGGATAGCACTAATCTGGTAAATAAGTTTAAAGTAAATCTATTTCAGTAATTTTTTTTTTAAAAATATAATAGAAAGGTAAAGAACTCTATAGAACTACTATTAGATATTTTTTTTTTTGGTACATGTGTTTGGCGAGTGTTGAAGTGTTGTTGGGGAAGTATTGAAATATGAAGTTGTTTTTTTTTTTTTTTTTTTTTTGGTTACATATATTGGGGAAGTATTAAAGTTAGGAAAATATTGAAATGTAAACCTGTTACGTCTAAGATATCTACTAGACTACAAACCGATAGTCTAGATATCCACTAGATTACAAACCTGAGATACTATTGTGTATATTATACTAAATTGGGGTAATATCACTAACACCCCTCAACTATTGACCGGAACTACGGGAATCCCCTCAACTTTAAAAACTACATGACCCCTTGAATTATTTGGTCAAAAGATACTTAGACCTTGCATTTTTTATTACGAAAATACCTTTTAAAAGATCAATTTTTTAATTTTTGACCATGTTAACCTAGGAAAAAGACTGTATTACCTTTATATTAAAAATATAATAGTTCAAAATAAAACTTCATAAAACATTTAGGGTACATATTGTAATTAAAGCCCTAGAATTTTCTTGTATTGTTTCATCTTCCCCAAATCCCCACCACCACCACATCCTCCCCAAATCCACCACCAAATCCCGTCACCAAACACCACCAAAACCACCACCGTAGGACACAACCACCGAATCGAACAACACCACCCTAGAACAACATCGCCACTGAACAACACTGCCCAATCGAAGACCACCATCGCCGAACACCAAAGGAACACCACCACTACTACCAAGGACTTCAACAAAGGAACACCAACGGAACACCACCAAAACGAACAACATTGCCGAATACCACCATCGAAGCGAACACCACCACCATTTCAAACACCACCACTGTTGAACTGAACACCATTTCAAGTTGTCAATCAGAGAAAACGATAGAGGCTGCTATGGTTTCAACTTACAGAGGCTATGGATCTGACAGGGATGAAAATCACGAACCACCAAGAGACCGATTTGCGAAAGGAGATTTTGATTTCCAACCCCAAATCCGATTTGTTTCCAGTCCCAAATCATCACCATCTTCATCCATTTCCCTGTTTATTTGGTTCGGTGGAGACGATGCTCAGTAAAAACCTATTTTACATCTCCCAAAACCACAGAGAAGAGAACGGGAGCGAGGAGAAAGAAAGCGAGGGTAAAGAGAAAGAATGGAGGAGTTTTGAATTTTGGGTCATTCGATGTGTTTGAAGAGGAGAAGAGATTGTGATTCATCCTGTTCTTCGAAACGGGCATCCATGGAACAACATCAAGGGCTCAAATTGAGGCGTATGGCGGTTAGGGCTTGGGGCAACCAGAGATTGCGATTGCTTTGGTCCTTTTCTCTATCTTTATCACGAAGTTGCTCTGGTCGAAGCAACGGCCATTGCTGATCTCAGAACTCAGGTAAAGCTTCTTTCTCTTTCTCTTCTTCATTTGACTGTTATTTGGTTCAGTGGTGTTGTTCAGCGATGGTGATGTTTGGTCTGGTGGTGTTGTTCGGCGGTAGTGTTTTGGTTTGGGGTCTTCGGGGATATAGGTTTGCAGATGGTGGTGTTTGGTTCGGCGATGGTGGTATTTGGTTTGGCGATAGTGGAGGCGGTTGTGTGGTGGTGTGGTATTGTTCGGTGGTGCAGAGAAACAAAGAAGGAGAAGAAGAAAAAAAAGTGTGAAAAAAAGGAAAAATGGGCTGAGGGCAAGTTGGTAATTGCTCAGCTCATATTTTTTTATTTATTTATAATTTTTCTGTTTTTTTTTATGTTAGGGTTAGTAAGGGCAAAATGGTTAGTTCATTAAAAAGGGGTTGTCGTGGTAGTTTTGAAAGTTAGGAGGGTATATGTGAAATATCACAATAGTTGAGGGGGTATAAGTGATATTAACCCATACTATTATGTCTTCCACTCTCTCCAGTAGTGGTTTGGCATCTTATGATAACATGGGTTGATACACGACAAAAAATGATGTCCTAACATTATCACAAGAATTGGTTCTTGTCTATTTTTCTATTTTTCGTGCTATTAGAATTGGCTCTTGTCAACTGTTCTTTTGGCAAAGCTATTTTTTGATTTTGATCTCTTAAATTGGTAATTAAGGGTGAATTGGTGTAAGAGATTTAAAACAATAATGCCAAGGGCGTTAAGACTTTTCCCAAAATTTTGCTTCCCAAATGATATACTCCATGTCATTCTAAACATTAATTTAGAACACGTTTAAAGATTGCGATTAATTAAGTTTAATGATATAATAGGAAAAAAGAGTGTGATTAATTAAGTTAAATGATATAATAGAAAAGATATTTTATTATATTCATCACCATACAACTAGGCAAAACAATTATATGTATCTATATATAATTGCATATCAAAGAATTGGTGGAGCAAAGTTTGAAGAACTTGAGCAATGAATGAGAATTTTAGACACCGTTGGACTGCCAACTGCATATGTGAAAAAGGAGGCTGAGTAATAAATGAAGAGAGGTGCTTTCAATGGAGAGCATTAAATGAGAAGCTTTTCGGTGGAGAGAAGGAAGGCTTCTCTTACATTCCTCCTCAAACTCAAGATGGTAGACTGGTTAACATCTTGAGTTTGAAAAGTAGAATCTGAACGCATCCAGGTGGGTGAGCTTTAGTAAATATTTTGTAGAATGTGATGTCGAATAAAATGATAATCTATTTCAATTTCTTTTGTTCATTCATGAAAGACGTCATTGTGAGCAATTTGGATAGCACTTTGATTGTCACAATGAATAATAGTGGCTGTAGGATATTGAATGCCCATATTAGAAAGTAACCAACGAAACCATAATAATTCATGAGTTATATCTGCTAAGGCTCACTATTCTGCTTTAGTACTAGAACAAGCAAAGACAATTTGCTTCTTACTTCGTTAGAATATGAGTAAATCTCAGGAAAAATAGTAACCTATGGTAGATCATCTATCGGTTGGATCACTAGCCCAATCAGCATTTTAGTACGCTTACAAAATCAGAGTAGACTGAGAAGAGAAATATAATCCATGAAATAATGTCCCATTGATATATTGCAAAATACAAAGCACTACTGTTGACCTACAGATCTACCCAACAGGGGGTGACTTAGGTAGTTATAAAAATTTAAACAAATAAATTGATAATTAATCAATCACCAATTTTCCTAACTAATTACTATCTTGAGTTATAGCTGAAACGTATTTAAATAGATATACAACTAAATAAGTAGGGATAGAGAAATTGAACACACCAATTCATCCTCGTTTGGGAAGCTACCCTTGCCTGCGTTCAATCCCCTCAGCTCCCGTAGGGATTTTGCACTCTCCACTAACCTTGATTCTTTTCCCAGGTAGGAATCAAACCCTTACAATCTTTTTCACAGGTTCATGACTAATCTAATTTTTTTATCAAGTTCAAAATAAATTTTTTACAATTTTTCTTTTACCAGACTCAGGAAGAATCTAATTCTTTTACTGGTTTATATCACTTATCTCCCCTGCCTTTTTGCCATTAACCAGATACCTCTCCTGTCGTTTTATAAATACCAGTCAATCCATTCGACCAATGTTTTCTTGTAAAAAACATGAATGCTCTTCTCTTATTTAAAAAAAATAATAATTTTTTATTCTTTTATTTTTATAAAAATTCACTAACACCCCCTCTTTTTAAAATTATTTTTGTACCCTTAACTTTTTTAACTCTTTTCTTTTTTAACAAAAAGGAAAAAAAAAAAAATCATCTTCTTCTTTTCTCCCTCCCTCTCTCCCACCACCATCTCGCCGAAACAACTCCACCCCCATCGCTGGAACAAATTGCCAGAAAATCATTAGGAAATTCATTTTGGAAGATTTAGAGTTCCGGTTTCGACCCTAGTTTTGGTACGTTTGCGGACCCTAGTGGGTACATGCATATAGAACACACAGAAATGTGATGAAATTTGGCTTCATCCCTATTTTTTGAATTTGTTTTAACAAATTAAACGAGTGTGTGAATGTTGTGAGTAAGTGTTAGCCTCTACCAATTAAACCTGTGAAAGTAAGCTATAGCCTTCCACATTCCTAGATTTCGATAGCCTATTTCATCGAACACAATGTGGGCGCATTCGATAATTCCAAATTTTGAAATATAATAAGTTTAAAGACTTTCGACGAAACTGGAAGAATCGTGGCTGAGTTTCAAGCATAGTGTGTAAGGCCCAAGTTTTACATCTACATATTTTTAATTATATTTTAGAACAGTTAGAAAATTATGGGGTCTATTGTATCATTTAAATTTCAGTTTAAAATTTTTAGGAGTCATTTCGGTATTTAAAAATTTAGTTTTTAAAAACCTTGGGTATTAATATGTCAATTTAATTTGACTTTCAAAAATTTAGAGATTTTTATGTTATTTGATATATATAATTTTTTTTAAGAATTTTGTGACATTATTTATATATTCATTAGTTTTAGGGGATATTTGTATAAAAAAAATAAAAAAAATGGGATGACAAGGACACAATGTGTCCTTGCCAAAATAAACCACCAAAGATGGTGTTGATGATCAAGCACGCAAGCAATAATAATAATAAAAGATAAGTTAGCGGTAGAACTATATGTATATATGTATTACTTTTTTGAATTTTCTCATTTTTTATTCTCTCTCTCAACTCTCTCTTTCACCGCTCAATTGTGTAAGTTCTCTTTCTCTTTCTCCATATATGTATATCTTTTCCCAAAATGATCAACACCTTGAGTATAATTCAGTCAGGTGACATGTGTCTTTTTGCTAAGTTGGAATTGATGGTTGAAAATTCTTCACGTGAGTTGTACTAGGTCCTGGGAAGACTGACCTACTGAGTTCAGAGTCCTGCTCCTCAAGGAGTGGTACCTACACAAGGCTCGGGCCGTGATCTGTCCCCCACAAAACACCTCCAGCGTGAGAATAAGAGTTCAGAGAAAAAATGTATAGAAATGTGTCAAGTAAATAAATGAACTCAAAGCATTCGCGTAATAAAACGTACCTCGGCTTGCATAGCCCCTAGTATATAGAGGCGTTGGAGATTATCAACTTTACGTAATCGGGCTTAAATATGGTTAATTAGGCAAAACCATGTATTTAATCAATAATCCGAGGCGTTTAGGAGATAATCACTATTGGGCTTTTGGGCCCATTTGGAGAAGCCTACGGGCCTCTATCGGGCTTGTGGAAGTGAGCTGGGGGAGAAGAGCAAAGATTCGTGGAGTTCTGGAGGAGAAAGAGACTGAAGTGGTGAGCCGGTCGAGACAAACGGTTAAGTATATGAAGTTGGTCATCTAAGGGGCATGACGTAAAGTTTTAGGCAGCAGCATCCCTACGAGGCACGATGCTCCTTCTTGGGTGCAAATGAGATTTCAGGGAGATATATATATATATATATATAATGGGAATTTAAAATAAATTACGAATTTTGTTAACATGATATTTTTAGTATTTCGTTGACTAATAAATTTTATTAGCCGTTAGTTATTATTTTTTGGTAAATTAAATTATTGATTAATTTTTTTTTGTAACTGGAGTTATAATATTTTAGTTTGTATAGTTAATAATGCTTTAAGAAACTATTACATTTAATTTTATGAATTTCATATAATTAGAAAATTTTAGAGATAGGAATAATGAATTTTAATATCACGTATTTCACACATCTCATTCCAGATTAAACTATTTAGATAAATTCTTAATTTAGGTCATGTCATTTGTTAGGTTCTCAGGCGATGCTGCCTACGTCAGTGTTACGTCAGTAGTGTGAAAAGAAGTACAATTGTTGAGGTGAGTGTACTATCTTTTATGTAAATTGAAAAATTATATTTTTGTACTAAATGTTGACAAAAGATTTATTAAACTGGACAGTTTTATAACATTAGATGAATCAAGTAAAATGTTAAATGTGGAAAACAGTTTATTATTATCCTACTATGCCATAATGTGGTTCCGATAGGAGGGCATTACTTGCGAGATATCGTTGATCCTAACAAGAGGGCTTGTCATGTAGGACGTTGTGTTGTGAGTTGTGACTCAACGGGAGAGTATGCCTTGCGTGTGTGTTGTGACCTGATAGGAAGACAAATCCTGCATGTGGTTGATATATATTGTTGTTGTTGATGATTATCAATATAATATGGTGGTTTATACATCGTATATGCTCTTACTATTGGGGATATTAAATGGTCTTGACATTGGCAACCTCAGATTGCGCAGATGTACAGGTTAAGATACCGTCATAACTCCCAATTGTGAGGCAAACTATCCTATGACTAGTATGGAAGCTTGTGTGTGGTATTTTATTCTATTAAAAATAAAACTTAGTGGATCAGTTGAGTTAAATTCAATTGTTTCATTTTGATGAAATCTATGGAATTTAGATACTGATTAGTGTATTATTATATTCTATTTTGGAAAGTGGATTCTGATAAATGTACTTGATCCATAAATTATTTTATAATATGAGGACAGTACACCGATAAAATATTTAGTCTCAAGTACTCCAATTAGATATGGGTCTACTATTGACATTAGATAGAGTTAGAGGGTGGTGTAATTTTTTAGGCTGTCAAGATAATTGTTGGTAATGACTGGTTCAGTTTTTTATAGTTTTGTTATGGAATAATTGGATATGTATCGTCATTGTATTTTGAGATGGCAAAATTTTAAAAATATATGTTAATTGTTAGTCATTGATATATTTGTTATCCAGTCTATATTTGTTTGGGTTGGGTAATATCAAGTCGAGGTTCCGGGGTAGGGTACGACAGTTTTTAATATCAGAGCTTAGATTATAGGTTTTGTAGACTTAATATTAAGAGTGTCGCGTCAGTAGTTTACCATAGGATAAGTAGTTGAGTTCTGAGGTCGGTTTGGAACGTAAGTTTGGAGTCACTTTACTTGACTAGTAAATAGTACATATGCGTCAAGTACTACACTATATTAATTGTTCATTTTCCCTAACTAGTGGGTAGTACATATGCATTAAACATTATATTATATTCATTGTTATTCATATTACCTTATTAGTGGGTAATACATGTGCTCTATGTGTTATTGTTGGCATTTTATGCATTAATGTTCATAGGAATATGTTGAGATATTTTAGATGTAAAACATGGGCATCATTTGCTTTATTATTGAATTACATATATTCTATTGTTTATTGAAATATGATGGGAGATATTTATATATGGTGTGTGGGCGCTACGATTATGTTATAATTTAAATATTTTATTATGGACTTAAGAATCGATGGATTAAAAAAAAGACAGAAAGATTATATCAGACCATATGTTGGCCTAGTGAGCTACCCAAGAAGGGGGGTGAATTGGATAGTATTACAAAATATCAAAATATAAAACACTTCAAAAATCAAACAATTAATTTTATCCTAAAATTAATTATTATCTTTTATAGCAGCAGATTATGTATTATCAACTAGGTGCACACTCAAATAATAAAATATAAACAATGTAAATAATGCAACACACAGAAATTTATACTGGTTCACCAAGCTACTCTTGGCTAATCCAATCTCCCGAGCTCCGCGGAGAGTTGCACCTATTAAACTCAAGATTCCTTTAAAAGTAGGAACCAAACCCTCACAATTATTAATTTCACAGGTTCAGAATCAACCTTTACAATTCATTTTTACAGGCTAAGGAATAACCTCTATCTTTTTACTAGGTGAAAGATTAACCTAATTCTATTACAGGGAGAATCACAACCTAATTCTTTTTATATCTTAGGCTTAAGAATTAAATCTCACACAAATACGCTCCAAATATCCTTTTACCCGGTAAATATTGAACCGTTACAATTCACTCACAAATTCAATCAAGGAAGAATTAACACCTAATTTTTTTATACTTTAGGCAAAGATCAAAATATCAATTTCTTTACCGAAAGAGATTGAAACCAACTATCCTTGATTAGACACTCCCAATAGTATCTAATCTGACACTCAACTCACCAATTAAAAAATAATTGATAAGTGATTTTCCCACTCGGAGCTTCCACCACCCTAGATAAATTCAAACTCAATTAATGTCCTGATACTAATGATAGAAAAGTAAGAATTTCAAAATCTGATAATAAAGATAGATAACAAGCAATAAAGCACGTAATCAGATTTTCTCAAGAAATTGTTTCAAAAATAATTTTTAATAAAAAATATGGAAAACAATTTCAAAGATAAAATTATAAATAATAAATATAATCAAATAACAATTAATAGTAAGTAATTTGAAAAGATCTCAACAGGATTCTATCGAAAAATAATGATTAGAGATAATAATGAAACTTCAGATCGGTAGTAGCAATAATCCACAATAAATATTTCTCAAGAACAACACTAAAAAAAGATATCACAATTCACTCAGTATGATTACTCTTAGAAAGCAAGAGAGCTGAATAACTCAGAATAATTTGGATTATCTTGATATCTTAATTTATGTTAAATCCGCAAGTCTATTTAAAGCCTTTTAAAACAAGTCTTATAACGGCTAATTTGTATAAATCATGACACTTAATTATACCAATAGACCCCCTATATCATAATGATTCATTCCTAGTATGATTCACTTAAAACATCTATTAAAATATTCAATTAAGTCTCTCAAATTTATATACAGTCTCAATAAGATAAGATTGAAAGAATTATATGTACCAAATTGAGAAATATCAAAACTAGTTGAACCATATCTATAGGGATAATTAAATATTACTTAAATAACTCAAAGCATATCAGATCCCTAAGATATCTCATATATCTTAACCATAAAACGGCTAGTAACAACTACTTTTTGAATAAGATCCGAAATTCCATAAATCCTGAAACAGCTCCATTTGTCGACTGGCCAAGACCCATCGGTTGACCGCCCAATTCAGGATGTAGCCAAGCCAAAATCTCTTCGCCCATCGGTCGACTGCCCATCCGTCACCTGTAGACTGGACGATTCAGAGAGTTTCATAAGTCGACCTATCTGTCGACTTAGAGATTTAGAGAGTTCATTCTCCAATCATTAGTCGACCCACCAATCTACCTAGAGATTTAAAGACTTCTTGTTTTAAGCTCAGGTCGACCTACCTGTCGACCGAGAGATTCAACAATTTCATTCATTAATCACCGGTTGACTTATCTGTCGACTGAGAGATGCTGGAATCCTCTCTTGAATATATTTTAAATCCAATTTCGTCGACGTTTTCTCCACTTTAATAAATTTCTTTTCTCGGTTAACTCCACTAAATACTTGAGTTTAATTTTAGTCAATTATCTTTATTTCTTTTTCAATTACACATAGGAGCAAATAATTTAACTAATTAGGATTTTATAAAAAACACACATAATTTTGAAAAATATTTTGTGTCGTGTGTGATCCTAACCGGGATATATTAAGAGTCAGAATTTAACCTGAGTTGTTTTTCTTAGATTCTTCAATGTCTTCAAACTCTTAATCTTCCATCATTTTTGTTATCATTTTTAGTATTGCCACAATATCATTATGATCATTTTTATTACTAGAACTAATAAATTGAAACACTCAATAAAATCGTTAGTTTCACAAAAAATATCAACATTTAATTGTCCATCAAAATATTAAGATCAACACCATGTTTTTTTGGAGAAACGACAGAGGATTTTATGGCAGAAGAGAGAGAGAAAAAAAAGAAAGAAAGACGGGATTGGTTTTGTTGTCTTCGGGGAAAATTATTCCCTTGAACTGATTATTAAAAAAATCAAATTTATAGATTTCATCAGGGAATATGACAGTTTTCAGTATGAATCAGATCCGATGTAATGCCAGTTTTAGAAGCCATGAAATTATTAAAAAAAAAAAAATATGAATGAATGTCATGGATATGTAGTACTTGTGATTGGTACCAGTCAGAATGAGGTATATTTGACAAATACTGTAGTAGTTGGGGGCTATCAAAATGTACTCCCAGAAAAATTGTTGGGGTTTCTAATGAATAGGAAAATTGAATTTACTATCAAATTATTTCTGGGTACGTCTCATATATCATCTCTATCCTATCGTACGACATTTACTGAGTTGAAAGAACTGAAAATTTAGCTGTAAGATCTGATAGACCATATGTTTATCAGACCAAGTGTTTCTTCTTAGGGAGATCCAGTACTACTTGTAAGAAAGAAAGATGACACTCGAAGAATGTGCATAAACTACTGACAACTGGACAATAAGACAGTTCGTAACAAACATCCATTGCCTAGAATTAATATTCGATTATTTACAAAAGGCCAATGTATTTTCTAAAGTTGATATTCGATCAGGATATTACTAGCTAAAAATTAAAGATAGTGATGTATCGAAGATAACGTTTCATACGAGGTTTGGGCATTATGAATTTTTAGTGATTCCATTTGGATTGACGAATTTCCCATCTACATTTTTGGATATGATGAATAGAATCTTCCAGAATTATCTAGATCAGTTTATCACAATATTTATTGATGATTGATGAGGGTATTTTTGGATTTCTCTGAGTCAGCACCTAGGCTCGGCGGCCTTGTGTCCACCATCGTCAACATTTTTACTACAGGCCTAACAAAGGCCTACGGGCTTCGCCAGATGGGTCCAAAAGTCCAAACCTAATGATTATCTCCTAAACGTCCTAGATTATTGGCTAAACATAGGGTTTTGAGTGATTAACCATGTTTAGACCCGACTAATCGTCTCCAACTTCTATATATACTAGGGGCTATGCAAGCTCGAGGTACGCTTTGCATTACATGCGAGTTTATTTATTTACTTGCTGTATTCTGTATCTTTTCTCTCTGAGCACTGATTACCACGCCGGAGGGGCTTCACAAGAACAAATATCTATCTGTGCCTTCTGCAGGTACACCCCTTGAGAAGCAGGACTCTAGATATAGCAAGTCGGTCCTTCTAGGACCCAATACCACTCAAGTGAAGAATTTTCAGCACACGACTCTACCTCAGCAAGAGGACCCACCTGTCATCCAATTAGACTATACTCGAGGTGTATACCAATTTTATACACCAACAGTTTGGCGCCGTCTATGGGAACCGTGAAAAAATCATTTCCTTGATCATTACTCTCTGGTCAGCTGAGCCTGAATGATCACAAGGTCTGGTCGGATAGACAGACCCATAATAGAAGAAAAAGAAAATATGTCGAGAACTTTAAGGGCACACCCTTCAGCTCCCACTAACGAGGATAACTGCCCTCTCTAGGATGAGGCAGGACCGTCCATTCTATCACTTGGGGCTACGGGACAGACCTCAGGAGCCATGGAGGCATCCTGGGTTGGTCTCCTTGAATGCCAAATGCAAGATTTCAAGTCCTTTGTACAACTCTTCCTCGAGCGCTTACCGCTGCCCCTGTTCAGGGTGGATCATCTCTCCAGATTGCAGCGCCCGAGAAGTCACCTCAAGACTGCAATGTTCTCGTGGACACTTCGAATGGGCAGGATCCTGAGGGTCACTCTCCGCCTCGCAACCTTAAGTTTGTAGGACAAGAGAGGGGCCCCTTGTAATGCTAAGATCTTTACCTCATCTGCTACGAGAATTTGTGCCAAAGGATATGTCGGTGTCCCCTAATGGTCGAGCTCTTCATCGGCTAGCCAAGTCCGATCACAAAGGTCAGCATGAGCATGAAGTTGGTTCCTACTCACCTCTCTCCCATCATCCTGCTGCCCGAGTTGCGGGCAGTCGAATACAGGGGGAGCCCCGAGCAGGAGAGACTGTGGAACATTGCCTAGATGATATGGAAGCCCACCTCCAAGAGGTGCAAGGAGACCGAGCAGGGACTAGGTATTTTTCCGGAGGTGAGATCTCATTTTGTGGATGAAGTTTTAGAAAAAGTTTCCAAGACACTTCACTCAACCCCAGATAAGCCCGTATGATACGACGTTAGATCCTGTTGACTACTTGTCCATGTTTAAGTCTCATATGGACATGCAAGTGGCCTCTGTAACTTTGTGATGCAAAGCCATTCCCATCACCCTCACAGGTATAGTGAGAACGTGGTTCCAGAGTTTGAGGCCAACATCCATCTCCACCTTTAGGGAACTTGAGCAGTTGTTCCTGACTTGTTTCAGCTGCTCCCGGCAGAGGCCAAAGGCTGTGGCTCATATCCTCACTCTTCAGCAGGAGCTTACTGAATTTCTAGGAGATTATGTTGAACGTTTCAATCGAGAAGCAAATGAGTATGACGATCTTCCTAAGGCTGTTGCGTTGAATGTCTTTGTTGACAGACTCTGGTATTAGAGATTGTCCTACGACCTCTACTGCAACCCTGCTTCCACTCTCGATCAAGCTCTAGACCATGGCGCTAGATTCCATGCTGACCTCTGTACTGTATCCAAGAGAGAGGGAAGGAGTAAACAAGCCGAGGGAACTAGGGAAAAGAAGTTTAAATCAGACCAAAGGCTCAAGAAGATTGCAAACTGAAAGGAGATTCAGACCCCTGCCTGGAGATAGGAGGCCACTTCATCTTCTAGAGCGTCACCAACTAGAGTTCACTCTACTCACGGCCTCGGTGGCCACTGTCTTCACATAAAACTCAAGGTAAGACTTCTTCCCTCCTTCGCCACCCCTGAGAAGAAAGCCCATCGGGAGGTTAATGACCAAGTACTGTGAGTTCCACCAAGACTGATGCTACTCCACAGAGGACTACTTCTAGCTTTGGTAGGAGATTGAAGCTCTAATCCGAAAAGGCTATCTCGAGAACTATGTCCAGAGAGGACACCAGGAGCAGCCTGACAGGGATGAGCTATAAGGAGAGTCTCGGGCCCAGAAAAGAAGTGAAAACTACAACTGCCCACCGCCCTAGGGGTTTGAGTCCAGGGAGGATCACCAGTGCGTGGATGGAAAAATCAACCTCATCCACGGTGGATTCATGTCCATAGACGTACAGAGTCACTAGAGTCACACGTCAAGGCACATATGATTTTGAAACAAAAGGTGTGCCGCTCAAGCACCCGTGGAGCTCTGACTAGTTGGAGCTCAACTTCTGTAGAACAGATCCACTTTTGTGAACAACTTCTAATTTATACGAAGTGTTGCAGTTTTGGTTATCAAAATAAAGAATGTGTTTTCTGCAATGTGCCTTGTGTTCTCTCTGGTAAATGGAATTCTGACCTCTTGAGCCATATCTTGGCTCCTAGTGTCGTGAATGATTCTCTTCACCGACACTCCGACACCTTGAGTTGCGGATAATTCTCCAGAGTAACATCTTGGCTCCTGGCATCGAGAGTGATTTTTCCTTAGCGGCATTCCGACCCCCTAAATCGTACCTTGGCTCTCAGCCTTGCAGATTATTTTCTATGGTTACATTTCAACCCCCTAAGTAGGACCTCGACTCTTGGCATTACAAATGATTTTTCTTAATGGCATTCCGATCTCCTGAGTCGCATCCCGACTCTCGACGTCACGAGTGATTCTCCACGGCTGCATTCTGACCCTCCGAGTATCGAATGATTATCCATATCAACATCCTGACTCACGGTGTGGCGAGTGACTCTCCACAAGCCTCATCTCGACGCTCAGCATTGAGGGTGACAACCAGACCCTCTCCAGAAGTCAATAGTCTGTACCCGGGAAAAGACCAATGTTGTCCACCAAGGGCGGGGCAATGATCGGGTTTGAGGGCCTGCAGCTAAGTACCTCTCCCCACTAGTCAACTAAGCCTGATGTTTTAAAGGGGAAGATGCTCTTGCATAGATTAAATGGAGATAACCTGGAAGGGTTTTTGAATGGGCATGACTACGGAGAACTCCTGATGACCGGCCACGAGGGTCCAACCACCGCGTTGCACCCATGCAAATTGAGAGGACTAGGCACCTTGGGAAACCCTCATCCTAAGTCCCCAACACGATTTTCTTACAATCAACTCGTGTCCCGGACTGGAGGGCTAGTGGTCCATGGCCCTGGATAGATACGAGAAATTTTTTCAACAAAATTTTTAAAATTTTACAACTCTGAAAATCGGACAGAGCAGAGGCTGACTTGGCAAAAATGTTGCGAGAAAGTAGTGGACTTTGAAATATCCTGGCTATGCCGCTTAGAGGCTTACATGCTCGCACGCAAAAAAATAGGAATAAGTGAAAATAAGTACAATATCCTAAATGCTAAAAAGTAACGGTCCAAGGATCAGTCCTCCCCATCTTCGTTATGAGGGGCGTTCGTACGAGGAGAAGTGACATCAATCTCATCCTCCTCAGGGGCCCCCTCGTTAGCATTATTCTCCTTGGCATCTCTAGGATCAGCGCCATTGTGCATGGAACCATTCTCGGTCTTTGAAAATTTTATTCTAATAGGGCCGACGGAGAAATCAGAGTGCAAGCAATGGATAACCATCATGGTGGTCTTCCCCAAAGGTACCATCCAGGGGTTCAGCCTCAGTGCCCCATGTCCAGAACCATCAAGTTTGACGGGCACCGCTCTGTCATGCTCCTCCTAGCCGATATGGTCCAGGTGACGACTGGCACCGCCCTGCCGCGTTGCTCTTAGCTAGAAGGCTCCAGACGGTGATCGACCCTACTCGAGTATTGACCGGTACCTAAACAAGGCACTGGCCCACCCCGGCTGGTGCTAGCTCCAGCTGGGCCAATGCCCTCAGTACGACGGTGGCTAGCGAGCTTCTGGCACCTTTCGACGGTGCACCACCTCGCTCTCTTAGCTGACGCGCACCCTCTTGGGGCTCACCTCAATATTCCCCACAGTAGAGGCCAGCATGTGCTCAGGGCTTGTTCGTGGTGAACGTGTGTCGTCTTGAAAATAAAAAAAATTTGGGGTAGTCTTGCCGTTCTACCTAACACCGAACCCCCGCCATATGAGAGCCTATCTCAAGTTAGCTCCCCAGAAAAAACTAACTCTTGAAAGAGTATCGCCACGAAATTGAAGAAATTCGAGGTTGCCCTATCGTGCTACCTGACCCCTGACTTCGGCCGTATGGGAGCCTATTTCAAATTAGATCATCTAAAAAAGTTCAACTATGGAAAAAGCGCCACCCTAAAAATTGAAGTAATTCGGGGTCGCCCTGCTGTGCTACCTGACCTTGGACCCCAGCCGTATAGGAGCCTATTTCAAATTAACTCCTCTAAAAAAGTTCAAGTCTTAAAAAATTGTCGCTCTGTCGTGCCTACCTAACCCCGGACCCCATCCGTATGGGAGCCTATCTGAAATTCTCCCTTGAAAATTTTGTAAGTGTGAAAAATATACCCAGGTCCTTGCACCCACTTCCCTACTCTCTACTCCCTGTTGCTAAGTGAGAAAAATGGACGTAGTGCGCCCCCATAAAGGAGGGGAGCACACAGCACACCCCAAGGGGGTGTTGCGAGCACCCCCTACAGGGGGCACAACAACCCCCATAGAGAGGGCAAGTTGCGCCAGTTGCCGGCGTCGGCGTTGGCAATCGTTGGCCGACAGTTGGCTAGTTGCTGGCACCTGTCGACGGTCGTTGTCGTTGGCGACGTAAAAAAAAAAAATTAAACTAAAAAATGAGTTATTATAATATACATGTTTATATACACATGTATGTTTTGAAAGTTACAGAGCCTTCAGGACGCCCGTTTTGTTCAGAAGTTGATATCCCTGACCGTCTTGCTTCCCTTACCATACAAGGCTAGGGGGGATATTGTAAGGGTATTTTTGGGCCTCTTCGAGTCAGCACCTTGGCCCCAGCAGCCCCGTGTCCACTATTACTAATATTTTCACCACAGGTCTAACAAAGGCCCGGGGCTTTGCTAGATGGGCCCAAAAGTCCAAGCCCTGAATTATCGGCTAAACACAAGGTTTCAACTAATTAACTGTGTTTAGGCCCAACTAATCATCTCCAACTCCTATATATACTAGGGGCTATGCAAGCCCGAGGTACGCTTTGCACTACGTGCGAGTTCATTTGTTTACTTACTGTATTATGTACCTTTTCTCTTTGAGAACTGATTACCACGTTGGAGGGGCTTCATCGGGATAAATCTAGGTCTAAGCCTTCTGTAGGTACACCCTCTGAGGAGCAGGACTCCAGATATAGCAGGCTAGTCCTCCCAGGACCCAAGACAACTCAAGTGAAGAATTTCCAGCACACGACTCCACTTCAGCAAAATGACCCACCTATCATCCGACTGAACCATACTCGAGGTGTGTACAAGTTTTATACACTAACAATGATATACTGATTTACTCCCAAAATGAAGAAGAGTATACAAAGCATCTCAAAACTGTGCTACAAATTTTGATAGAAAAGAGATTGTATGTGAAGATTAATAAATGTGAGTTTTTGCTGGATAGAGCTGTATTTTTGGGGAAAATTATCTCGTGTGATAGTATGCAAGCCGACCGAAGGAAAGTTGAATATGTTATCTATTAGGAAAGACTTAATAAGGTTATAGGGATTCGTAATTTCTTGAGATTGTCAGGGTATTAACGTAAGGTTGTTAAGGGATTTTATATTAAGATCACATCATTGACTCATTTGAATCGCAACAAAATTAAATTGAATGGACTGACAAATATGAAAAGGGTTTCCAAGAGTTATAAAATAAATTGATATTCACTCTTCCTACGGAAGGTGGTGATTTTATGATATGTAGTGATACATTACATCAAGGTTTAAATTGTGTATTGGTACAACATTATCATGTGACTAAACTCATTGGCAATTAAAGAATCATGAGCCTAACTACCTAACACTTGATTTGGAGTTGGCGACAATTGTGTATGTCTTGAAACTCTGGAAACATTATCTTTATGGTGAGACATGCAAAATATACATTGATCAACAACATTTAAAATAGTTTTTTTAATCAGAAATAATTAAATCTGAAACAAAGGCGTTGGATGGAACTGATCAAGGATTATGATTGTATTATTCATTATCATCCTAGAAAGGCTAACGTTGTAACAAATGTATTAATTCAAAAATTGGCAGGGTCAATTGTATACCTTCGAGTCATTCATACTAATCTATATGCCGAGCTGAGATCCCTGCGAGTCTAGGTGGCAGTTGGTCAAATTACATCATTCCTTGCAACTTTGACATTGCAACCGATGTTAATTGATCGTACTATAAAAGCGCAGAAATCAAATACCCAATTTGAAAAGATTAGAGATAATGATGAAGCCTTAATGGTTGAGAGTAGATTATGTGCGCCTAATAATGCCGATTTGAAGCAAGATGTCTTCGAGGAAGCGCATAGTTTAGCGTTTGCAATACATCCAGGGAGTACCAAAATGTATCAGGATTTGCGAGAATATTATTAGTGGAATGTAATGAAACGAGAAATTATTGGTTGGCAGGTGCCTTATCTATTAGAAAATCACAATCGAGCACCAACGTCCAGGAGGGTTACTACAGCTTTTTCCTATCCAAGAATAGAAGTGAGAGCATATCACGATAAACTTTATTTTGGGATTGTCTGTACTCAAAAGGGATATAATTCCACTTGAGTGATTGTTGACAAACTTATAAAATCTGCTCATTTTTTTTGCTATAAAAAATCAAATACTCCATAAACAAGTATACAAAATTGTATATTGATGAGATTGTCAGGTTGCACGACATGCCAGTTTCCATAGTGTCGGATAGAGATCCAAGATTTACATCAAAATTCTAGCCTAATCTTCAGGCTGCTCTGGGTCCCAAATTAAAATTCAACACAGATTTTCATTCTCAAATTGACGGCTTATTAGAGCGCACAATCCAGACATTGGAGAATAAGTTGAGGGGTTGTGTTTTAGAATTTCCTGATAGCTGAGATGATCATTTAGCTTTGATGAAGTTTGCTTATAATAATAACTATCATTCGACAATTGAAATGACACCATATGAAGCGTTGTATGGCAGAAATGCAGAACTCGTGTCTGTTGGATTGAAGTTGGGGAACAAAAATTGTTGATACCTGACATAACTCAGGTGATAGCAAAAAAAGTAAAAGTGATTCAAGAAATACTGAAGATTGCTCAGAATATACAAAAGTGCTATGCTGACAAAGACGTGAATTGGAGTTTGAAGTAGGTGATTATGTATTTTTATATATATCTCCATGGACCGAAATAATGAGATTTGAAAGAAAAAAAAAAAAACTATGTCTGAGGTACATCGGGCTGTATGAGATTCTAGAAAGGGTCAGTACATCAGAATATCAACTAGCTCTACCGCCAGAGTTGTCTAAATTGCACGATATTTTTTATGTTCAATGCTTATAAAGTATGTGCCAAACCCTTCGCATGTGTTTACTTCCTAGTCAATCGAATTAAAAGAAAACTTATCACACGTTGAGGAGCCAATACAAATTTTAGACCGTAAAAATCAAATATTGTGAACGAAAATGATTCCGTTGGTGAAGGGTTATGGCACAGTCATTCCATAGAAGAAACAAAGTGGGAAAAATAAGATGAAATAAGGAGTAAATAGTTGCATTTGTTCGTTGAGAAAATTAAATTTCAAGATGAAATTTCTTTTAGGGAGGAAGGATTGTAAGGCCTAAATTTTACATGTGCATATTTTTAATTGCATTTTAGAATATTTAGAAAATAATAGGGTCTATTATATCATATAAATTTCACTTTAAAATTTTTAGGAGTCATTTTAGTATTTAAAAATTTAATTTTAAGAATCTTGGGGATTAATATGTCAATTTAATTTGACTTCTAAAAGTTTAGGGATTTTTATGTTATCTAATATATACTTTTTAAGAATTTTGGGACATAATTGATATTTTCATTAGTTTTAGGGGACATTTGCGTAAAAAAAAAAAAGGTGGGTGACAAGGACACAATGTATCCTTGCCAAAATAAGCCACCAAAGATGGTGTTAATGATCAAGCAAATAACCAAAACAAAGAAAAAATTAAAAAAAGAAGAAGATAAGTTTATGGTTGAACTCTCTCTCTCTCTCTCTCTCTCTCTCTATATATATATATATATATATATATATATATATATATATATATATATATAACTTTTTTTAATTTTCTCATCTTTTATTCTCTCTCTTGGCTCTCTCTTTCACCGCTAAATTGTGTAAGTTCTCTTTCTCCATATATGTATATCTCTTTCTATTTTTATGTGTGTGTGTGTGTGTGTGTAATAGGTGAAAATTTAAAATAAGTTACCAATTTTATTAAAATGATATTTTTAGTATTTCGTTAACTAATAAATTTTATTAACCACTAATTATTATTTTTCTGTAAATTAAATTATTGATTGAAATTTTTTGTAATTGGAGTTATAATATTTTAGTTTGTATAGTTAATAATGATATAAGAAAATATAACATTTAATTTTAATGAATTTCATATAATTAGAACATTTTAGGAATAGGAATAATGCATTTTAGTATCATGCATCTCATTCTAGATTAAATTATTTAGATAAATTTTTAATTTAGTTATGTCGTTTATTAGATTCTCAAGCAACACCGACTACGTCACTGGTGTGAAAAGCAGTTCAATTGTCAATGTGAGTGTATTGTCTTTTATGTAAATTTCCAATTTATATTTTCGTACTAAATGGTAAAAAAGAAAAGATTTATTAAAATGGACAGTTTTAGTTTTATAAAGTTAAATGGATAAAGTAAAATATTAAATGTGAAAAGTGATTTTTATTATTATCCTACTATGCCATAATGTGGTCCCGACATGAGAGCATGTCTTGTAGGAAGTTGTGTTGTGACCTGACAGGAGAGCATGTCCTGCGAGTATGTTGTGACCTGACAGGAGGGCAAGTCCTATAGATAATTGATATATATATATATATATATATATATATATATATATATATATATTGTTGATGATTATCAGCATGATATGGTGTTTATACTACGTGTGTGCCCCGACCATTGGAGATATTAAATGAATTTGACATTGACAATCTTAGATTACATAGATGTACAGGTTACGGTACCGTCATAACTCCGATCGTAAGTAAACAATCCTATGTTAGTATGGAAGTATGTGTGTGGTGTTTTATTATATTAAAAAGAAAATAAATGAATTAGTTGATTTAAATTCAATTATTTCATTTTGATGATATCTGTGGAATTTAAATACTGCTCAGTGTATGATTATATTTTATTTTGAAAAGTGAATTTTGATAAATGTACTTGATTCATTGACTATTTTTATAATATGAAGACAGTATACCAACAAAATATTTTGTCGCAAGTATTCCAATTAGAATCGAGTCCACTACTAGCGTTAGATAGAGTTAAAGGGTGGTGTGACTTTTGAGGCTGTCATGACAATTCTTGGTAATGAGTGGCTCGGACTTTTGTAGTTTTGTTATGAAATAACTGGATATATATAGTCATTGTATTTTGAGATGGTAAATTTTTTAAAGGGAAAAATACCATATAATCCAGTTAAAAGGCTCAAATTACAAGATGGCCCCACAAGTTTTATTTTGCACCGAACGGTCCTATGGTATGCGACACTTGTTACCAAACAATCCTTTTTTTAAAGTGGATTTTTTCGTTGGATGATTTTTCCTTTCTGTATATATAAGGCAATTTTCAAATTATGGAATGTACTGAAAAAATTTCCATAAGATATCCTTTGAGTTCGTGGAAGATTTCGCATATTTTGTTTCAACGAAGATTTTTGATTCTTCGTATCAAAATTTTTGATAGATGAGTTTATTTGGATCAAGGATTGAATCTTGATTATTTTTTTTTAACGAGAACAAAGGAGAAGCAATTGAATGTAAGTTATTCGATCTGTTTAGTATGTATTGTTTTGATCTTTTTTTGTATGAGTTCGATAATGCAGTAGATAGATTTAATTTTGAGTAGATCTGATTGATATGCTTTTATGAAGAACTTATTAAAGCTTAATTATAAGTGTAGGTCTTATTTGATTATTTGATTAAATCATTTTTTTGGATCGTTTTGTATTGTAGCATAATAATAAGTTTTTGAATAATACTTGTGGAGTTTTCCAAGATTCTAATGGCGTGGATTAAGATTTTTTGAATTGATTTTACAACAGTGTGATGTTGAATATAATATAATTATTTTTTCAATATGATGTGTTAATTTTTGATAAGAGATTTGTAGATGCTATTTTTGTTTTTTATGCTAATTTGTGATGTTAAATATGACATCATGTTATTTTCAAGATACGTTTTAGTAGAATACTTGTAGATTTTTCAAGATTCTAATGGCGTAGATCAAGTTTCTTGAATTTCGATTTTGCAAACTATGTGATGTTGAATATAACATGATGTTATTTTTTCAATGTGATGCGTTAAATTTTGGAAGAGTTTGTAGATGTTGTTTTTTGTGGGTTTTATGATAATATGTGATGTTGAATATAACATCATGTTATTTTCAACATACATTTTTATTAGAATACTTGTCGATTTTTCAAAATTCTAATGGTGTAGATCAAGATTTTTTGAATTTGATTTTGAAATAATGTGATGTTGGATATAACGTGATGTTATTTTTTCAATGTGATGTGTTAAATTTGGAAAGAGTTTGTTGTGCTGTGTATTTATGTTTTATGATAATATTTGATGTTGAATATAACATTATGTTATTTTCAACAGTGATATTGAGAATGTCAGGAATAGTTGCTATAATGTGCAAGTATGATGGTGTTACAGCAGTTCTACATCTTGACGGGAAAAGTTCAATAGGAACTGTTGTTGAAAGAATAGTGGAAAGATGGCCCCAAATGTCTGACAACAAGTTTTCCATGACATATGCTCTCCCAGGGCACCCAAAATGCATGTTATCAAGTCAGAATGATTACTTAGAAATATTTTTTCTTGCTTGCCATATGAATACTAGTATTTTGGAAATTAATATGGTGAGGATGGACAATGATGATGTGGGATCTAGACATGCATCATCATCTGCGATTGTACCTTCTAGAACTATTTCAAGTGGAGATACAGATGATGAATTGGATTATATAGGAAGTTATGGTACAATGTTGGGAAATAATGATAATAAATTAGTATAATCGGCTGAATGGGAAAAGGGGATACAAGAGGAAGGTCAGAAATTTATAAGTGGAACAAATGAATTTAGGATGGTCCTTAGAAAATATGCAATAGATGTGGGATTTAATTTTCATTTCTTGAAAAATGATAAGACGTGTATAACAACAACGTGTTCGTTACGAGAGTCAAAGGGTTATCCGTGGTTTGTCCATAGAAGGGTGAATCCTGAAAATTGATTCTTCTACATATATGATTTGGTAAATGATCATACACGTGGTGCTGCATTCCGGACATTGAAGAACAAAAAGATGAGGTTGGATGTTATATCCAGTTGTTTGATTGATGAGATTCGTGAAAATCCGGAAACGAGACCTATTGAGGTTGTTCAAAGCTTTAAAAAACAATATGGTCTCGAGATAACATACCGTCATGCGTGGCTTGCTGTGGAGAAGGCTATAAATAGTATATTTGGAGACCATTCATCTGCGTATGATCAATTGTGATGGTACGTTGCAACATGTATGACGACAGATCCTGGCAGTCATCTTTTGTTGGATTATGACATAGCCATTGGGCATTTCAAATGTATCTTTGTGGTATTTTATGCATGCATATTTGGGTTCAATTACTATAGGCCTTTGATATTTTTATATGGAACTTTTCTAACGGGGCGATATAAGGGAACTTTATTGGCTGCATGCACAAAGGATGGCAATCAAGATAAAATAATGAGTTGTTTTATATCATGTTATATTCAACACAGACTCATGTTATATTCAACATACAGTATGTTATATTCAATATAATTTTTCTGTTTGACAGGAATGTTCCCAATTGCGTTTACTATTGTTGATGCGGAGAATGACGACAATTGGGAGTGGTTTCTTTTGGAGTTGAAAAAATAATAGATCCAAGTCGGGTAATTACCTTTATATCGGACCGCCATAATGGAATTATAGAAGATATACGTAAGGTGTTTCCGGATTATCACCATGGTTTTTGCTTGGTTCATTTGAAAATTAATTTAAGGGCAACAATGTCTGGAAAGAATACAGGATGGAAGGAGTCAATGATCCACAAGCTAAATGGCATAGCATATGCACACAACATGGATGTGTACATGATGCTACATGATCAAATAATGATAGAAGGTGGTGAAAAAGTACAGAGGTTCATGAATGAGTTATCTCCCTTGAATTTCAGTAATGCATTTTTTAGGGGAAAGTGTTATGGGGAGATGTCGTCAAATTTGGCGGAGTGCTTTAATTCTTGGATAACGGATTGTCGGCATTTACCTGCAATTTTATTGATTGATAAGATTAGAGTTCGATGGATGGAAGTGATGACGGAGATGAGAGAATTTGTTGAACAAATGAAGGGCGAGATAACACCGTACTGGGAAAAAAATGAATGAAATGATAAGTGAATGAAGGAAGTGGAATGTAAGTCTTTCAAGGAGTGGTGTGTTTGAAGTAAGTTCATCTCCATCAGTATTGGTGAACACGACAGAGAGGACATGTTCTTGCCGCCAATGGGAGTTAAAGGGATTTCTGTGTGTGCATGCAAGCAGCACCTCATTGCAACGCAGAGGGTTTCCTATATATTCATACATTGAGGATTATTTCCACACATCATTCTATCGAGAGACGTATTTAAAATGTATATATCCAGTACCAACAATGGAACGACCGTTATATTCCGATAATGAAACAATAATAATCCCTCCGATGACAAAAAAATATCCTGGACGACCTAGAAGAGTAAGAATTCCGTTAAGGGGGGAGATAAAAGAAAGAAAATGTGGGAAGTGTAGGAAATATGGACGCCACAATAGGAAAACTTGCAAGGTTGCGTTGAGTTAAAAGATTTATGTTTTTTTACACGATTTTTTGTGTTTTTACAGTTTTTTTAGATTACATTTTTCTGATTTCATTTGGTTCATTTTTTGTAAAAGTAACACATTGATTCATTAAATTTGATAATTCTATTTGATTTCCAAGATATTCACATACGCATGTTACATTCAACACAGTATTGTTATATTCAATACTATGTCTAATAGATTCATTAATTAATTGAAATATGGTGGTGTTATACTAAACATCATTTTTGTATATATCAGAATAAGGAACCATTCAACAAATGTGAATATCCACAGAAACAAAAAAAAAAAAAAATGTGGTACATGTATTGTAGGGCCAAAAAAAAAAAAAAAAAAGAGAGAGCAAACATTATAAGAATTTTTGGTCTTCATTGTTTCGGTTTTTGATTACGTGTCAAATATGAGTCATAGGTCCAAGTCCTGGCGCCATCATTTAAAAAACCGCGAACAATTCTTGCTCTCGGATCTAAATTCTGAAATGTCCATATCTGTATTGATTTGTAACCAATTGTATATTTGTGTCATGATATGGATCACTACTATTCCGAAATCCACCCTGCCAATATTTTTTTAGAATATCGTTAGGATCAATCTATATAATAGTAATAACTTTGATAGAATGAAGACAACGTTCCTTACTCAGATATTCTTTGATCAGGGACATCTTTCATGTTAACGACATTTGGCTGTTTTGATGTTGATGCAGCGATTTTTAGTTTTTTTTTTTTTTCAGGAACACATGAACATATTTCACCTACATTTTTTTATGGATTAGGGGGCACAAACTGACAGATGAGTGATATTTTAAAAAACATGATAACAAACATAAACATATCATTGTGGTGATTACAAATATCATAACATGTTGAATATAACATGATGTCATGCTATATTAAAGATAAAATTTTATCTTTTATATACTAAAAGTTAATCATGTTGAATATAACACGATTTTGGTATTATATTCAACATGATATGTTTCTTAATGAATAAAGTAGAGATTGCTTATAAAAAGGAATAGAGAATATGAATGAAAAATCAAATAACAAAGAATTTTAAGAGTAAGGGTTACCATTCTTTTTGTATTTTCATAGAACCGATCCACCATACCAGGGCCCCTCAAGTTTATCGAGTTGTAATGTTTCCAAATATCCTCATCTCGATCATAGACCAACAATGTCCAGTAACAGTTAGAAGTAGTTGACCCTTGTGTGTTTATGGGGAAGTGGATAAACTTTGCTCCACTAGAAAATACTGAAATGATATTTGGTTCGAGTTCTTGTCTCAAGAAGTCAGTGTCATTTGTTGCCACCTATGTCTTAAATATATATATATATATATATATATATATATATATATATATATATATATATATATCAAGGAATTAAAAAGTGTGTGAGTTAGATGAGTAGCAATTTGAAAATAATGAAAAATTATAAGTTATGACTTACCCAACAAACACTGTTTACAATCGTGCTTGATGATCAGTGCCCAATGATTTCATTTGCTAAGTTAGGCTTTATTGATCGTTCCACAACATTTCAGCGCAAGCATTTATAACTTGTGGAAAAATCATATTTGGGGGGTTATATATATGTGTTGAATATAACACATGATATATTTTTGTGATCAAATGAATATAACAATTTTGTTTTATGAAAAACAAATTGGTAAATGCTTACGAAATTTGTTATTTGTCTTTCGGCAAGGACTTCAATGAAATCAACCATTGAAACTTGTGTCATTATCCACTCTCCGCCCCAAACATATGCGCTGTTATTTTTTCAAGAAAGTGTAAGAATAACAATTTTTGGTGTAATAAGTAACATATATTTTCTATGAGATTGGTCATGTACCTTGAACCTTCTGTTTCCAATATGAAAAGAATTTTATTCCAATCATCTTCTCCAATGTACATCCCAACGGGACAGTCTCTTGGGGGCAATATTTCACTATTACCTTTTTTAGTGACAGAAACGGGTATAGGGACAGGGGGTGGCATAGTTTCAGCGGCGTGAGTTGATGTAACATCAGCAGGACAAGGTAACTGAATTGGCAAAGGTTGACGTGCATCACAGGTGCGCATTCGCTTAATTGGACGCTCATATTCATGTACCGAGTCGCCCTTACCTTTCACCAGTCTTCGTTTGGCTTTCACCCCTTTAGCAATTGAACTAGGTGTTACCGGGTTACGCACAGAACTCGTAACCCTTTTTTTTTGGGGGGGGGGGGGAGGGAGGGGGGGCATAGATAGTTGTGGTGAAGTTGTGTCTTTTGAAAGCCGTGTTATCTTCTCTTGTTGCTGGTCAATAACCTTACCTTTATCAAGAATCTCCATCTGATAAAATTTACTGATGTATTCAACTGTTTCGTTGTGTTTTGATTTGAGTTTTTCAGTTTGAGTAACTGAATGCACGCAAGTTTCTATCAAGTGCTCTTCGAGCTTTTTTTTTCTCTCCAACAAGTCTTTCTTCTTGAGTCACAACATGGACTCCAGTCTCCAACAGAATGTCATCAAGATGCTTTCTTTCAGCATTCAATTCATGAATGACTCATTGTAATCTTTTAATTTTCTTCTTCATCTTCTCTCGTAGCTCTTTTTGTTTCTCTTTTGCACGTGTTAATTTGCGTTTTAGCCTTTCGTTTTCTACCATCAACACCTCCACATTTGTTTGTGGAGGAACATCCTCCTCAAAATCTTCACCAATCCGTAGGTCAAAAGATGGGAAGTCGTCTATTTTCCCTTTGTCTTTACCGACTGGCTCAACATCTTTTTTTCTTTTTGCCCTTACCGACGGGCTTTTCATCATCATCAACTTCCTCTATAATAATCCCCTCCTTCGTTTATCCAAGTTCTTCTTCCAATTCACCAACAAAAATCTAGGAAACAAGAGACAATGAGTTTTTACACAACACAATTTAATGTTGAACATAACACAGTTTGATGTTGAATAGAACACAATAGTTATTGACATGGTTTATATAGCACTAATATATCAAAGTTTTTACTAGTTGATGTTGAATATAACACAACAATTTGATGATGAACATAACACATTTTGATGTTGAATATAACACAACACATATTGACATGTTTTAAATAGCATTAGTATAACAAAATTTTTGGCTAGTTTGATGTTGAATATAACACAATAATTTGATGTTGAATATAACACAATTTGGTATTGAATATTACATAACACATATTGACATGTCTTACATAACAGTAATATAAAAAAGTTTTGCATACCTCTTCACGTTTAAGGTCAGATAACTTTCGTTTGCTCATTACACCAGCAAGCTGTACCATATCCTATGTCGTCTACCTTGGCTGAAGGTTGCTACGGTATGTGATTGAACGGTAAATCAATGTTGTGTGCTCACAAAGCCAAAACAAATTTTAAATAAAATTAGTAGGGGGAAGACAAATTCTGTATAGAGAGAAATATGACATCAATAAGTAGGAAACAAACCAACCTGTAATGCAAATGGATTTTGGTAACCCCTTTCAATTGACGACATCAGCATGCTGTGTATTTTCTTAGCCCAAGCAAATTTAGACATCGAATCAATGTCATCTACCAATATTAGATCAGACACACGACATGCTTGCCCTTTGTTTACTAGGAAACATGTTGTTAGAAGGTGGACGCATATA
The DNA here is from genome assembly GCA_016647705.1 of Eucommia ulmoides. Classification (NCBI taxonomy): domain Eukaryota; kingdom Viridiplantae; phylum Streptophyta; class Magnoliopsida; order Garryales; family Eucommiaceae; genus Eucommia; species Eucommia ulmoides. The sequence goes on along the minus strand of CM028341.1, from coordinate 17,242,143 downwards.
AGATGCACAATGTCTTCATAGTCATCTTTCGTGTTTCCTATAATAGCATCTTTAATCTTTGTTTTGATCTCTACAACACTCAATTTGTTGTCTTTGATTCCTCGACGGGTTAGAAAATAACTTTTATCCTGCGTCGCATACCAAGAGGTAATTTGCACAGTACCCGATTTCAACCCAAATAACTGTTGGACATCGCTGACTTGGAATTGGACACACGAATTGCCAAGTTTGAAGGCTTTCTTTGCAGGTTGTAGGATTGGATGATAGATGTGATAACGTGGTCTAATTTGTAAAAGTTATCAGGACTCACAAATGGACTGATTAGTGCATTTATGGTTGGCCAAAATGGAGTTTTTGCTAATAAGATTTTGTGGGCGTCATTCAAACAAATCGTTGCAAGGAACCAATATGTTTGGGAAAGGTTTGACCTATATCGAACCATTCCTTCACCTTTAACCCCACAGTGCACTGAAATAGATTGTCAACTTAATAACTAATATTGATAGTGCAAATTCCAAAAGTTGGATAGTAGGAGGGGTTTTTGGAAGTGCAATACCAAGTGAGGACACCGGAGCTGGTTGCAATGCAAGTTTACCCATTTTTTCTGAACGTCATTCAAGTTTTGATGGTGAAGCAATATCATGGTATTCTGACTCTGGGTGTGCACAAACAAGGAAATCATAACGTGTGATGTTATTTATTTTAAATTTTTATGGATTCTTTAGGACAATTTCTTTTTTTTACCTTTAGGTTGCAAGAAAGGTAGTCTGCAAACAATTTCATATGTCTGACCTGACAATTTTTGAATTTAACACAGATGAAATCTACTTTTTTTGGGGAAGTTGTTGGAATGTATGTTGAATATAACACAAGTCCGTGTTATATTCAACACACACAAATCTACAACACAGATTACTGCTAGAAAAACAGGTCTTGTGTTATATTCAACGTAACCTTTTTTTTTCCTTCCGATTTGTGAGAAATGAAACAATAAAAGTACCTTCGTCTGATGTACTGGTAGAGTCTGACATTTTTCATTCCAGTTGTTTTTCGTTCTCTATGGCAACAAACAAACGATGCATTATGATCAACATGCATGAACGAAATTACAAAAGAAAATGAGTATATAAAATCGAGATGGTTGAAACGATTTAAACTATTTTTGGAAAACAACATTTTCTGATAAAGTCATTTTCAGAAAATGAAGAGTCACAAGCACAACGCATGGAGTTTAATTATAATTTTCAACAAAAAATTGAGAAGGGAACTTTAATTTACTTTAGAATCGGTAGAGGAAAACAGAAATGTCTACCATTTTTTGGAAGAAAAATAAACCTGAGTCGCCGACTTGTATGGGATCAGCCGTCATGTTAGGGTTCTTGGTTTTGAAGGTCCTTCTTGTGGTAACCATTTTCTGGCTTTTGTAGAATAAGAAGAGAGAGGTTTAGGTTTTTGTTCGTACTGTGAAATGGAGTAGTGGAAATGTTTAGTGGAGTGGAGAAGGAAAATAGTACTATGGAAATGGAGAACATGGATAGACGTTTATCGTGCCCTTTCAATTCACGTCCTGCAGGTCTAACAGTTCAAAATATGGCAGTTGGAGATTGTAATCGTGTGCGACACAATGATCATTTGATCACACAATAGGTGCGTTGGAACTAATAATGATATGAGTTTTTGTTGAAATGAAGGTGAATGGACATTGTGTATTAATTTCCCCAAAATAAGTAAATAAATAATAATGTTGAATATAACACAGTTTTATTTTGCAACATTTTTCTTATTTAAAACATTTTTTTAGTAATTTTTCAAGAATTATCATGATTAATACAACATGATACCATGTTGAATATAACATGGACTCGTGTTATTTTCGACACGTTATCATTTTCAAATTATTATTTTTTTCAAATTATTATTGTTAATATACAAGGATTTACCATTGTTAAAGCCAAGATATACTATGTTGAATATAACACAGACTCGCATTATTTCAATACGGTATCATTTTTTTAATTTTTTTTTAAATTCATTTTTGTTAATGTACAAGAAATTACCAAGGTTAAGTCAAGATTATACCGTGTTGAATATAACATGACTTCGTGTTATATTCAACACGGTACCATTTTTAATTTTTTTTTTCAAATTCATATTTGTTAATATACAGCGAATTATTATGGTTAATACATCATGACACCATGTTGAATATAACACGGCCTCGTGTTATATTCAACACCTTATCATTTTTTAACTTTTTTGTTCAAATCATTTTTGTTAATATACAAGGAATAATCATGGTTTAAGAAAAAATTATCACATGTTGAATATAACACAGCCTCGTGTTATATTCAACATGGTGTCATTTTCAAACTTTTTTTTTTTCAAATCATTTTTTATAATATACAATTAATAATCATTGTTATGATAAGATTTATCCCATATTGAATATAACATGGCCTCGGGTTATATTCAACATCGGGTTATATTCAACACAGTATCACTTTTGATTTTTTTATTTTTTTTTAAATAAGTTTTTATTATAAGGATGACAATAACAAAAAAAAAAAAAAAAAAAAAAAAAAAAAAAAAAAAAAAGAAGAAGAAGAAGAAGAAGAAGATGATTTCAAGTTGAATATAACATGAACTCGTGTTATATTCAATATAGGTCTTCTAATATGATAATCCTAAACAAAGTTGAATATAACATGAGCTCTTGTTATATTCAACATCACGATGTTTTGAACATTAGAATTTAGTTCGGATTTTAGTTATTTAATTTTGAAAATGACGATGTTTTGAACATTAGATTTCATCGTTCATATTTATTTTCTGTTCGTTAGTTTAGAATCGATCTGTACATAGTTATTACCGATAACAAATCGATCTTTTCAAATCGATATGTTTGATGAAAGATTTTTGAGTTTGCGACGTTAAGGGAATCAATGACGAATATGAGTTTTGTACAGATTTATGCAATGAATCTGTATGTTTTTTGTTGATTAAATGATGGATATGGAGTTGCGACGATGAGTTTTTTCGCGAACGTAATGGATTTCGGATGAAAAGTAACGGAAGGGTAAAATTGTCCAAAAAACGAAAAGGGCTATTTGGTAACATGTTTTTTAAAAAGTTCTATACTATAGTTTTCTCCTTCTTTGAGGACCATCTGGTAAGCACCCATTTTTTAAAATCTATGTTGATTGTCAGTTAGTGATATATTTGTTATCCATACTAAATTTATTTTGGTTGGGTAATATCAAATCGATGTCACGCCTAGTGTCACGGGCCGAGCCTTTTGAGGCTAGAAAGTGGACCGTGCGGCGCTAACTAGGGGATCGCCTAGTAGCAAGCCTGAAGATCAGAGGATCTTAAATAGCGGAAGCGGTTTCAATAGTAACGAGATTCCCTACAACAACACATGCCGGCAATGTAGAGAAGAATACAATTACAATAACAACAACAATTGTATTAATATCAAAGGCTACAAGGTGTCAAAGGCTTGAATGACTTCAAGAGCATGTCCTCCCACATAATACTTTACGGAAAAAAAATACAAGTGACCAAAATAGACATCATTATGCTCGAGGAGTCATAATGGTATCTTTCTACAAGAAATGAAAGAAATAAACTAAACTAAGCTAATCTAAATTAAACTAGTCTAGAAAACAAATGAAAAGGGTCACGGACAAGCGGCCATATGCGAGAACAAGCACTGGACAAGCTAAGACCGTGACACCTAGCCTCGAGCGTAGGCCTTTAGGTTGGGGTTATTTATGTGTTTTAAGGGTTATTTAAGGAGTTATTTATGTATTTAGTTTTTAAGTATTTAATTATTTCTAAATGCATAAGGCTAAATTGTCATTACAATAAAAATTTAGTAACTTTTTACCTATAAGGGAATTAAGTGGCCTTTGACCAAAAATAATAAGGGATTGAACGGTATTTGTAAAATGACAAGAAAAGTATTTATCATGGTTCTACAAGCTACCCTTACCTACATCTAGTCCTCTAAGCTCCTGTAGGGATTTCGTAATCCACAAACTCTGATACCTTTCCCAAGTAGGAACCAAACCCTTACAATCCTTTTAAAAGATTCAAAATTAACCTAATTCTTTTATCAGGCTCAGAATCAAACCTTCACAATTTTTCTTTTACTAGGCTTAGGAAGAATCTAATTTTTTTGCAAGTTAAGAATTAAACATATCTATCTTTTTACCAAGTTAAAGACTAACCTAATCCTTTCATAGGTTAAGAATTAAACATAATCCTTTTACACGCTAAGAATCAAACCTATCTCTAATTAGACACCGACCTAACATGTCTAATTCTCTTATACTCACCAAATACAAAAAATAATATTTTTCTTCCATAGGAGCTTCTACCATCTTAATATAATATGTGCTCAATTAATATCCCGACATACTATATGATAGAATTATGTGAGAACACAAATATGATTTTACTCAATTAAAGTATAAAGATAATTTAAATCAAATTTAACAAGCAAAATTTTTTTCACAATATATTTCAAGATATTCCAAAATAGAAATCATTTTTTCTTAAAACAAATTACGATGAGCTCAAACAATTATATATGTAACATGGATCACAGAATTTAGATCGCATAAAGTAATCGGATAGTTCTCACCGGAGTTTCTTTGAAAAAAGTAAAAACAATAATATAGCACAAAAACCGATAACAAAAACGATAAAGGCCTCGATCTAGAAACTATTCAAAATCTCTCTTAAATACATATTTCAACAAAATGATTCTCTCTTTTGGAAGTAACTGATTTAAAATTCATGTTCTTTATTCATTTTCTTCAAACCTGCAGGGCAATATATATAGATTTCAAACACTGTCTATAACGGTTATATCTTAAAAAATAAGCCCATAAATACCATATATAGACCCTGTATATTAAATTCCTTTAAATCTAAAATGTTTGGAATAAAAATACTCTTTTTAGAACTCTCAATTTAGTCACAAAAAGATTTTGATTCAAACCCATTAAAAATATAAAGTAATTTTACTGGTAAATCTCATAAAATTAGATAGTATAAAGACTAAATAATGAGATCTCCAAAATATATAGTATACTCTTGAAACGTAGTCAAAATCCTAAAAAAATGTGATTTTATAACGTTCAAAGACTTAAGATTAGGGCTGAAGATCTCGAAAAAACGGTTTAGCCAAACACAGAAAATACACACTCAGTCGACCGGTAATGCTATCGGTCGACCGGTTGTACCTTTAATGGCTCAGTTTCCAGTTGTTGACAACAAGTTGGTCGACCGGGTGGTCGACTGTTTTAGACGATGAATAAACCGTTAAACCACTCAGTTAACTGCCAAACCTAAAACCCAAAAACACCCGTCCTGATTCTGCCAATTGACGTCTCATCTATTGATCGGCCGTCTCATCCGTCGGTTGACCATTCAAACCAAAATTCTCAAAATCTCATATCTTGAATCTTGCAGTCAACTGTTCTAGTAAGCGGTCAATCGTTTAGGCCGAAACACATTTTTCTTATTTTTAAAATATTTTCTTGAACAATACTTTAGGAAAAATATTTAGACACTTGAATTTATCGCTTCTAACCATATTCCACATAATTCAATTTATTTTATAAGTTTCATGTGTGATCTTAATCAGATTGCATTAATAACATACAAAAATATTGAATTGTTTTTTCCTAGAAATACAAAAAAAAAAAAAAATCTACTCCAAAAATCTTCAATGTCTTCATTGCAACCTTCTTGAACTTCCATCAATTGTCATCTTGAAATCCATTCCATTTCCATAAAAACATCAACGGTAATTTCTCCATCAAAACATCCAAGGTCAACAACTACAGAGTAATTCTATGTTCGAGGAGTAGAGAAACATTGGCTAACTTGATGAACAACATAAGCAATATCTAGTCGTGTCACCGTTAGATATACTAGACTTCAACAAGTTGCTAATATTGAGTAACCCGAGAGCGGACTACCATCTGTGTTGTGAGTCTAGTTTTGAGCTCAAGAGGAGTGTTAGCAGTCTTTTGATCTATTTAACCAACTTTTGCAATAAGATTTGAAGCATAATTTGTTTGGGAGAGAAAATAGCCAGCTGCCCTAGAAGAGACTTCAAGACCAAGAAAGTACTTAAGTGGTCGTAAATCCTTCATTTCAAGACCAAGAAAGTACTTAAATGTTGAAATATCATAAGTTTATTTGATAAAATTAAAATTTTAAGTGTTGAATTCTTCTTATCTGTTTGATAAGTATAAACTTTGAAGATTGAAAATTATTTAATTTACATTTACTATTCTTAAATTTAAACTTTTACTGAAATCGGGATAATATAAAAAAAAAAAATTCAAATTCAAATGAAAAGATGAGATCTGAAAATAAAAAAATTTTGATTTTTTTTTTTACTACAATCAATATTTGCTAAAGGTGACATCTAAAATGCTGATAGTAAAATGTAAATGAAAAGGAATCTAGGGTTGTGAGGGTAAAATGGTCTCAACAACAGTTATTATTATTATTATTTTATTTTTATTTTATTTTATTTTAAAAGGTAAACCTATTAAGTGAAAAAAAAAAAATAAGTAAAGCCTAATTGATTGAAAATTTTAAGCCCACAAAGTTAAAATTTTAAGTAGCACTTAATTAATTAAATAATATTAATTAAAGTTATCAAACAAACTTAATTAAATAAATACTTAATTTATTCAGTTTTCAACACTTATTTTGGTTATCAAACATGACCTTACACTATGTGAAAAATGGAAGAAAAAAATCTTTTATAAGTAATTCAAATATTTATGCCTTTCAATTTTATACAAATGTTTTGGAAAATTTTGAAAACAAGTTCTGAAAATTACGAGAAGTTGTTTGGTTTATGTAAGCCGTTCCACTTGCCTAATAATTTTTGGAATGAGTCCATGTGGCCCAAAACGCTTTAGTCACTGTACTAATAGTAGCTCATATGGTACTTTATATAACATATAATTTTTTCTAATATTTCTAATGTGGGATCTCAGAGTTCAGTTTTGAAAATGTTATGGAAGAAAAATATTATTAATAATAAAATAAAAAAATAAAAAGTTAAAGTCAAATGATGTGATTGGTTGAAATATGATTTGAAAATGAGAAATGATAATAATTATGTTTGTTGAGTGACTGTGTGGTATAGAAAATTTGTGGAGAAAATTAAAAAAAAAAAATATTAAGCAAAAAAAATTAAAAATAAATTTATGAAGTAATAAGAGTATAATGTTAAAAGTAAGTGGGCTGGTAGATTGAATGTAGTGAGAATTGTTTTATAAAAGTGTTTTTCAATTGTGTTAAAAGAGTGATGGTTGTATTTTATTTTTTTTCAAAACGGAAAACAAATAACGACCAAACATGGCCTTATAGAGTTTACTTATTTTGAAAAGTTGGGGAGGAATTTATTCCAAGACTTCCTTCCGTCCAAACTTGGATAGATTTGTATGATGTAAATGTTACACCTTCAATCTACTCTAGGTGAGGAGAGGTACAGAGAGAGCAGAGATATACAGCCTTGCCTTTTCGCCAGCTGCGCAGTGGCTTGGCCTTGCTGTTTCAAGTAATAATTCTGTTTCAATCCATGTGTTCTGCCTACAAAACCCTGAATTCTGCTGAATCTTCATGCATTAAAGGTACCCTCAATGCATATATTCACGGTTATGATGCTCGCCGTGGATGGGAGTTAACAATATATTAACATGGCCTTTTTCCTTCGAACATACTCCTGTGATTACACTTTCAAAATTAAAACTACTGTGATTAAATATTAGATCTTGAAGGCTAATATGTAAAAATCATGTGCAAAATGGCTAGAATGCGTCTCTCTGTCATGATGGCCTGTTTATGTTCTGGAGTTGTAAAGGTTAAACAAATACTCTCTCTCACTGTGTATATGTACACGCGCATACACACACACACTTAACAATTGATATGTAAATGCAGCTTAAACTTGATGATCGCAAGGACATAACAATTTCCTGAATCCGGAACTTCTTTTTGTTTTTTTTTGGACATAGCAAGTATAGGTTGCAACTATCATATCATGTTAGCAATATCAGTGTACAAAGAAATGACTCAATTCTGAATTTCATATAATTATGTGCTGAAATCTTATTTATTTGATTGGAATGTAGCCAAATGAGCCATAAGAAGAGGCATAAAGTATAGGGTCATTTATAGTTCAGGGTTCGTCTCTTCTGGTACAACCACCGTGGAGGTTTCTAACGTATCGTTTGATCTCTGCACAATTACTACCATGGGTATCCCCACTTTGTCTTCCATCAGTTCAATTATCTGCCGTAACAAGAAATTCATATAAATCACCACCCTATATTTTCACCCACAGAAGAGAGAGAGCTCCAAAACATGCTATATGAAGACACCAATTTAAATGATTTTTCGAATTTTTAGACAGTATACTCAAATTTATATTTTAACATGGCTCAGCAGTAGTGGAATGATGTTCTAATGGAATGGAATCAAATTTTAAACAGACGTTCATTTCAAATTTCGATTCCATTCCATCTAAATCTGACTCCATCCAAAGGTGCCTTTTGTGTGAAGGACTTGAAACTATCCATAACATAAAACAACATGCCAACTACCACCACGTTGAATAAATGGAAATAGAAACAGAAATGTTGAAATACCTCGGCAATGCTCTTAACTGGCTGCCCTTGGAATTTGACAATCACATCACCTGGATAAAATCCTGCTACGTCAGCAGGTGAACCGGGAGTTACCTGCCCAAGAATTAAAAATAAATAAATAAAACAAGAAAAATGGAATTGATTACCAATGAAGAAACATATATATTGATTACATCGAGCATGTGATGTGAATGTCTCATTCAAATATATATAATATATGTAACACATACATAATATTACAAAGCAAAAAAAAAAAAAAAGATTGAATGTTTCATGCAAGAGACATTTTGGACATTGTCTTGATATTATCAATGAGTAAATAGTGTTGTAATTGTGAATAGTGCGTCATTCCACCGACGGTGAATAGTGGAATACATTTAAATAGTGAATTCCCGTGAATGGTAAAATGCGTTTTGAACTTTTCAGGAATACCCATTTTACCCATCCCTCATATTATAAAAAGGCAAGATGCAATCTTTGAGAAAGAAAGGAGAGGGCCTTTCGCCATGGCCAAGGAGAGGCCATGGGTCAGTCTTCGGAGAGAGAGAGGGATATGCTTAGGCAGTGAATAAACATAGATAGAGAGCTTGACAGAGAGAGAATTGAGTAGATGAATTAAGAGTGTGGAGATTCACCTTCCCTTTTGTAATTCTTATTGATATAGTGGAATTAGTTTTAAGTAATTCTTAAAACTTATAAAAATATAATAATAAAAAATAGTTGATGCGAATTGAGAATTGAGAAAATTGTTTGTAAAATAACTTTTTGAGCGTCCAGCGACATTTTTTGTTTTCCAATACAAAGAATATGTATTGGAGTTGTAGACCAAGCAACACCTTAGTCTCTTCCAAATTAGGATTATTACCATTGAAAAGTTCATATAAATCTAAAACCTAAATAAATAAAAGTAGCTCAGGTGCATGTATAAGGCATGACAAGGAACATGCTGGTGAAGCTGTTACTAAGGAAAACTTGGTGACTTCTATATGTTTTCTCTTTTGAAAAAAAAAAAAAGAAAAAGAAAAGGGCAGCTAGCGTACGAAGTCTCCCGGCATTGCGAGGGATAGGAAATGTCAGATGTACGCAGCCTTATCTATGTATGCAGAGAGGTTGTTTCCAAGAACTGAACCAAGGATATCCAGATCACAATGGAGCAACCTTGTACCCAAGGCTCATCATGTTTTCTCTTTGTCAAATAATATGTTATAATTTCAACTACATAGAGCATCACTATGCATCTATTCCACAATAGTACCTAGATACATATCACAGGTTTTGCTATATAGAAGAAAGCATACCATTAAAATAAGAACACCTTCACTGACATCGGGAAACATGGGATCCTTGTCTTTGAGTTGGGAAACGATTGCTCTATTGAGATCAAGCATTTTAACTCCAAGCCAAGGTCGGATATATCTCCTGCACAAATTAAAACCTAAAACAATTGCTAAAATAGAGATGAGATTTCATATATATGAATAGTTTCACTTTATCTTTATACTACAGGGTCATGTCAAGCATGATTACCCGAGCTGAAAAAGGGATGTAGGCCAATGAATTTTCATTTTTCGAATTTTCTCCTAGTTTGAGACAGATGTGTTGTAATGGTGAAGAAGAATTCGAAAATAAGATTTCAAGTAGTTGGAATATTTAATATGTTTACATTGTATTTAGATGAATTTGTTAATTTTCCTTATTCTATTAATTATGTCATTCATTAATTTATTTCTTATTTAACTTAATGTTGGGCTATATAAACAGGGGAGAATAGCCTCAAAGTAATATACCTATATTCTTTTTGGAGCCTAAAAGAAAGAAAGAAAAGAAAATGGGCCGGGGGTGGGGGGCGGTGGGAGGGATAAAAAAACCTTGCTCCCTTAACTGGAACATCACTGCCCCGGCGCACTTGTCCAGATCCAGTCCCATTGCCCTGTCACGCTGCCTGCATTTGCTCAAATGTCGCAACACCTCCAGCGTCAGCGCGCCGCTACCCATAACCCCCTCAGTGCAGCCACGCTTGACCAGATCCAGCGCCAGCGTAGCCTGCACCTGCCCAGATGCTGCAACACCTCAAGCACCACTACCCAGAACCCTCCAGCATCACCGCACCTGACCAGATCCAGCGCTGGTGCCCAGATACGCCTGCACGTGCCCAGGGGCTGTCCCACCTTGCAGTTGTTCCGCCGTTTGGTTGATTTGCGCTCCGCTTAGCGGCATGGTCAAGTCATTTGTGCCCACTTCATTTTACCGGATGTACTAGATAAGAATCGAGCCCCTACCTTCATTGTCTAGGTAACCAAGTGCCTGGTTACCTTCTTCCTATGCCTGTCATTTTTCTGGTAACAACCGGTCTTCCAATGTTCTTTTTCTTTAGTACCATCCGTCTTCATGGCTACCGGAGTGGAAAAAATACAGCCATCTTTAGTTTCTTACCTAGACCTCTCCCATGAACAAAATGCACGAGCTCAACCTGTCACAAGTATATTATTCAAGAAGCAGGACTTCCATGCATGCTCCTGTTCGGTTCGCCTTTATCTTGGTGGAAAATGCAACAATAGATGAATTTTGTGAAAATTTTCAATTGTACAACTTGCATCCCATAACTTAATAATTAAAATTAGTATATATAAAATTAATATTTATTTATTGCCGTGTCCCTACCGTCGGTGTGGGCATTTTCAAAAAAAAAATGTTGTCGTGTCCTTTTCACGCTGCATCCGTGTCACTTGTCAGTGTCAATGCTTTATAGCTGCCAAGTTTTATCCAACAAATATATGTTTCTTCCACATTCTCTCTCTCTCTCTAAATACATACCCATCTCCAGATTGTCCAGAAACACATCAATAGATAATTCAATAATCTGTTGTTAAATCCTTTTTCGTAACAGACAGCATTGTCTGTATCTGAGGATGAGGAAGGGGACCAGTTGTAGTGGAAGGGGGAGGGGTTCGACAGAAGCAGGGAAAGGGGGTTGGAGTCTGTGGAGGGAGGGGAAAGAGGAGGATATTGCTATATAGGGCTGGTTGGGGTGGGTCATTAAGTCATTCTTCTATTTTTCATTAGCAGAAAGTTAATGTCAAGTTCGGTCAATATTAGGAGTGAGTCATGAGTATAATTCAAAACTATAGGGAAAAAGATACATGGTCTTACTACAAGGGGTAAAATGCATTACACCCCAAAACAAAGTAACTGGAAAGTAGAACTTGGGGTTGATTATCTTTCAACCCCTCATACTTTAGTATTGCCTCCTCTTATACCCTCCACTTTAAAAACATACACATCACCCCCTTCTACTTTGGACTAAAGGAGAAAAACCCACATTTCATTCAAAAAGATTATAGTATGGCTTAATTGCCTTATGTTTTAAATGAAATTCAATCTTTGATGCGCTCTCTCTCCCTCCCTCCCACCCTCTCTCTCCCTCCCTCCCTCTCTTTCTCTCTATTTTTTTTCTGTTGAATTGAATACCACATCAATGTTAGGCCCTTCTCCCGATATCCGTTCGCAGTGGTTTGTCAAAAGTCCACCATGCGTGTGAGAGGGCGTGTTAAATCCCACATCGCTTGTGTTACCTGATTCTGAGCTATATATAAAGTCCAAGGCAATCACCTCCCAAGGCGTCTTTATAGGGTGAGTTGGACCTATTGGGTTCTTACATGATATCAGAGCCAAGACTCTTGTCTGATGTCAGGTGTGTTGAATCTCACATCGATGTTAGGTCCCCCGATATCCGTTCACAGTGGTTTGTCAAAATGTTCACCCTGCGCGTGAGGGGACATGTTGAATCTCACATCGATGTTGGGCCCTTTCCTCGATATCTGTTCGCAGTGGTTTGTCAAAAATCCACCTCGCGCGTAAGGGAGCGTATTGACTCCCACATCACTTGTGTTACCTGATCTTGAGCTCTATATAAAGTCTAGGGCAATCCTCATCTCCCAAGGCATCTTTTGAGAGTGAGTGAGGGCCATTGGGTTCCTACATTTTTCATTTTTACTAAAGACAAAATAATATTAAAATTACAACAAATGGTAGTTTTGTCCATTTCATGTAAAATTTAGATGCGATATTTAATTCCACCATTTTTAATATATTCCGTTAAGTTACCCAAAATTAAAAAAAAAAAAAAAAAAAAAAAAAGTTAGTTTTCCAATTTAGTATTGGTGGAAGAGGATAAAGTATAAGTTTTTAAAGTGGAGGAAAAAAATGAAAAAAAAAAAAAAAAGTACAAGGGGGTAAAAGGCAATTAACTCTAGAATTTAAGCGATCCGAAAGCTCCAACAGAGCCGGAATTAAAAGAAAATGCAACATACCCATTTTCCTTAAAATGTTGCAAGATTTTGGAGACTGAATCAATCGGAACAGCAAAACTCAAACCAGTAGCAGTTGAATGTCTTTTGACGTTAACACCGATCACTTCTCCATCCAAATTAACAAGAGGCCCCCCAGAATTTCCCTGTACCATAGATATTGAAAGCAAAACCCATTTGTAACCAAATATGTGCAGAAAATATAAATTGCCTGATGTGTTCAGGTCACACTTGGATTCATTACCATCTATGTCCAGCAAATATACAGTGCCTTGGGTACATGCAAACCGATAGTAGCATAGCATATAGAGATCTGTCTCCTAGCTGTGAGTCTGTCTCCCTTGTCCATAAACAGATATATAATTATGGTGTGTGTAAGTGTGCGTCTGCTCGTGTGTCTTTATACTTTACACATATAAAGAGAGAGAGAGTACCGGATTGGTGGCACAGTCTGTCTGAATATATTCTCTCAGCATTCCACCAATACCCATTTCGTTGCTTTTACGGTCAATGCAACTAGATTTAAGGAGAAAATAGAAGAGAAAATCACAACCGATGAGTTACTGCATCTCCATACAGCCTAAATGAAGAAAACGCTCTATTATAGTTCTGCCACGATCAAGAAACAGAATAAAGCAAAAACATAAATGCAAAAAAAAAAAAGAAAACAAATGTGAAAGGAGTATAGTTTTGTACCCCTAATCATAATATTAATTCATATATAAAGACAAATTTGGCAGATCTATGTAGACAACATTCAGAAAAAATGAAAATTACATCTTAACTCGGATAATCTAGAATACCTGACAATGCCTGCAGTGATGGTTTTCTTTAGTGAATGGGGACAGCCCATAGCAACAACCCAATCCCCTGGACGTAGCTTAGTGGAAGAACCAAGTTTTGCAGTTGGAAGTGGAGTACTAGAAGTGATCTTCACAATAGCAATATCAGTATGTAAATCAGCGTTTACCACAGTACCTATGTAGGTTCGCCCATCTTGCAGAGTCACATCAACCTAAGCAGTAAACCATTTTTCAGATTCTAACAGAGAGAAGTGCAATTCATATGGTGGCACAGCATGACATCTAACACTGTCCAGTATTTGCTTCATGACATATCTCTAAAACCACGCACGAAATCAGGCATGCAAATACCGCACGAAATCAGACTAATTACTTTAGCACAATTCTTGGTTTCCAAAGTTTTTGAATGAAAAAAAACAAATAACCAAAAACCTACGCAGCCATGTCAAATTGCTGCATACACTTCGGTTAAAGTACAACCCAAAGACATACCCACTTTTGTTTTCCAAAAGGCTTAGCTGCTAGGAAATTAAGAAGCACAAACACTCCTAGTAGGCCAACGTATACGTGTTTAACATGCTATGGACATGCCTACACGCCTAAATCCGTGTTCTAAGAAGAATAAAAATAAATACGTGTTTAGACACTTCTTCAATACGTGAGCACATGCGTATTTGTTGTGACAAACTGGTGATTAGATGTTAAATAGGTAATAGCTCCAGTAAGAAAAAAAAAGAACAGCAGAAGGAACACTTGATATTTACATGGGCCGGCAATTTGCCTACGTCCACGGGTGAGACCAGTTCTTTTATTAATAGAGAACAAAGAGTTACTGCAGAAGTTAACCACTCGTATTTATCCCAAACAACCTGAGCCCTTAAGCCCTTGTATACCCTCTCTTAACTATATTTTTCTCTCTACCCAAGGTAACTAACAAAGATTACAAAAAATACCTTTAAGCTTCTTTCTCTCTAAGAATGCTCAATATGAAGATGGGATGATTTCATTTGGCAAAGACTCCTCCTATTTATAAGTGAAGGAAGTTGATTTCAACCATACAACTTTCACCTAACATCTCACTACTCCAACCACACAACTTCCACCTAATGTCTCATTACTCCAACCACACAACTCCCACCTAACATCTCATTATGACGAAAGTGAACGATAATGACTAAGTGGGTAAGGCCACCCACGTCTATTTTCAAAGGTCGTGTGTCCTAGTAGGACATCCATCCTCTCGCCATGTATGCTTCATCAATCTTTAGTTATTTAGATTGATCAAGTCCAAGCAATGCTTGAACTTTGCAATTGCAAGTGATTTTGTCATCATGTCTGCTGGATTATCTGTTGTATGAATTTTCTTCAACAAAATTTTTCCTTTAGAGTTTAGACACCACATCTCTGATAAAATAAACTCTGACATCAATGTGTTTGATCCTTTCATGGAACCTTTGGTTTTTAGCTAGATGTATAGTACTTTGGTTGTTGCAATAAATTGTTATCAGTTCTTGTACCAACACCAGATCACTAAACACACCACTTAGCCAAATGGCTTCCTTCACTACTACTATAGCCGCCATATATTCGGCTTCCATTAAAGAGAATGCAATTGTTGACTACAAAATTGCCTTCTAGCTTATGGCACTTGAACAAAGAGTGAAGATATACCTAGTCAAAGATCTCTTATCGAGATCTCCAGCATAATCTGAGTCGACATATCCAACAAGACAGGCAGAAGTGTTATTGTCTTTGTCATTGACTAAACCAATACCTGCAGTACCCCTCAAGTATCGGAGTATCCATTTCACAACTTGCCAATATGTCTTCCCTGGTCGATCCATGTAACAACTGACCATACTTATTGCACGTGAAATGTTCGGCCTAGAGTAAATCATAGCATGCATGAGGTTGTCAACAACACTAACATATGGAACACATGATATGTGCTCTACCTCATCCTTAGTCTGTGGTGACATAGCAACAAAAAGTTTAATGTGAGCAGCAAGTGGGGTATTCATGGGCCTTGACTTTTTCATTCCAAAACATTCCATCACCTTCTCAATGTATCTTCTTTGAGAAAGAAACAATATGTCTGTTTTTCGGTCTCTATGAATTTCCATCCCTAATATCTTCTTCACTGCACTCAAATCTTTCATCTCAAATTCACTACTCAGCTGAGCCTTCAGTTTGCTGATATGCGATATGTTCTTAGCAGTTATCAACATATCATCCATATATAATAGCAAATAGAAGTATCAACCATCTAAAAACTTCTTATAATAAACACCACTATCATGATTACTTCTCGAATAACCATTAGCGATCATAAAAGAATAGAACATGTTATACCATTGTCTAGGTGACCATATAAAGATTTCTTTAGCAAACACACGTAATCTTCCTTTCCTTGGACTACCACCAACCCTTCCAGCTGATGCATATAAATATGTTCCTATAGCTTGCAATACAGAAAAGTTGTTTTGACATCAAGTTGTTCAGGCGCTATGTCACATTGTGCAACCATAGCAAGCAACACTCTAATAGAGCTATATTTTACCATATGAGATAATACTTCATTGAAATCGATATTTTTTTCCTGTGTATAACCTTTTGCCACTAGAAGTGCCTTGAACCTTGCATGTTCTGCCCCTACAATTCCTTCATTCTTCTTAAAGATCCATTTGCAACTTACAATCTTCTGGCCTTTAGTAGGTTTGACTAGTTCCCAAGTTCGATTCTTGTGAAGAGATTCAATCTCCTTATTCATGGCTATGTTCCACTTTTTATGATTTTGCACTCCTCATAGCTTCGTGGTAAGTCGCTGGCTCACGTGTCTCAATACTTTCAACTATATTCAGTGCATAGGAAACATATTCATCGTATCTCTAAGGTAGCTTGATCTGCCTCCTCGCTTTCTCCCGAGCAAATACATAATTCTCTAGTTGTTGAGTTTCACCAGAGGCATGAGCTTCTTCATTATCTCGTTTGTCCTAGACATCTTGCAATTTGTCTTGCAAGTTCCGTGAAGCTTCCACTACAAGCTCCACCTTTTTAACGACACTATGGTATGTTCCAGTGTCTGACTCTCCTTTTTTAACATAACAAGCTCATCAAAGGTCACACCTCTGTTAACGATACACTTGGGTGGTTTCAAAGCAGGGTACCACAACTTATATCCTTTCAATTTGTGAGCAATAGATATGGGTGAGCTCACCCACTTAGCCATTATCATTCTCTCTACTCATAATAAGATGTTAGGTGGGTGTTGCATGGTTGGAGTAACGACATGTTAGGTGGAAGTTGTGTAGTTGAAATCATCACATATTCATCGTGAGCATTCTTAGAGAGAAATAAGCTCAAAGAGCTTTCTTGTAATCTTTGTGAGTTACCTTGGGAAGAGAGAAAAATATAGTTAAGTAACGCCTCAGGTTGTTCGGGAAAAATTCGAATGGTTAGCTACTTAGCTTATATAGTAACTCTCTGTAGACAATCTGGTTCCCGTGGACGAAGGCAAATTTTCGCAACACCTAAATATAAGTGTTCTTTCTGTGTGTTTATCTTTATTCTTGTCAGAGCTTTACCAATTTAGCATCTAATCAGTGGTTTGTCACAACAGTATCCATTTACGAATCTCCATTCTCTCGATTTTTTGTTCAATTAACGGTCTCTAGTGGTACTAGTAGGTTGAATCAAGTGAGCAATGAATGGAGGGAGTATATGTTTTGATGTTTAGTTTATATTGTACTAATGAAACTTATGTTTGTGTTTGGAGCAATGCGAAGTTTAGTTTCTATTTTTGTAATGACTAGTATAGTAGTTTGATGTGTATGATCATATATTTACATTTATAAATATACATAAATTAAAAAAGATGCCATATCCATATCCTAGAATTTGATGAGTCATTGTGTCCATCTCTCGCCGCTTCCCGTGTCCGTGCCCCACCGCTTCCCATATCCGAGTTCGTGCTTCTTAGCTTAGCATAGGTGTATGCTTGTGCAAAAGTGTGTGTGTAGGGGGAGGGGGGGACGTGTTAATGCTACCATAATGAAAATCTCTTCATACTGTACAAATTGAAAGTGAGAAAGTAAAAAGATTTGAACATTAACCTTTCCATTGGATGTGACTCTTCTTCCTCGTGAATCCACAACACAATGGGCACAAGTTAAGATAGTACCATTTGAGTCAATTATAGTACCAGAGCCTGAAGAAGATCCTGAAGGCTTCCCATCAACTTCTATTGTAAATAGAAAATAAAAAATGAAGTTAGAAAACAGTCCTCTTGATTGATTTCTGAAAAGCTAATACATCATATCAACACAAGCTTCTTTTACTCCCGTTTTAACAGATTCTGCAAATAAACACACAAACACAGATATCCATTCATACATCAAACACAGAGTGCAATAGAACACCGTGAAAACAACATACTGCAAGGAACAGATATATGCACGAGAGCAGGAATAACTATAGCAGCTGCGGTGGCAATAGTTCTGGAACCATCATCAGCCCTGCCAGTGGCATCTTCCGGTGGAATAGTACCACTTCTAGAAAGATACAACTGAAGGTTTCCTAGTATTGGATAGAGCCATTGAATCAACAGGGGAAATTATATACACTGTAACGCATTGATAGACAAATGAATCAGTAGAACAAAATGAAAACAACTTAATATAGAAAGAACAAACGGAAATGCCAAACCATATTGAGAACTGCATGACGGAACCATTAAAGGCCATTGGGATAACAACAAATCACGGAATGTCGGCGAGACTGACATAGACGCGGTCGCATCTGAAAAATCGATGTAATGAAAATCGTCGTCAATCCAATAACCGTGAACACAGAGAAAACCATACGTTGTTGTTCGTCGAGAAACATCATTGAGTCTTCTGATTAGCTAAATAGTTCAGATATGAAGAAAATAGAGATTTCTTACTCGAATCCGTGTTACGGTTGAAGTACATAAAACCCGACCCGGCCGTCCCAAACGCCAGAATCCGAATTAGAGATTCCTTGTTCGCGATTTTAAGTTTTCTCTTCAAAAATCACAGAATGGTGTGTAATTGTAAACATTCAAGGATTGAACAGAAAACGAGTAAACAAACACATGTATATACATGAGATTGATCAGCGAGAGAATTTTTCTCTGTTGTTGCCGTTTGGCTGGTGAAAAATTCTAAAAAAACGCAGAGAAAACTTTGCTCCTCAGAATTCATGATTTCTGAGCAGTCAAAAGCACCATTTGGATATATTACTTATTGAAAAATTGTTTTAGATTTGATGTGATTACGAGTAGTTGTCTCATGATTAGATAGCTGATTTCTGTTCGTCAATTTCTCCCGTCGACCGCTCTTCGTGATTGAATCAACGAGCATCAATGGATGTCTGAGTTGAATCTCCACGAACTTGACTTGCGTCGACATAGATAACGTTTTAAACAGAACTTTTTTTAGTTGACTTTTCCTCCACTCCTTAGTTCTTCGGCCAATTCATTTCTCGGTGGCTTAACTGCATTTCATTCAATTTCAATTTATCCCTAAATTATTTACTTTTACAATTTGCTAAATTCAATTAGAATTCTTTGTAAGGTGGATAACGAGAAAATATTTATTGGTCATCGTGTATTACGTCAGATGATATAGTACATTATGACTAACTCGAAATTAACAACATGAGATATTATTTCAATTAGTTAAGTTGCATGTCTAGACAACGTTCAATATTACATGAAGGATTTTTTTTTTTTGATATGTCATATTTGAATTGATTATAATACATTACATCAATATATTATATTATGTATCATAACCATTGAATAATTTTCGTTTATAACATTTGCTTAATTAATAAAAAAATTATGTACTCAAAATAATTTGAGTTTCATTCAATCAGTTTTTAGCACACTTTTTTTTTTTTTTTAATATGAAATTAAAAGAATATTTTATAAATACATAATATATGTTGGATTAAAAATAAATAAAACTAAATCTCAAATAAATTTTAGAATAAAGTTAACATATATTAGTCTAACTGATTAGGAGTTCCGTAGAATTGCGGGAATGAAATTGGTACATCTAGTTGGAGTCATTTCCGCAAAGAGGTCAAGGTATTGGTTTAATACACTCATTGCATGATCTGAAAAAATCGAACTCACCATAACGAAAGTCAATAGGGAACATTCTTTAGTTTGGATTTTGTTGGTAAAGAAGAAAATATAATTCATGATTATTCTTAACTCAATTCAAAAAATTGCATAATTCATAGTTTTCCTAATATATTCCAATTTAATAGGAACTGCCTTTGATTCTGATGATTTTAAAAAATGATCAGTCAAATATGTTTTCCTCAATATCTAAATATGATCCTGATGGGGGTGATTTCATCCACAAACTAGGAGGTATATATAACGGACAAAGATAATGGGTCTAAGCTCGTCAGGTCCATATATAATGTTAAGGAATTGATGTCAAATGATGGGATTTAACAAATAGGCATGTATCTTGAAATAGAGAGTTAAGTATAAGTTCAAGTTAAACAAGCCCATAAGTGATATGATATATTGGTCAGTACCTGGTACAAAATAAGGCCCAATAGAATATTATTCGAAATATTCATCTGTAAGTCAGAGATTAGTAAGATCTTCAAGACGTTGATTAATTAAAATATAGCAAGTATAAGGGAATTCAGGTATGATTTCAGTCTATAAATACGACGATTTACAGAGTTCAATACAATTCTAATATTACTCAATTCCTTATTAACTTATTCTCACGCTGGAGAATATTTAACAGATACTAAACTGGCATGCCAAGTATTTTCCTAAGTTATGCAGGCGTTGTTCAGTAAGTGGAGAGTTGGGATATTAGATTTTCCAGCAATATCATTTGGTGTCGTCTGTAGGAAACTAACAAAAAGTTCAGGGCAATGTCGCACCTGAGGCCTGGACGTGAAACTAGATATGACATGGCAAACAAGAATAGAATAGCAAGAGATGATCCTATTGGAGATATCGCTGCTCTCAATCTCCAAATCATAGAGTTGGGGGCTTTATTGTTACAAATGGTGGAGCACAGGCAAAGAAGGGTCAACCTTATGAGCCTAAAAGAAGATAAGATTTTGAGGCAAATCAGTAAGATTCAGCCCACCTTTCGAAGATTGGTGAAGATTGGATATCACTTCAAAATAGAAGGAGGACGCATCATAGTAAGAATGACCGGATCGAAGAATCAATCAATTTTGATCGAAGGGGGTACAACAAAAGAGGTGAAAATATAAACCAAAATGATGAACTGGAGAAACTGCTCGGAACAATAGAGCCTCTGTTTATTCAGATGTTGATTAAGGAACATTTCCCTCGTAAGTTTGATCCCTCTAAGTTAGACAAATATTAAGGAAAAATGGATACCATAGATCACATCAGGCATTTTAGACACATGATGGCCCTTTTGCGAAGCAAGAAATTCTATTTTGTGTTGTGCATTCTCTATAACTCTAAATGAATCAACTTTATAATGGTTTCATAGATCGAATCCACGATCCATCAGTTCAATCTCTGAACTAGGTTCATTAATAGATTCATTACCTGTCAAAGGTTGAAGAAAGGGGTAGAATAGTTGCTAACTTGAAACATGACAAAAGAGAAATTAATTCGATAGTATGTACCAGATTTAATGAAGAGATGACCTACACTAAGGGATATGGAACTAACCTAATCGTTAATGCTTTCACAATCGGATTTCGGCTTGGGTGTTTCCAAGATTCATTAATAACACAATTACTGGTGGATATAACGGAGTTGATGGAAAGGGTAAAACTGTAAATGAAGTTAGAAAATATAAGAAGAACCAAAGAAGGGAGATCATCAAATAAGAAATTCAAAGCAAAGATCAGAAGGAAGATCATCTTAAAAAGCACAAGGATGAGAGTCACAGGTACGAAAGATTAGAAGCTTAAAGCTCACAGAGAGAGTTGAAACCAGTACTTCGCAAGTTAAAGGCCTCAATTTCCAGGGTCATGCATGAAATAAAGTCTTCAAAGAAGTTGAACTTGCCACAAATGCCTTCACACATCTATATAGGAGGGATAAAAAAAGTATTGTAGTTTCCATCAAGATCATGGACATAATACGGATGATTGTAGACATTTGAAGATAGAGATCAAATGGTTAATAGAAAATGGGTCTTTGACTAATTCTCTTGAAAATAGAAACAATGAGAATGAAGGAAGAAAGAGAGTCGAGGAACAATGATCGTGATAAAATAAGAAATGATGATGAAATCAATTGAATGCGTGATATGATCTACATAATCAATTGCAGTTCAACTCTTACTGAAGAGTTAAACGGAGCAAGGAAAAGGAAGGTACGAAGCAACTTTAGAAAGAGAATATTACAAAGCTTTGACAACTCAGCCAAAGAAGACTTCAGAGGGCCCAATTTCTTTTTCTAAAAATGATATTCAAGGGGCAGTTCAGCCCCATGCAATGCATTAGTCGTAATGCTATGGATTTCAAGTTTTCAGGTTAAAAGAATTTTGATTGATACTAGAAGTTCATCCAATATCATCTTCAAGAGTGTCCTCCCGTAGATGGGAGTACAAGAGCCAAACATCGAGTCAACTCAAATGGTTATGGTCAGATTAAACGGAGAATTAAGTTCTCCAGATAGGACGGTTGTGTTGGTAGTATCTACAAGAAAAAATAACTGGGAAATAGAGTTCATAGTGATGACTTCGAGTTTCCTATATAATGCCATTTTGGGAAGACCATGGTTACATGCGATGAGAGTAGTGACATACACGTTCCATGGATGTCTCAAATTCCCATGTCATAAGGGGATCGAAGTGATAAAAAGAGATCAAGTAGCATCTCGAGACTATTTTCTCATAGCCATAAAAGGTAAGTCAAATGAACAATTTAACTAATAAGCAGAGCGAGAATTCCAAAGAAGTAAAGTTCAGATACTGAAGTGGATGATTTTAGAGAAAATTTAACAATTGCTCACTCTACTGAACTCACAGAAGAGGTATACTTGGATGAAGCAAACAAGAATAAATTAAAGATCAAAATGGCTCTTTCGAATGAGGAAAAGAAGTAGATGATTCAACTATTAAAGGAGTTTAAAAGAGAATTCACTTGGACTTCAAATGATATGGAGATGATAAATACTTGTGTTGTAGCACATTTCAAATGATATGGAGAGGATAGATACTCGTTGCATCGATTCATTTCAAAATTCACAAACAAATGTCACCCATTTTTTAAACGTTCTAAGAGAAAATAAGAACTTTAAATGGACTGAAGAATGTGAGCAAGCATTTCAATAATTGGAGTATTTAGGAGTGATTGAATCTTTGTCCTGAGTGGAGCAAGGGGAAGAACTCTATTTGTATCTGGCAATCCGAATGGACAGTCAATGCAAAATTAGTCAAAGACAAAAGTAAAGTTCAACACCTTGTCCACTATGTTAGTAAATCATTGCTTCCAACGGAGTCTAGATACACTAATTTGGAGAAGCTAGTTTTGGCATTAATAACTACAACTAGAAAACTCAAGTACTATTTCCAAACTCATCCTATCAATGTCATGACTTCTTATCCTTTAAGAACGGCAATGCACCGTCCAGATCCATCTGAGAGATTGATGAAGTGGATTGTGGCGATTGGTGAAGTTGATATTGAGTTCGTCCCAAAAACTGCAATCAAGGGCCAAGTTTTAGCTAATTTTATAGTTGAGTTGATTCCTAAAGAATGAGAGGACAATTTAGAGACATCGAGAATTGTTGGTGCCCCAAAGTAGCAAATACCTCGAGTATGGTCCAGTCAAGAACAACTAGGTCCACCTGCTGAGATGGAGTTGTTGAGTCAAATCTGAAATTAAAAATTCTTCAAGTGAACTGTAACTGACTACTTGGGGTCTAGCTAGATGGAGTCCAGAGTCCTGCTCTTTGGGGAGCTAGACTTGCATAAGGCTTGGTTGGGATTTATCGGCGAGGCCCCTTCAGCATGACAATAAGTGCTCAGAGAGAAAAGATTATAGAAACACGTCAAGTATGTAAATGAGCATTGAGAATTACCTTGGGATTGTATTACCCCTAGTATTTATAGGCATAAGAGATAATTAGGTTTACCTAATCGGGCCTAAATACGATTAATTATGTGAAATCATGTGTTTAGTCGATAATCTAGGGCGTTCAGGAGATAATCACTGGACTTAGACTTTTGGCCCCATTTGAAAATGCCCACAGGCCTTCGTCAAGCCTGTGAAGATGAGCTAGTGGAAAAGCTCGGAGATCTGTGGAGTTCTAGAGAAGAAATGGACTGGAAGGGTGTGCCAGCGAAGAAAAATGGCTAAGTCCTTAAAGTTGTCCATACAGGGGCACCACACAGAGTTCTGGGTGGTAGTGCCCCTGCGAGGCACACTACTCCTTCCTAGGTACAGAAGAGATTCTAGGGAAGGAGTCATGGTCGACGGATGCTCATGCGAGGCACTTTGGGCTTTGAAATATGGCCACGTCACAGCGATGGTAGACACATAGCTGGGGCCCTGGTGCTGACTCGATGACACCCAAAAATACCCTCACTAAGAATAAATTTGAATTAGTAAAATATTTGGGTTGATGGAGCAGCAAATTCAAAAGGATGGGGAGATGGAATTGTGGTCACTAGTCCTAAGGGAGATGAATTGGAGAAAGCAGTTCAATTCAGATTCAAGACTTCAAACAATGAGGCTATGATAATTGGGTTGAACTTAGTTTGATCTTGTGGTATATATAGTGTCAACGACATTCTCAGTTGGTGGTGAACCAAATTGTCGGAACTTTCACGATCAACGAAGAATAATTACACCTCTATTTGGAAAATGTGAAGATATTAATAGCTTCATTCAAGGAATATTCTTTCAAACAATTCTTAGAGTAGAAAATTCAAGAGCATATGATTTGGAAGTTCTCGTGTCATTAGGAGGAGTTTGATCCAGTTCAAACTTGGTGCGTTTTTGCGAGTTTCCATCGATTGCCGCATCAACTAATCTTTGTATAGAGATTGAACAAATTAAAGACGATGATTAGCGGAGTCCTTTCATTGGATTTTTAAAAGACGGAATTCTTCAAAATAATAAGGGGTCTGCAAGGAAGATTAGGTATAAAGATGCAAAATACTTGATAGTTGAGGGAAAGTTGTATCAAAGATCCTACTCCCAACCACTGCTATTATGGTTTGGGGGCAAGAAAAGAAAATTATGTAATTCAATAAATTCATAAAGGAGTATGTGGGAATCATCAAGGAAAAAGACCTTTGGCACACAAAGCCATAACTATTAGGTACTATTCGCCTACGATGAAAAAATATTCTTAGGAATTTGTACAAATATGTGATAAGTGCCAAAGGTTTGCCAAAGATATTCATGTACCAGGTCAGCTATAGACTCCTATTGCAAGTCCATAGCCCTTTACAAAATGGAGAATGGATATGTTAGGATCATTCATCCCAGTACCAAGAAATGAACGCTTTGTGTTAGTAATCATAAATTACTTCACAAAGTGGGTGGAGGCAAAAGGATTTACTACTGTATGGGGGAAAATGTGAAGAATGTTTTGTAGAATAATATAATTTATAGGTTTGGGGATCTCAGTAATACTGATTTCAAATAATGGAACTCATTTTCATGAGAGAAAAGTTGACCAGATTGTGCAAGAAGTTGAACATGGATCATCGAATAAGCAGTCCAGCTCAACCCTAAGCTAATAGTCAAGTTGAAGTGACTAATAAGGCCATCAAGGAGGCGATAAAGAAGAGATTGGACGATGCAAAGTAAAATTGGTTTAAGAAGCTTCCTGGGATTTGTGGTTTTACAAGACAAATCAATGAGGGCCTACGGGATAAACAATTTTTTTCTCTAACTTACAAGTCAGAAGTACTAGTTCAAGTGGAAATTGGATTTCCTACTTAACGGGTCATGCATTTTGGTCTAGAAAATAATGAAAGCAATATCAAAAAGTAAGAGCACAAAAGGACTTAACTACCATACCATTCGAGAGAGATTCCATAATTAAACCTTCATGAATCCATGGAAAAAAATAGATTTATTAGAAGAGGTTCGAGATGAGGCATCGATGAGGATGGTTGCGTACAAGTCAAAGATGGAAAAAATTTCAATCAAGCAATTCGGCCCAAGTACTTCAATGTTAATAACTTAGTAATTAGGATGGTGATGCCTCATAGGCCGGAAGAAAGATTAGGGAAGTTAGCATCGAATTGAGAAAGACCATACAGAGTAAGCAGAATAAACATACTAGGAACTTATTGGTTAGAAGAGCTCAATGGTACTCTGATACCAAGCCCCTTGGAATATTGAACATTTGAGGAAATACTTTGTTTAAGTTACGTTTAAGTTTTGATTTTGTTTTATAATTGAGACTTTTTATTGTTAAGTTTTTTACTGTGAATGAAGCTTATTTTAGCTAAGGAAATGTGTAGGGTTAAGTTCAGTCTATGAAATTAAACGTAAAAAATAAAAACAGTAGAGATCAACTCTTTAAAGGAATTTTCTAGGAAAACAAAAGGTTAAGTTTAGCCTATGAACTCAAAGCCTAAAAAATAAAGGAGATGAGATTAGCTCTCTAGAAGGAATTCGCTTGGAAAATTAAAGGTTAAGTTTAACTTATGAACTCAAAACCTAAAAAATAAAAAGGAGAATAGATAAGCCCTTCTGAACGAATTTGCTAGGAAAATAAAAGTTAAGTTCAACCTATGTAATCAAAGCCTAAAAAATAAAGGAGATCAAATTAGCCCTCTTGAAGAAATTTGCTACTAAAATAAGAGGTTAAGTTCAACCTATGAACTCAAAGCCTAAACAAATAAAGGAGATGAATTCAGCCCTCCTGAAGGAATTCAACTAGGAAAATAAAAGATTAAATTCAACCTATGAACTTAACTAAAAAACAACATAGAGTTCATCCCGCCTGAAGAAATATTCTGCGAATGGAAGAACTCATGGAGGTGAGTAGGAAAGAGAAGACGAAGTCCAAATTATAAAGACAAACTTCGTCGTTTCGGGGAGTTTGGGGACGTTGAGTTTTTCAAGAACCCAATGGTAACTGAAGAAGGAATTTCAAAATTTCTGCAAAACGAAGACAAGGAATCTTTAGGGAATAAGGAGGGTCCATGGTCAACCCAGGGTAAGGAGGTGTCATGATAAGAGATGTCATCTGCAGTAGCAAAACTAGTAGGAACGATTTCTAGTTGATTTCCTACTTCATTCGTGGAATTATGTAATGGAATCTGACACTAAAATATAATAATTATGAAAACACAAATGACAAATTGAGAATTAACCTAGAAGAAGAGTTGAAAATGATACTTGCAACGAGGGGAATCCGGATTTGACCTTTTGTCTTTGTCAATTAAGCCAATAAACAAAGGGGAAAATGACGGTGGTTGTTTCAGCCACGATCTACGAGGTAAATATAATGGACAAAGATGGTGGGGTCAAGCTCGTCAAGCCCATATATAATGTTAAGTAGTAGATGTCAAATAATAGGCTAGAATAAATAGAATTTGTATCTAGGAATAGAGTTAAATATGGGTTCAACTTAAACAGGCCCATAAGTGATTTGATATATTGATCAGTACCTGGTGATCTAACAAAGTTTATAAATTTTACTTAAAGAACTTAGACATATCTTTATCATCCTTGGGAGCCACTGATGTATGTATCTTATTTTCATGATCAATGCAACTTTTGTTCTCCTTTGTAGCAACTATCTGAGTTGTCTTGTCATCCTTGAAGGTAACTCGTTGATTTATTTTCATAGCATTATAAATTAATCTCAAATGTTATGATGTATTGTCATCCATGTGACTGTGTTAGCTATGATGTGAAGCCTATTCAACTAATCTATCTTTGGTACCAATTTTTGACCCCAAATATCTAATCACGAAGAGGTGAATTGGGTAATTAAATAATAATTTCAATAAATTAAATATATAGTCAAATCACTTCAATTTCTCTAACCAATTATTATCTTGTTATATAGCAAAAACGCGAATTAATTAAGTGCACAACCAAGTAAATAAGGGATAGAAATACTGACACAAAGATTTATAGAGGTTTGACAAGCTACTCTTGCCTCTGTCCTCTCCCATAAACTCCTGCATGTAATTCTTAATCCACTAATACCGATCCTTTTCCCAGGTAGGAACCAAACCTTTATAATTTTTTTCACAGACGCAAGATCAACCTAATTCTTTTTTAGGCTCATAATCAAACCTATCTTTTTTCCAAGTTAAAGATTAATCCTATCTTTTTTCCTGCACAAGATTAACCTTATCTTTTTTTCGAAGTGCAAGATTAACCCTGATTAGGCAAGGTCCCTTTATACTTAATCTGCTTTCAATTAGATCAAGTACATTTCTAAGCTATAATTCACAAATACAAAAAATAAAGTTATTTATTTTCACATGAGTTTCTACCACCTCAATTCAAAATTAAGCTCAATTAATGTCCTAATAGGTTAGTGATAGAAATGTGTGAGATACTAAATCTGATTTATAGCAATTAAAGCACATATATTTTCGCAATCAAATTTTTAAACAACAATTATTTTAAAAAATGTTTAGTGTATTAAACGATTTCGATCCCAAGAATAACAATCTCAAATACTCAAGAAATATATGATTCAAGTATAGCACAATCACTTTGATCAAGTAAAAATAACTAGATGATCTCACCGGTATTTTCTTGAAAAAATGTATAGAATAGCAATATAGATTCATACGTGGAGTTTTTGCAAAAATAGCCTTTTGAATTATCAAGAATTTTTTCCAAAAGTTTCTCTCATAAATATTTCATTAAAATATTCCTTCTCTCTTTAAAAATATAATTTGATATAATATTCTTGATGATTTGAAAGGTGAAATTTGCAGGTCTTTATATAGGTACTAAATAATGCATATAACGACAATAGTTTAAAAGATATGCCCAAAAATAACATATAATGACCCCACATATCAAATAGAACTAATCAACTTCATTTGGTTAAGAATAGAACTTTTAAAACACTCAATTTAGTCCCACAAAGATTTCAATTTAAAACCTCAAAAAGATAGAAAGAAGTTCGATCGGTTTAAATCACAAAATCATGAAATAAATCAAAATATCTTCAGAATATATGATATATCTTTGACATATTGTCAAAACTTATTATAATAACATTTTCTAACATTCAAATGCTTGAAAAATAAGGGAAATATTTTTGAAAAATGTTTTGTTCAAATCATAAATTTTACTAAGTTGGTCAACCAGCGCATCATGTGGTCAACCATTTAGCCTTCAACAGATAGATTCTTAACCATTGTACATTGGTCAGTCGAGCGAGTAGTCGACCGGGTTACGTTCTGAAACAACCATTCGACCAACCGATCGACCGGATAGCCTAAAACCCCCCAAAAAACAACATCCTAAATCTTCTGGTTGATCTGTCTCTCCGGTAGTCAACTGTTTAGGCCGAAAAAATATTTTTTCCTAATTTTTAAAATAATTTATTGATCAAGGAGTTAGGAAAATCATTTCTTCCCTTAAATTTATCATTTTTTCCTACTTAAAAAATATTTCTTGTTAATTTCAAGTGTCATACGTGATCTTAATCGGGTTACATTAAGAGCTCAAGAATAATTGAGTTGTTTACCTAATAATACGAATAAAAAAAATAATCTTCAGTCTCAAAAAGTCTTCAATATATTCATTGCAATTATTTTGATCTTTATCGTTCATCTTTATAAAATTTGCTCATTGAAGCACTGAAACTAAAATTTGAAGGACTCGATAAACACATTAGTTCCTCAAAACATCAATGTTAATTGGTTCATCAAAACATTTAGGATCAACACTTGGTATAAAATATGGCCCAAGAATATTATTCGAAATATTCATATGTAAGTCAACATCAATAAGATCTTAAAGTGTTGATCAGTTAAAATATAGTGACAATAAGGGAATTCAGACATGATTTCAGTATATAAATATGGCGATTTATGGAGTCCCACACATTTCTAATATCACTAAATTCCTAATTAACTTATTCTCATACTTGAGGGTATTTGACCGACACCACATCGGTATCTCAAGTAGTTTTCCTAAGTTTTGTAAGTGTTGATCAATAAGTTGATAACTAGGAGCATCCTAGATTTTCCAACAACATCAGATCGTCATTGATTTTAAGTTATTCAAAATAATGCACCGCGAATGGACCTACCGACGTTGCACAGAGAATATGTAAAATTTCTTGTAAATTTGAGTAGAGTAATAGGTAGGACAAATTAGGCGTACTTTAATTTCTTGGCATCCCCCTTAGTATTTGTAGGTATTTGAAAGCTTGTTTGACAAGTTTCTCCTAAATTTCAGGCAATCTCCATAGAATGCCAACGAAATTCGCAGAGTTGAAAAGTAATGAACCATTACAATAAATACCCGATTCTCTTTCCTTATATATCAACATTCGATTAGCACTCCCGAATAGGTTAGTAATTGTTCCCAAGCTTAGGATATGGACGTACTCACATTTGGTTATCCCGAAGGTGATATGTCTCGGGATTACTTGAGCTTAATGCTAGGGAGAGTCCCTGTTGTAGTCACTATTGAGATCGTTCTCAATATTTTCCTAGGGATCCCTGGAAGAATCCTCAGATTTGGTTGTGAGTTTGGGTTCACTCGTGTACACTTGAATCTTAAGGAATAATGGTTGTGGTCCATGTGGATCTAT
Organism: Eucommia ulmoides; assembly: GCA_016647705.1. Lineage (NCBI taxonomy): Eukaryota > Viridiplantae > Streptophyta > Magnoliopsida > Garryales > Eucommiaceae > Eucommia > Eucommia ulmoides. The sequence continues at coordinate 17,211,584 of CM028341.1, read as the reverse complement.
CCTTACACGTGGGAGTACTCAGGTCTTTTCAAAATACAACTCATTAAATGCCTTTTATTTCTGATGACCGAGGATAAAAAGGTCTGGAATAATTATCTTGAATAAAGTTTAGAGGACTCAACTTGACTTGAATTCAGACAACCACAATGCTTTGACTTTTCTGCCCCAATCAAACATTTTAAAACACTTTGTCATTTTAAATTTTGCACCCAAAGTTTGCCATGCATTTAATGCATGGTTGATTAGACAGAGGGTGTATTTTCGCCTCCTAGTTGACATCTAACATTCTCCTAACATGTGGATCTTCCCTATTTAAGTAGAGGATCCCCATCATAGGGACCCTTCTGCACTGCAAACTTTCTTCCACTCTACTGAAAACCTTCAAAACTCTTGGTGACTCAATTTCCTTATTCTAGCAATTCAATATTTCATTTCCTTACATGTGGGAGTATTCGGGACTTTCCAAAGTACATCTCATCATATGCCCTTTTATTCCCAACGATCGAGGATATGGGGATCATGAATAATTTGCTGGAACAAATTCTCGAGGGTCAAACTCGAATGGAATTCAGATAGCCATATTCCTTTGATTTTTCTACCCAACAAAAAATTTAAAGAAATTGCATCGTTTAGAATTTCGTGCCTAAAGTCTACTATGCATTTAATGCATGGTTGATTTGACATGGGGTGTCTTTTTGCCTGCTAGGTAATGTCTAACATTCCCCTGACATATGAATCTTTCTTATTTAAGTATAGGATCCCTGTCATTAGTACTCTTCTGCACTTTGAACTTTCTTTCACTCTAATTCCAACCTTCAAAACTCTCTGGTGACTTGGTTTCCTTATTTTAGCCAATCAATATCCCATTTTTGGTAAGTTTTTATATTTCTGATTGGTAATTCTTCCCTATTTTCAATTTCTTTCATTTCTTTTTGTGTCGATTGTTGTTTCATTTCATTTTATTCTCTCTTTTTTGGCAATTTTTTTAGCGATCTCTGTGTTTTTTTTCTTGTTACTCAGATTGTCTTCTTCGGCCATACCTAAAGATTTAGCTCCTTTAGTTTATCCATTTGGTTTGGTGACATCCTTGATGGGGAGTCCCTCCAACTTGAATCCCTTAGCCATTGAGATGGTCGTACCCTAAGTTAGGCCCGACCCTAGTACCAAGCAACCCCCTGCTCAAGAGGAGGGTCCTCACCCCATGGCCCCATCTTGTAATAAAGGACCCAAGCCTCCTCGTATAGTACTTGGGCCTGTCCATTCAAGGCGCCCATGGGACCATGTCCAAGATGTCGAGAGTATAATGATTATGGACCAGTTGGACACACTTTGAAAAAGGTGTCATATCCCAAACTCCGTGAAGCTCTTTCTTTCAACCGAGGAGTGGCTATGAGCTCATAGCCTTAGCTCAAGTAAGTTCGTCTTTTGTAAAAATAAAATAAAAAATATAGTTGTCGGGGGAGCTTGCTTTCCCTACTCATCTTTTTAAGGAAAATCTTGCATTGGTTCAAACTATATTCGACTCAACACATCCCCAATGTATGGAGGATCATGGTTAGTTTAGTCATTCTTTGTCACCTAAATGGCATCTTTCCAACCTATCCCGTTGTTTACAACTTCTACTAATTGTCAAGGAACCCGACTCCATACAATAGTTGGTAATACTTTTGTGCCCGATCTAGTATGGCCACGCTGGTCCTCAAATACCCCTAGAACAAGAAAGGGTGGAAGGAGAAATGGTTCCATGTTTGTGGGAAGTATGAGTGACCAATCGACAAGAAAGATGCCTTCTCGTTTTCTTATTGGAGGAAGCTCCCAGTACGTCCCGAGCCTCTTTTACTTAACCAACTTTCTATCAACCTTTTATTAGTATTTATTTTTTTTCTTTGAGATCAACATTCTCCACCTGAGTTCAATGCAATCAAAGAAACCAACACCGGCACCCTATCCGACCGACTTGAGGATGAGCATGATTTTCAATTCCTATGTTTTTTATTCCTAAGCTAGCTCTACTTCCATATTTATTATGAATCACCGACCAATCTGATTCCCAATCAAGGGGTAGTTGAGGCAGAGGTTAATCCCAAGCCTGAAATAGAAATCGATACTTGTTTCCTTCGTCAGAGGTAACCAAAGAAAAAGGTATGTCCTGAACATCCTCCAACGTTATATTCGACATGCACATTGTGTACATTCAACAGACTACACTTCACGACATATATGTTATGTTATATTCAACACTTGTCATAATTAACACCATATTATATTCAACAGGAATGTTTCCTATCACATTTTCAATCGTGAATGTGGAGAATGACAATAATTGGGAGTGGTTCATTTTAGAGTTTAAGAAAATTGTGGACCTAGGACACATAATAATGTTTATATAAGATCGGCACTACAAAATTATAGGAGTACGCAATTTTTTTCCTGATTGTCCCCAGATATTTTCTAGTTCATTTGAAAATGAATCTAAGGGCAGCGATGAGTGGAAAAAATAGGGTATGAAATGACACAATAATACGGAAGCTAAACAGATTAGCATATGTGCATAGCATGGACGTGTGCATGAAGTTTTACAATCAAATAACATCAAAAGGCAATGAAAAAGTTCAAAGATTCATCCATGAGTAATCTGCCATAAAATTTAGTAATACATTTTGAATGAGAAACCATTATGGTGCAAATTTGGTAGTTTTTCAATTCTTGGATAAGTTAATATCATCATTTGTTTGAAATTTTATTGATCGACAAGATTAAGGTACGAACTGATGACAGAGATAAGGGTATTGGCAAACCAGATGCAGAGTGAGCTAACACCATATTGGGAGGGCAAATTGGCCGAAATGATAAATAGTGGAAGAAACTAGAATGTTAGTCGTTCGGCGAATGGGGCTTTCAAAGTCAACTCATTCCCATCAGTGTCGTTGAACACGACAGAGCGAACTTATTTGTGCCATCAATGGGAATTAATTATATCTCCATGCGTCCAAGAACAGTGTTGCAACATAGCTAATTTTCTGTATATTCGTATGTTGAGGATTATTTTCCATACCTCATTTTATCAAGACATACTCAAGAGGTATATATATAGTCCCAACTATGGAGAGGTCAGCAAGGGTTGAGAAAAAAACCATAATCATCCTTCCTATGTCAAGAAAACAACTTATACGACCATGAAAAGTAAGGATGCAATCAAGGGAGAAAATAAAAGAAATAAAATGCGATCACTGCGGAAATTTTGGACGACACAATTGAAAATATTGCAAGGTTGTGTTGACGTAGAACTTGTTTTTCATACAAGTGTGGATTTTTTCTCATTTTTTTATACACGATCAATGATAGAGACAAATATGATTTTCTTTGATTCATTTGTGATAGTGGTAAACGGTTGAAAACAATTACTTTGACATGTTGATTTGAAATTTTCGATCTTCAAAATAATAGTGACAAATGATGTTTCGAATAATGGTGTTATATATACAGTATGCAATTCTACTTTTTTTTTTTTACATAGGGGTATATGTTTAGTGGTTTCCCCAATTGAGAATATAGATTTGTCAAAGTCAATATACGAACAAACAAATGTTATTTTCAACATTGGAGTGTACATGAAGAACACATGTATTCAACACAACACACAAAAATCGAAACACGTGTGGGAAACAGTAACAACACCACATGTTATATTCAAAACACTGCAAGACAAGTTATATCCAACACACTACATTTATTTACATGTTATATGCAACACAACACAAATTCATGTCATATTCAACATTTCAACATGAAAAACACGTGTTGCATTCAACATAACACACAAAAACGAAACACGTGTGAAAGAAAACAATTGCCATCTATATACATGAAAGAGTAAGAAACATAAAGAAACAAAAAAAATGATGTTGATTTGTATTTGTTCAGTAGGCCAAAAATATACAGACCGAAAGCAAATTAGGGAACATTGTCTTGTTATTAAAAAATGAAATGAAAACGAAAAGATTTTTTTTTTTTTTTTGTCTCCATTGTTCTAGCCAGCTCTGTTCTTTGTTTTGGAATTACTAACATACCTCAAATGCATCAAGAGTCACGTTCTGATTGAATTGCTCAAGAAACCATGGATTCAATTGTTCAAGAAACCATGGACTATCCTTAGCCCACTCTGATCAAATGTCACTTATATCCATGTTTGTATTTATAGACAACCCTTGTTGTGTGGAACTCGACACATTACAATATATGTTGAATATATCATGAATCATAGCATCATTAATTACACTCAACTAACTTTATATTATAAAAAATTACATAATTTTATTGAATTCAACACAATGTAACATAAAAGTTTATAACTGTGTTAATGATGCTATGATTCGTGCTTTAGAATGGAATAATTTAATTTTTATTGTGGATTATAGAATGGAATTTGGATGGGATTTATTTCTTGATAAGTTGTCCGATTTCGCAAAAATTAGGTATTTCAGGAAACTATTGTAATTAGTTATAACAGAAGATATAATTGGCAAAAGAACAAATCTAACCGAAAAAACAGAAAAGATGAATTGATAACACGTTAAAAAAAAAAAATTAATCAGTAGTTTTAGCATCTTAGGAGGATCGTCGGGTGAAATCTTTTCATTATTTACTTCCAATATGAAAATTATTGATGATATGGTGCCGACTGACAACTCTAATGGTGGCTTTTAGATTTAGGCCATATATTTTCTTAGTTTTATTTTCATCCGTTCCTCCACCCCCAAAAAATCAGTATATAAATTAATATGTTCTAATTTTGTTTTATTCAGTAGTAATTTTTCAATTGTTAGAATTAGTTTATGCTTGTTTACTAGTGTTTGTTATGTTGAATTGTTAGATAATTGGATTCTATTCACTAAACCTTGACCTCGATGAATGAGTTACGGCTAATTTAGTTAGATGGAATAGAATCAAGATAAAATGGAATGGGAGAAAGAATGAGAGAAACTAGAGAATAAATTTATCTATAGAATCATTATTTCATTATTTTGTTTGATTGTTATGAATTGAGAGAATGAATGGAATAATGAAACATAACAAATTTCTCATAATGTCTTTTCAAATATCAATTTTAAATATCTATCTAATAATAAATCATTTAAAAAAAAATATTACAAAATAGATTATTTCTAATAATAAGCATGGACATTTAGAAATTGTTGTTTTTTAATTCTACTGGGCTGGATTGATTCCAACCTATAAATTATAGAATACAATTTCATCATTTTTCATTCCAATGACATCAAATTTTTTATTCCATTGGACAACCAAACAAAAGAATCAGAATCAACGGTAGAATAGCAATTTCATTCAACTAAATGAGCCGTTATTGTCTTGATATGTACTATTTGACTTATTTTTATTCTTGTATGACCCAGGGACCCTTACGAAGCAGTAGTTTTATATTTTGACAAGGGTAGACGTCGAGGGGTCTGCAATAGAAGGTGAATAAAAATAATAATTCTGCAAAAAAAGTTTTCCCTTTTCTATTTACAATCTTTTTATATAAAAATAGGAGAACCTCGCAAGCAATTGAAACGGAACAAATATAATTGAAACTAAGACAATAGATTACTTTAAACTTATACCTATATAATGTTCATTACGTTTTGGTATTTTTCAGTTTATCCCTTTTTTTCAGACACACAAATCAGATTTGATTAAATAGAGACGTTTTTTATTGGCATGCATCCACACTTGAAACTCATCTAAAAAGCTCTCTGAAGATGCTTGATCATGCCTAATTGCTGTGAGCGCGAAGTTAACTTGTTTTGTTTTACACACTTGCCCGTGTATCTATTTTTCGCTTATTACTTAAATCAAAATCCATGCCTTCAGACACCGAAAATATATGTGTGATACAAATATTTCTCATTTCAGCACTTGGTTTACATCAGCTTAAGCGAAATGCACCAGCAGGAAGCTTACAAAGAACAAACGCCACGTTCATCCTGAAAAAAATGTATCTACCGACCGGTTTGATCCTTCTCAAGTTCCAAATCTACAGTCAGGCACCAAAAGCTTCATTAAGAGGAGTAAAATTCTGTCCTTTTTTTATTTTTATTTTTGTTTTTTTCACTTCACCCGAAGAGTGCCGATTTCTATAAATATAGCTTTTGGAAAGAACCGTGTTTTTCACATATCTGGATTGGCTTCCTCCGGAATCACAGTCAAAATCACTGGACTAATACTGCTGGCTCTTCTCACCACCACCTTCAAGGGCTTACCGACCTTGTCTCCCATTATTTCAATAATCTGTGCATCAAGTTCAATCAATAATATCAACTGTCCACATTCAACACAAGAAAGAGAGAGAGAGAGAGAGAGAGAGAGAGAGAGAGAGAGATGCTAAAATTAAGATAATAAAATGCAAAAATGCAATTGTTCTATACTTGAAGGGTTCAAAATGTAAGTTCCTGACCCTTCAGCAGGGGGGGTGGGGGGTTGAACTTTAGGGTGGGGTTGTGAAGAACCTCAACCCTCCCTCCATGTTTAGATAATCAAATCTCATAATTAGGAGACATTTTCAAAGTAAACTGTGTTTTACTATATACATAGATTTAAAAAAAAAAAAAAAAAAACAATAGGAAAACCCCATTGGCAATTCGAATCAGCTACTTTTTACACTCCAGTACGAGAACAAATAAACGTCATTTTCTTTTTTTCAGGTCCAGTGTGTAGATCAAATTTATGTAATTTTTAGGTGAAGAGAGTAGACAAGCTTGCCTTTTTTGAGAGCAAGGACGATGGTGCAGAAAAGAGGCCTTATCATTTAACTCCTTTCTAGGTGTTGTAAACATATTAATGCTTCAAATGGGTGATAAAAGCCCGAGTATGTAACCATTTACTTTGATTTTAATGATGGCACAGATAAGAGGTAAACATACATGGTCGAATCCCAAGTTAAGAAATGTTCATCGTTGACTATTAAGAAGGGAAAAGAAAAGCATCAACATACCTCTTTGATGGTCCCTACAGGCTCTCCATCAAATTCAACAACAACATCACCAGGACGGAATCCAGCACGATCAGCAGGAGACCCTGGAGTCACCTGGTTAAGAAAGTTGATCAAACGTTAGATGCTACATGACATTGTTTCAAATCATATCAAAAATCATATTTGAGAATTAGAAATGGAAATGAACAGAATGAAAACTTTACTGTACAAAAATGAATGAAACATATTATTAAGAGCATAAACCTAAAACCATAAGTCTATAGAGAAGCATACACTTACTTACAAGCAGAAATGGAATTGAATATATGGAACAGCATGGAAGGGGGAAATAAATAAAGAAAAGAGGGGAAGTGAGAACGTAACTAGCCAAGTACATGTCTATCTACCAGCTAAATGCAACAAATAGCATTAATAGAATCTTCAACTAAATAACTGATGGTCCAATACACATCACCTACCATTTGACATGTTGAAATCTTAATGTTGTGCAGTCCACAAAGAACTAACTAGATACCAGTAAATCTCACTGTCTGAAGTTCAATTATCAAGCCAGGCCAGTTCCACTTCGGATTTTCCCCCTTTTCATGAGAATGTGAAGTTGAAGCCATTTAATGATGCCAATTTGATTGTTATATGTAATGATCATTACGAAGCAACAGAATAATGCATGACAAGTTAATCTTGCATTGTCTGGACAGCCCAACTTCAATTGGGTTTAAAAAATGTATATCGACAGAGAGTTATTTAGAGAGGGGGTTATTGGGTTTTATGGAGATCACAGATTCATTCTGCTAGCATATAATGGAACAATCAAAAAGACTCACCGACTCACCATAGGTACGAGAACCCCTTTGTTGACATTTGGAAACGTAGCATCCTTTTCCCTAAGCTGAGCAACAATCATATCATTGAGATCAAGCATTTTCAAACCAAGCCATGGACGTACAACCCTCCTGAATGTGAACAACAACAGTTAAATGTTCATACACTAACTATAAATGCTCCCAAATGCATTTACACATGACTTGCGAGTTTTATTTCCTTTTACAGAACTTCAAGCAAAACAATCAGTTGTACTCAATAATGTTCTGCATGAATATTCATCGAACTGATACTGTCCAAAAAGGTGATTCCAGAATATTGGACATGTGTAACCAATACATATAAACCCACAGATAAAGAGAGTGATTATAGAGGATGACTAGAATATAACACTTTCAACTGGTACCAACTACCAAGTGTCAGTGGATATTTGCACGATGCAAAGATAGAAGCAGGAAAAAGGACAAATCATTCTGTTGAATCCCACATTGATGTTGGGCCTCCCGATATCCGTTCGTAGTGGTTTGTCAAAATCCACCCTGCGCGTGAGGGGGCGTGTTGAATCTCACATCGCTTGTGTTAACTGATCCTGAGCTATATATAAAGTCAAGGGCAATCCTCCTCTTACAAGGCGTCTTTTGAGAGTGAGTTAAGCCCATTAAAATTTCTATATGGTATCAGAACCAGACTTTTGTCTGATAGTGGGCGTGTTAAATCCCACATCAATAATGGGTCCCCGATATCCGTTCGCAGTGTTTTGTCAAAAAAGTCCACCCTGCGCATGAGGGGGCGTGTTGAATCCCACATTGATGTTGGGCCTCCCGATATCCGTTCGCAGTGGTTTATCAAAGTCCACCCTGCGCGTGAGGGGGCGTGTTGAATCTCACATCGCTTGTGTTAACTGATCCTGAGCTATATATAAAGTCAAGGGCAATCCTCCTCTTACAAGGCGTCTTTTGAGAGTGAGTTAGGCCCATTAAAATTTCTACACATTCAATTAAAAATCTAAGATGAAACACTGCTACAAGGCATATAAGTTACCCATTCATCTTGAAGTGCTCGATTATTTTTGTAACCGAGTCAATTGGCACGGAAAATCCCAAGCCATCGGCTGCCAATACTTTCATAATATTAACACCAACAACCTCTCCATCAACATTAACAAGAGGTCCTCCAGAATTACCCTACAAACAAAAATATGCAGTCATATTCAATGGCGGATCCACCTGGCACTCGAGAGGGACTCAAATTCCCCCTCACATATTCAAAATCTTACATTGGCCTATAACTTTTGAAAATCAAATAAAACCTTTGTTAATAGTAAGTACATTCAATGCCTTGAAATTAAAAACCTCCTTTAAAATCATGTGTAGTACCTATTTTAACATATTATCTTCCAAAAGAAACCAAACATCGTGAAAGATTTCCTTTTCGCTAAGACTATTTTAAGTTGAAATGTTTTGTTGGTATATGATAATAGCCAAAAATAACATTGAGAATATAATGAAAATAGGATTAGTATCTCTTAAAAAAATCTATAATCCTTGATTATAAGTGCTTCTATACGTGTGGAATTCATGTATTTCAAGGAATTTACATGAAGCATGTGCAAATTAGTAATTTTATATATCAAGAAGTGCAGTCAATTGAACCTGAAGGGCTAAATAGCCAATTGATACTTTGAAACATAAGCAAACTCATTTGAAGTGCCCTCGTATAACATGGATTGGTTTATTGATTTTGGGAACAAAATCAAAACGAAAATATTGCAGAATCCAAATTGATTAATCAAATTTAGGATAGCGTTTTTACACGAAAAAACTGATTGCACCATTTGAAGGAGTAATCAGAAATATGCGCTAACAGGTCTCGTACAACTTTTCCAATTTGATCATTTTCAACCCTAAAATCACATTTCGAAGTTTTACCCCCCAATATTTTTTGAAACAAAAAAATTGGAAAATTCGACCAACGTATCACATCGGTGCTTTGGACACAAGGACATATAACTCCATGTGTCGACCCAGCACTCTCTAGATATTATGCTTGGAGTTAAATGCGTAATTAATTGAATACATTCCAAAATGCATCACTATGGTCTGTGATGTTGCTTCTACTGTGTCACTCTGTCTATCTTTTTCGGAATCACATGACAGATGAGAATATGGTGGGGTTAAGGTGTAGGGTACTTGATGAAAAAATAAAAATTCGCATTTTAATGAATATTTGGTTAACTACTTCTCTACACAAGAACATGTCGCATATAAAAAATTTAGAACTTGAACCAAATTCGTACTTGTGTGTCCAAAAAAAACTTGAACTCGTAAGAATTCAGTTTTTTTATAACTTAATATACAATTAAGTTTTAACTTATATAAGATAAATTTCACTTACCTCCCTTTTTATCTTATATTACCTCCCTTACTTTTTGTCCATATTTCACTCCCTCCCCCCCTTGTTTGTCAAATTACATCAACCTCCTTTTTGACTAATCACAATTATTTTAGGTGGATAGAAAAGTCGAAAAAGATATGCATTGCCTTCTCATTTAAAGATATTTCTTCTCTTCTTCTATAAACTTTTTCTTTTATTTTAATCTTTTTTCATTGTTCGTCCCTTCTCCCTCTTATTTCATTTCATCTAACTTCCACAGAGAAATCAAATTGTAATAAAGATACATGAAATGGCATGCACTTGCAGACAAATAAAAAGAAGAATGATTTTAATTACCGCATTTATTGCACAGTCGGTTTGTAAGTACTCTCTTCGCATTCCCCCAAGACCCAAATCGCTGCTTTTGCGATCAACACAGCTGAATTAAAAAGGAAAAGAGCAAACAGGGAAAGGCATCAGAGTATAGTTTGCATTTCATGAACTAATCTGCAAGTTATGCTTTTCGCTATAACTCTTCAATTTCATGGAACGTGATTCCTCATGTAACTTAGATTGTGGTATGCCAGAGGATAGGCTTACTATATAGCGTACATACACACAAATATCCCACAAACATCTTGGAAGAAAATCTTTAAATAAATTCTCTGCATGTCAAAAGTGAAGTTAAAACAGAACAATCCTTTTATCTCACCATTTTAGAGGAGAATAACATCTGCATTACATTACATGCTGCCACCGAGGATGTTTCTACAAGCAAGTAGAAAAGAGAGGGCTATCTGATGCCATATGAAATATGAATATTAACAACGATAAGACAGCTCTTTAAATTTCATATGATAATTATTATTTCATATAATTGGATGCCTGATGTCTGACCAGAACGTCATTTCAGTTCAGGATTAGAGACATGCCCACATTTTAGACATGTAATCTATATGTATGTAATGTGTGTCAAATCTACAGTATGTTCCTGAAGTATTCCCATAGCAAATAAGAAGCTTTTGAATTGACAGTTGATTACCAAAACTACAACATAACATTGAAACTTATTAAAAAAAAACATTAAAACCTCTTAATATTAGAAATATCTTTCATGATTTCTGGACGGCCAAATTTACTGTTTGTGTACCATATTTTGGAATGGTTGCAATGCTCAAGGTTGTTGCAGTTTATAGGAATTCAAATGGATAAAGTATCACAAACTTAAAAGTGAGAGATATAAGGTAGTATTTTCAGGTAACTACCATTGCCACAACTAAAACGAATTCCAGATAAATAGAAGAAACCATGCCAATTTATTCAAGTACCTAACAATACCAGCTGTAATCGTATTTTGAAGTGAAAGGGGACATCCGACAGCTACTACCCATTCCCCAGGACGGAGTTTACTTGAACAACCAAGTTTTGCAGTTGGAAGCGGAGTTTTGGATTTAATCCTCACAATTGCAATATCAGAATGTAGATCCGCATTTACAACAGTTCCCTCAAATGTCCGACCATCTTGCAGAGTCACATCAACCTACAAATTAATCAATCTAAACCTTCATACATAAGGAATTTTTTACAATAGCACCATGACTTGGTAAAACTACACTAACCCCAAGGCAGAGGCCCATTCAACCAAAAACCCACTTCTTTAAAAAACAAAATTATGGGCACCAAAATAGTGTGTGATAAAACAAACACCAAGTTTTTCTTCGGACCCCACCTGTTGAAACCGCAAAGCACTCATCCCAAAAACACCCCTAAAATGAGCTCATGCCCCAAAATTCCCTCTCTCTCTCTCTCTATCTCCACAATCGTCGTCTTTGGTAACAGATGGATTTTTGTGATCAATGTGCAAAAATTTTAGGGTTTTGAACCAAGCACGTGCAAGGGGAGTTTTAAACTGTACCAGGAGGGGCATTAGCCCCAAGGCATGGGATGTAACACGTAAGCCCCATGACATATAAAATTTAATATTGCTAAAATACATAATAATTAAAAATGCCTACAGTCAATTAAAAAAAGAAAAGGAAAAAAAATATGATGGAAAAAAACAATGAACAATATATATAAAAAATTTATGCTAAGTTAATGACAAAGCAAAACAATGGAAACTTCTATAGAATAATTGAGTATAAATAAACAAAGATGCAAGTTCGACCCTCGCTAGTATTATCCTTTTAATCACCCAATGAGAAGATTAAAACCTTTGACTATATGTCAGGATTATTTTCTAATAGTAACTTGAGTTATTTTAAATGCTAACGTCAGCTAAAAACTTGAAATAAATTAATTTTAATTAATATTTAATTTACTGAAATTTAAAAAAATAAATAAAGGGATAATTGGTGATTAGTCCCAAATAGTGAGTGTAATCTATTATTAGTCCCATTTGAAACATAAGTTTTGATTTAGCCTCTCAAATTGATTTTTGTTTGTGTATTAATCCCGCATGTGCCCACGTCTGTGTAATATTAATTATATGTGCCGGTGTAATATTAGTTACAGCCTTACAGGTCACAAATTACATGTAACTATGTTACATATACTTGTGTAATGTTTGTTACATCTAAAAAACATTTCACACAAGTTAGATACATGTAACTGCAAGAGTACAACGCGTGTATTGAGCCTTCAGCCTTTTTTTAATGCGTGGGACTAAAACACAAATTGCAATTGCGTATGAGACTTCTTTAAAATTAAAAGTAAAATAAGGGATTTGCCACAGAAACACCCAAAATTAAAAGCCCATTGGGCTTACGCCCCAAAACCCTGGTCTTCATCCAATTTCTACGCCCACAACTCTGCCCAGAAGCATGGGGTGTATGCTCGAGGAGCATTTCGCCCCACCCATAGCCCAAGGGCATTTCTACTACACCCCACCTCTGGGCTCGCCCAAAAAAGGTCTTTTGAAACACTTTGAACCGCCAAGAAAGGAAGGTGTAAATATTAAGAGTTTTGATGTCAAATTACAGGAAGAATTTTGGATTTATAATAACAATTTCGATTGCAAATCTTCTAGGCAAGTTTTCAACAAATAAGAAAGAATAAAATTTTGCCCAACAAGGAGTACAGGATCTAGATCATCTAGACAGTATATTCAATTGTAAGTAATTGGATTTTGTGAACAGAAAGAAGTTAAAATTCTGATTTCAGAGAGAACCTATGGATTTCTGTGGTTTTTTGCTCGAATTGTAGGAACAAATTCGTTGTGGTTTAATTTTGATTGTGGAACTTCTAGTCAAGGTTTTAACAATGAAATAACAATGGGAGTTTGCAGAAAACGTTGAACAGAATCAAAGTCATTTTAGAAGGTAGGTTGAGTCGTAAATGTGTCGATTTTATCTGCATAATCAAGTTTCGATTAAAAATTCTGATGTCAATGAGAACCTAAGATTTTCTTTGGTTTTCTGCTGAAATGAATAACTTCCCTTCAATCTTATATAATCGATCGTACAAAAATCACCATAAAGGTGTGTTTGCACCACCATTCAAAAAATAGAATTTTTTAGAATTTGACAGTCAAACTTTTGTTCCATCATTTCCTTGTGTCCTGTAATTCACATCTTCAATTGTTAAATCGTTGTAGTCCAAATCAGAGAGTGACCGTATGCAGTTTTAAATGTTTATTTGTTGAGCCTCGTCTTTCCATTTATACGTGAACACCTTCAAAGATTCTACATTTTGTGACAATATGAAACTTCTTCATCCGAAGGATATTAGAGTTTGAACAAAAGGTAACCCTGAAAAAAAATAGGGTGTTGAACTTGATACTACCAATGGTTCATACAAATTTACCTGCAACATTTATCAGAACACAAATGTAATATTGGTTTCAATTGTTCATAATTGTTAAAGTTCGTTTATTATCACCAAAAATGCTTGTAACTTAATTTCATAATGAATTATTTTAGCACAACACAAAGTTAAGAATGGATATATTTACATTTGTGCAGAAGAAAAATGAGTAAATTACGAACACTCAAAAAAACCAAACTTTGTCATGATTTCACTGTTATTGTTTGTTATACATTTATTATATGACTTAAGTTAGTAGTGAATTTTAATGATTCAAGTCAGGGAAACAATGGTGGGCTCAGAATCTGCCCAGATTGGCCCTAAGAAGGCAATAATGCAAGCCAAAGTAGACCAACCAGGAATTCAAATGTAGGAGTTAAAGAGAAAAGGCGAAAGGGGACTGTTACAAAACAAAGAAGAGAACGTGGTGGAGGCAAGTGAGTTTACTCCTTGTTTACGTCATGAATGAGTGTAACTCACATTCATTTGCATGCCAACATTTGAGTGCATATGTTGGTAAAAGGAAGAAAACAACATCAATTATTATTGTTTATTTGAGTGAGTTCCATTTACCTATTGTTGTGGCATATATTGACTTTGCAAAAGCATTAACCAAAAAAAAAAAAAAAATTGTGCGAGAGAGAGAGATGCTCAAACAGTTAGGGTTGGTAATTTGTGTTATCGGATAGTATTTCGTGTCGTGTTATGTACTGACACGTACACAATGACACGTGACACGAACGCAACACACTAAAATATCATATCAAAATATTTAAAAACGAACGCTTCCATGTCAACACAACACCTAATTAATCATGTAACATAATAACCTGAAATAATGAAATGAGACGATAATTAGTTGTGTCACATGAAACTTACACTCACTAAACATGAATTTAATTGTTAAATATATATATATATATATATATATATATATATATATATATATATTTTTTTTTTAAATAATTCATTAAAATGTCAAAAAAAATTGATTAATTAATTTTGTGTCACTTATTATATCACCTGTTAATGAATAACCCAAAACATGATTGAAAATTATCTTGTCAGTTCGCGTCAATTATTGGCTTAGTAGGTAAACCCAAAACATGACCTGTTTATTTTCGTGTTTATACTCTGACAAGTTGGCAATTCATGTTGCCATGCCGGGTCATCTCCTGAGACGAACACGGTAACATATAACATGAACCCGACATGATAACATATTGTATCAAAATATTGAAGTACGAACACGACACGATATCTTATCCTATCGACAAGAAACAATAATTAATCATGTCACACACTAACACAAAATAATAACACAACCCAATAATTAATCGTGTTCATTACACATGAAGTTAATTGTTTACATGTGTGTGTGTATGTATATATAATAATTCATTAAAATATCTAATAAATTGTTTAATTAATTTCATGTCACTGATTGTGTTACCTGTTAGTAAGTAAAATAAAATATGATACAAAATTACTGTGTCAATTCGCACCAATTATGCATTAGCAGGTAAACCCAAAAAATGAATGTTAGTTTTCGTGTTTATCGTGTCTGACACGATAACAGTCCGAAACATCTTAAGGCTAAATCCATACACAACAATTTTGTGCCGGTTTCGTATCTCGTTTTCGCGTCAATTCCTATATTGCGAGCCCTACTCTAACTAATGTTACCTTAGATCCAAAAACAAGATCTCTAACAAATGAACTAAAACATTTACTATCAAAAAGCCTATTGACAACAAACATTCCATCGGGCACATCATTGTGTTATAATCATCTAAAAAGTGAGGGGCATTTGACACTTTGCACCCATATAGTTTGACCTTCATCTCGCTTTAGTCCTCACAGTATTGATTTTAACATATAAAACCTCAAGATTTTAAAATCGTTTCACTTTAGTCTAATTGATTTACCCTGTCAAAAAATTAAACAGAAAAAGGTCACATGTGATGCATATGATCTTTTCTAGGGACAAAATGTCATTGCACTAAAAGTTGAACATAAAAACCCAAATTAAAACAAATACAAAAACTTTTGAGGGTATAAGTTTCAAAAATTACAGTTTCATTCTCCATCTTCTTTATCTCTTTCCTGTTTCTGCTCTCTCTTTCCCTGTGGCCTTTGCTCTACAACCTAAAAATGGAGCCCCCATCTCTAATCCATCAAACATCTTGCCACCGCCATCGCCTAACGAGAGAGAACTGAAGAGCTCCTTGAAGTGAAAGACTGAGCTTTGAAATGGCCAACCAACTGCCATTGAAGATGGCACTCAGTGGCTTCCGTCATATGGAAGCTCTTCCAAGCACTCCTCAGTATTCTCTCTTCCTCTCTGATACTATTTGTTGTGATTTTTTAGTTCTTTTTTTCCTTTTTTTGAATTTTATGTTTGATGTTGAGATTTGGTTTTTCAATTTGACGAATTTGCTTAGATATTTCGAATTTGAATAATTTTCATAGAGAATTTTGTTGTCGATAATTTGTTTCGGTTACTTATGATTTGAACATTTTGAACACATATTTGCAGTTTTGTCATTCCAATTTTGACCAAAGGGGTGTGTGCTTAAATCTGAATCTCTCTCTCTACGTGTTTATAATTGAAGTCTGATTTTGATTTCGTTACGATGGTCGGCAAATGTTCGGCAATTCACTCGGGTGAGGCAGTGGTTAGGGATGGCAATTAAACCCGAACTGGCAGGTAACCAAACCGAACAGTTCGATTTTGAAACCGATTGAATGGTTTTGGTAACGGTTTTAATTTTGGAATTGAAAACTAAAGCGGTTTTGGTTTTGGGATAATAACCATGAAACCGAACTGAGTAACCGGTAATTTAGATCTATTTTTATTATATATATTACCCTTACTTTTTTATTTATTTATATTTTCACTCCTAGTAAATGTGTGTGTTATAGGGTTAATTTCAAGGTTTTTTTTCATTTTTTCTTTAGCACCCGGTAACCAAGTGTGTGCGTGTGTGTATATTAGGATTATTTATCGGGTTTTTTAGTACATGTGAATTTTATGTATTGTAGTTTAATTATGGTTGGAACATTTATTGTAACAATTAATAATTTTGTGGCTTGGTTGTTTTGTTTGGAATTTATGTTTTATACTTTAGTTATGTTTTGTTTGTATATAAAAAATAATGGTTCATGGTTTTGCGATTTTGCAGTTTTGGTTTTTATTTTGATTTTATATAAAATTAAAAAACCTTAAAGGGTTTGCGGTTTCGCGGTTTTGGTTTTGGCTTTGCATAAAATTAAATAGTTCAGTTTTAAAATTGTTTTCTAAAAACCGACGGTTTATGGTTCGGTTTTGGGTTTGGCATATGCCTAACGGTTTTGGTTTTGGTTTATAGTGAAACCGGCCCAAAACTGAAACGTTGGCTGGGTGGTTGACAGCTTAAGAAAAGGGGTCCTTACGGGTTGCAAGCCACAGAAGGGAAAGAGAGAAACAAACAAAAACAGAAATTATTTACTTACACATTGCAGCTCTTAATCTTTATGTTCGTTTCAATCGGATCCTTCTTGTTCGATTTCGAACACAATAATAATTTTTCCCCTTAAAAAAGTCACGTGCATCACATGTGACTTATTCTATTAAAATGTCAGAGTTAGTCAATTGAACTAAAGTGAAACGATTTTAAAACTTTGATGTGTTATGTGTTAAAATCAAAACTAGAAGAACTAAAGTGAAACAATAGCCAAACTTTGAGGGTACAAGGTGTCAAAAACCCAAAAGTGAGCAATAAATCATGTGAATGACATTGTCATTGAACTAAAATGCAGGAATGTGCTACGCAGAAGAAAACTTTACACCACACAAGCTGGGGTAAAAGGAAGGATGCCACAGGAAAGAAGAGGCCAGAACTGTGTAAAGCAATACATATGCAATCTTAAGCCCTTAAGAGAAGAAATGCGGAAGTACAAAAATGCATTCAAGGATGACCACGCCAAAGCAATGAAGAGGACACCTTTCTGGCAATTTTTCAGAGCTTCCTAGGATGAAAATTTGATTGTTCATAAGTGCACCAAAAGCGATGATGATGTCATGGAACTACAGCATTTATGTAACAAGAGTCTTAAACCTCCCGTTTTTGTAAACATTCAGTACTTCTTTCCTATACAACATACAAAGAGTTTTTAACAAGCATTTTCATATTTGCTATGTGGCTTCCATTTATCACTCTTGCAACTGCTGAACATATTTACCATCAAACACAAGAGAGAGAGAGAAATTGCTATCCAAGCGAAGCTAATTCAGCTCAGTCCCACAGATATTTTGATGTCATTCGGCATTAAAATGGTGAAAATACAGTCATCCATCATTGCGGAAGAAGAAACAAATCAGCATTTGTTGAGCACCAGTATAGAAATGAACATTCCATTCCTAGGTTCAATCCCATGTATAAAACATATTGCAAGGAAATTTGGGGCGGGAATTCATTTTAGGGGTATATTGAACAAGTGCAAAAAGGTGAAGTTTTTTCCAAAGAAAATCTTAGTGTTGGTTTTATTACACTAGAATATGCGACTTTAGGGGCCCATTAAAAAAAACACTTAATACAAAGAACATACCTTGTCTAACCTTTACCTATTAGTCAAAAAATAAAATAAAATACATGCGTGATTTCTTTCATCATGTAACAACATTGATTCTTTCAATTTGCAAAACCAAAAAATGTTGCACACGTGACAAATTTGACAACTGTTATGCACAAAATTAAACACCACAAATTACCAAAAAGTACAACTACTAATTCTACGAAAATTGATGAGATGCAAAGATAATAATAATGCATTGAAGAATGTCTTTATGAAAGCTGCAGCAACATAAAACATGGCAAGCCTCACATGGTGAGCACAAGTGCTCAACAAGCATGCACATTTGCTTGTGCATGTATGTAAATTTTTAAAACCTCTAAAATTAGGTACTTTGCAACACCATCTACTTGGGAGAATCCAGCAAAAAGCTAAAATCCAGAAGAAAAAAAAAATATAAGAAAAATAATGGTGACAAAAACATCAAGAGGTACACTAGAGATAACCTGCGCAGCTGTAAATTTTTTATAGATAGGGCATCCAGTAATTTAAAGTTCTAATCACTGACCTTCCCTTTTGATGAAGACCTCATCCCTTGAAAATCAACCACCACATGAGCACAAGTTAATATAGTACCATCAGAGTCTATGATAGTTCCGGATCCTATGCTCTTTCCAACAGTCAGCCCACGAAAGCCTAAAAAAAACATAGCATGCATAATCAAATTTTTAGACCTCAAATTTGATGTTAATGATTTTTTTTACAAATACCCTGAGGAACAGAAAGGTTGACAACCGCAGGACCAACTCTAGCAGCTGCATTGGCAATGGTATCTCTACCCAAACATCCACAACAAGGCTTTGGGCTATCACCAACCGCTCCAGAACTTCCATTTTTAATATCAGCTGACGGGACTGCAGCTGTTCTAGAAAAACATAATGGATTATAACCTACAATTACAACATATAATTTGTACAGAAAAAAATTATAGAACATCCATAGAAATTGAATAATGAAATAGTGCCAAACCATTTAGTGAAGGATTGAAGGAAACAAATGAAAGATGGGGAATCAGTTCTCGGATAGTTCTCCATGGCCACGCTAATGAATCACGCAGTGGTACAGGTATTGAGACCAACACTGATGTTTCTGGCATTCAATCCATTGTTAAAAGATCAATAATACAAGATGCGAAGTAAATTATAGACCTTTTATTGATAAGAAACTGCTTGAGAGAAATGGAGAAGGAAATACATATTTGAGCCCATGTTCTGTCATGGCCTTCAATCAAAGCAAAACAAAGGTCCACTTAAGTGTGAGGAAAAACAACAATTTGCCTTGTACTAGAGTTTTCTTTTCTTATTTCTCTTTGTAGCATGTGGAAAACTAGGGACCGTAATAGTTCAAGATTCAAGAATTCAAAAGTTCTAACAACAATTTGCCTTGTATTTGATCTTCTTTCCCTATCTCTTTCTCTTCCTAGTTTTCTGGAAACCAAACACGAAGAGTGCATTTGAAGAAGGAATTTTTTCAAATCAAATACCCCATCCAAACTCACTCTCGCAGTTTTAGATTTAACCATCCAAAATGTATTGTTTCCTCGAGTATTCTTTCAAAATTTTCACAAGATTGAATTGCATATAAATTTTCGAAAAATGAAACTTGTAAGAATATTTTCCTGAAGTACACCAACAACATAAATTTCTAAATTATGATCAAATGATGACAAACACATCGAGGCATGGGGATGAAACATATCAAGCATAATGAAATGAACCTTCCGCAGAGATTACGAAAATATCACACAGCAGGTATTACAACCATATAAATCTTATTGCCTTGGTCTATAATCTAGGTTTCACAATCATGAAAATCTAGCAATGTGGTTTCTGCAAGAATCACTCAAATGAAGAAGTCATACCACCGTAAGGATCATAAAAAATCATCAAAAGCAAGGTTGATAATATAACTTAAACTTATTGCGCGCATTATACTACCCTTAAAATGCAAACAACATCCATAATGCGTCCACAACCTTTCAATTTGTTTGCAATTTGTTTTTCTCAATTTTTCTGCCATTATCGTAATATCAAACAGATTATAATAAAGGTAAACCAATTCAAGCTTTAAGTGCTGAATGGAATTGAATGCTCACTCGAATCTGTGACGCTGTCTCCATACACGATTCCCGATCCAGCTGTAGCCAAGGCCACTATCCGGAGAATGGAGTTCTTGTTGGAAAATGGAACTTTTCTCTGCAATTAAACACAACTCAAAAAAAATCTGTCGAACATACTAAGAAGTGATCGCTGTACTAACACCAATTTTATTTCCTCAATTGTTCTGGTTGCACGATAAATTTTTAATTTCGGTGAGTCGAACAGAAACCATGGATCAAAATAGAAAGAAGGAATTCGCTTCAACGGGGGACGATGTGTACCAGCAAATGTCTCATTTCTGGATGCTTCGTTTAAACTTCCTCCGCGCGGTTAACCCGAATCCTCCAGGTCCCGGCGAGTCGGCGGAAACACCCTATGACGAAACGGGAAATAACTTTCACCCCAACTTTGGGGCAACAGTTTTACAAAAAAAACACCACAGTTGTAATGACATCTCTCTTTCATTTCACTTTAAAATGAGATTATAAATTTTTACCAAGTTCAATTTTTTTAATAAATTACGCATAAATCTAAAAAAAAATTATATCCATACATATTTAACTAATGAAACAACCAAAGCCATCGTTTGAATTTGATTTATAATAATAAAATAGTACCATTCATGCTCCACTTTTTACTATTCATGTTCCCAATGGAAACAAAAAAGAAATGAGTCTAAAAGAGGAGTGAAATAATATGGGAGCGCAAATAGCAACTTCTTATTAATAGTTTAGAAAAATAAACAAAATAAAATTTAATTTCATTTATGAAAAACACATAGCTATAAATATTGTTATAATAACCGTAGCTCAATTTATGGAACTCGTTACCCTCATTAGATGATTGGTCGGAGTTTCAGTGGACAAATGGATCAACAACCACTGAACAATCTCCTCCACGAACCACACGAACCATTCATGGAAATGTCAATTAACAAATATTTCATTTCACGGTGATGTTTTTATCTGACTTTCATCTATCTCCACTCAAATCTAAGTCTCAACCTCGAAAAATAAATCACAAAACCCATATTTAGAGAATATAAGATATACTTGAAATCCACAAAAAGTAAAGGATTAACAATTATACACCCAACACCATAAAACCACATTTAAAAAATAACGCATAGTGCTAAGCTTTCAACCATTTTTTTATTCAACCAACCCTGGTCAACTAATATTCCTACCCATGAACAACAAGGAATATAAACATCTTCACCAATATTAAACCCACTAATCGAACATTAAGCAACTCAAATAAACAAATATTATGTTCCCAAAATGTTGTTGTGAAGTTGTGGAAGCAAAAGACGAAAGGGTCCTTTTGTTCCCATCTATTAATAAATCAAGAAGGTGTTTGTTGACTAGGATATTTTATGGGTTAGGATTGACTTTCACTCAATGGATGGTTAAGATTAACGCTGAGTTGATTGTGGGTGGGTTGATTTTTTCGGTGCTTAATAGCCAAAAGGTCAGGGGATCCACTCCACTGCCCTTTTTTCCCTTTTTATTACTCCCAAAACCTTTCAGACCTATCATCTTCCTATTTTTATTTTTCAAATTCACAACCCCATGATCCTATGTTCGACCCACCTCCCTCCTCGTCGTTTGTTACCTCCTCCCACTTTCAACTTTTGACTCCCCTACCTCCCACGTTCGTCGTTCATCTCCTCCCACCCATTGGCCAAATCTAGGCTTTTCTCAATGGCGGAATTAAAGGTGAAGATGAACACAGCACCGACGATTCTTACCCTTACCCTCCGATTCTCTCTCTTTGCCTCTCCCCTCAAAGAACGGTGCCTAATTTTTTTTTCCCCCTTTTTAAGATCCAACCCTTTCATCCTCAAGATCCATCACAATTTTGAAACATCCAGCCCCTTTATTCTCAAGATTCAGCCCTCCGTTGTCGTCCATCTTCTTCTCTCCCTCGCTCCTATTGTCGTTCACTTGCTATAAAACCGTTCCATCACAGTTCGAAAACATATCCAGCCCTTTCATCCTCAAGATCCAGCCCTAAAGTCGTCCCTTGTCACTGCCATCCTCGTCCCTCTTCTTCTCTCCCTCGCATAACACGTCGTCATCGATCTCGCCCTCAAAATCATCAGGTAGGTCTCCCATTTTTATTTTTATTTTCAGATCTGTTCTGGTTGCCTTCGTCGATGTTGTTGTGTTGCTCATGTTGTGATCAGCGAAAGGGTAGTTTTTGGTTCAATTCATGGTTCTGGAAAGCCTCTTTTTGAATCCCTGATTCTCACCCTCCATCTCAAGAAATCATCCATAGATTCTCACCCCTTCATTGGGTACCACTGCTCGTCGTCGCCGTCGTGCCTCGATCAAGTACATCTCTATTGAACACAAATGTTGATTTTTTTATAGCCAAAATCACTTCTTTGATTCTTTGATGACGTCTGTTAAGTGTTATTCAAGATTGATGGCGTTTATTTGGCCCCCGTTTGTTTAGTGTTTCTGTTCTCAAATTTCTGGGTTTTTTTTTCCCAAGAAGAAAACATGAGCAAAAACAGAAAAATTAGAGGTTGGCCCCCTCCAGAAATAACATTTGCATAACTTTTTCCTCTTCGTCAACAACCCAATCTAGATCGTGGCTTGATAAATTATGGACGGAAACATGGTTGGAGTAAAGAATTAGTATGGAGTGATGAGTAATTTTTCTTCCTCCATAGAAAGACTAATAGATATTTTTTAGAAAAAGGAGAAAACGTGAGAGGAATGAAAATCCGTAAGTAGTGGAAAGGAAAATAGTAAGGAAATTAAAAAAAAAAAAAAAACAGCAGCATAGAATGTGCATATATCTTTGTCCTTTTTTTTCTCTATTGCAGAGCCCTCATTTTCATCATCCTCCTACAATAGAGAGATTTTTGGAATTGACCATATCATCCTTCCTGTTCAATATCTATCCAAGTTGTTAAATTAGATTTTTGATTACTTGATTAATATTAATTGCATTTTTTTTGTTATCTTAGAGTTGTTGGTTTGAATGTGATGATATGATATACGACTATAAGGTATTGGAGGACCTGCGATATGGAATTTTAAATATACTTTGTGCTTGGTGATTTATGGGAGTCATTCAAGGAGTGTTAACATTATGCGTGTTAACATTAATTGTGTGTGTTAAATTTTCATGAAGTTAATGTCTATAATTTTTGTATATTATATTTTCAATTTATGTGTGTGTTATATTTTCATAGGTTGGTAGTGATGCAATGGCCTTGATTCAGTTTAGCTGTGGGTGTAAAGATGAGCTAGGGATTACTCATTTGTGATGAGGCTTGGTTTAAACTCAAAGGGAATAGGTAATTTTTCCTTTGCTTTTTCTTTGGGTTTTTTGAATTTGATTCCGTCTTTCTTGCTTTGTTTCTTTAGTCTATATCTTTGTTGATTTGTTTCTTTAGTCTATATCTTAGTTTTCCTTTAGTAAAAGAAATCAAAATGTCCGGTAAAGGTAAAACAATTAAAATTCACTTTTCAAAATTCCTTTGGAAGTATTTACAACTTTAATTCTTCTACCGAATAAAAGAAATTGAAAATTTAAGAACAAAATGGCACAGCAAAAAGAAACTTTAATGGCCTCATCTTACTTTAATATCCTATAATGCGAAAGCAAAACATTTTGATGAGTTGCAGTGAGTGATAACACGTGGATGGAAGTTGGAACTCCACTGTGTTCAGATTATGAGGTTGTATATTAAGATTTCTTCGACGTGCGACTTTTTGATGCAGTTTAAGAATGATAGTCATTTAAGAGTTTACGTAGGAAAATTTCCTACATGTGAATTATGAAACCAGTGTAAAAGAATCGGGCCGGGTCAATAGATAGATACTGACCTGATAGGAAGGGATTTGCGGTCTGAAGGTTGATCATAGGTTTATGTTCATCTCCCAGTTTAGTTACCTAAAATCAATTGTTCTTACCAGTTCATAATTATTCAACCTAATATTTCCCCCCAACAATAATAGATTCTAGGGACATCTTCTGGTAATAACGGGAAAAAAAAGGCACAAACACACACCTACACACAGTTGAACCGGTAATCGGTCCACCAAGATACATAAAAGGGTTGATCACATTCAATTGACCTAATTAGGTGTTAAGAAATGGATCTTTCACTTTATCAAAGCTTATCAATCTTCATTTTATTGAATGAAATGGTCAATAAAGGGTTCTTTCATTTTATCAAAGCTTATTAGCTTAGATTGCTATGGCTATATAAAGGTTTCAAATACCAAGAACAAAAGCAACCCATTTCCAATAACAGAGTAAACAACAAGGCATGGAAGAGGGGCTTTGTTACCTTTTGTTGTTGGAATGGCAAGTTTTCAGGTTTTTTCTCTACTTTTCTTCATGTCAGCATTTGTGCTACATTTGGGTTTAGTTGAATCCATTTTCTACGATAGTATGTACTTCACTTGGGGAGCTCATTCCTCCATTCTTGTAACCTAAGAAAATCTGAATTATTAAACAAAAAGGCAAAACCGGAGGGAAACATTGCCTTAGGGGCTAGGGCTATAGCCGGAGATTTGTTTCTTGAGTGGGAGGGGAGAGAATCGTGAGTATTAGGATGAAGATGAGAGGGATAAGAAACGAATTCGATCGTCATCGTGGTAGAAGGAGGGAGTGGGAAGGCAAACGTCGAGGGAAGTAAGAATTGGAAGATGAATGTTGAACGTGGATGCTTTAATGTTTGCTCTCCTTAATTCATGAATGATAGATTTTTGTTTATTGTTTTCGTCCCTAATTTTTTTTTTCTTCTGAGAAAACACACCAGTGTTATTTTTTTTTATTTTTTTGCAAATGGTTCTGATAATGATTGTCTCTCATTTATTTTCCTGAGAAAATTAAGCAACAGTGTATACACACACGTGGTAGATCGGTAGAGATGAAAGCAATGGGAGAACTGAATACCACCAGAGGAGAAGTTGTTGCTGCTTGAATGACTGAAGCAAATCTTATGGGATTAGGGTTGTTTGGAGCACGTTCTAAAGAGATTTCACGAATTCAAAAAAAAAATCTTGAAGAAAATTTTGCTATTGCCGAGTGAGTTGCTATC
Organism: Eucommia ulmoides; assembly: GCA_016647705.1. Classification (NCBI taxonomy): domain Eukaryota; kingdom Viridiplantae; phylum Streptophyta; class Magnoliopsida; order Garryales; family Eucommiaceae; genus Eucommia; species Eucommia ulmoides. Next base: position 17,185,810 of record CM028341.1, on the reverse strand, counting down.
AAACTTGAGGTAAGTTTAATATTTACCATAGAATTGTAAAGAGTAAATTATGATTTAGCAGTTGAAATGTGGGTTATTTTTACTAGAATCCCCTAAGCTTAACAATTAGAAACCATAATCCCACACGTATTATTTAATTAAGCCTAATGATACCTAGGTGTTTCTTATCATCCATTTATAATTTACCTATTAATCTTTAAGTCTTCATTCAATGATCTGCATATATTTTTTTAAGATGAATATTATATTCAATTTTTTTTTCACCAAGATGTAATAATATTTTCAAGCAAACACAAAAAACGAAGATGGAATATGTGGGGATTATGTTGATATAAGCTTTGAAATTGAATAAAATAAGTTACAATTGAAGGAGTCCAGGTTATAACATCCCAGTTGATTGTAATATTTTCATTTGGATTAAGTGAACTACTTTCGATTTGCTTTCAACTATTATTTGTGAATTAATAAATTTTTAATGCAGTTCAAGTTGATTTTCCTGTTTCTTTGAATATAAAAAGAAATAGAACTTATCATATTCCTTCTTCTTCTTCTTTTTTGTGAACTATTATGAAATTTAATTGTCAAATTCGTTAATTGTTTAGTTTTGCTCAAATGCAAGTTGTAAAATTTCCTATTGCAAATCATGATATTAATTCAATAATTTCTGTGATCAAGTGTTTTAGGTTTTTTTTTTTTTTTTAATGGATAACATCACCGTTTATAGAAATGTAAGTTTATACGTTCAATTACATTGATTCTTTTGCTTCTTTTACATAACGAAAATTCATATTTATATTGTTTGATTTTCAATTCGTAGGTAAATGGAGATTTGGAAGAAACGGTAAGACATACAATTTTTTTTTACTGTGTTTAGATTAACCCAATATAATATAGATTGCTTATATCTTCATAACTCATTGAAATTAAGTAAGATTTCTTCGGGAAAGAAACGTGGGGATTGTTATCCGTGATGAGCGGGAGTACAATGTAATACAAACTTCAAAGGTAATTTCTATGTGAATGTCACGCACTAAGTAACAACAGATATACAATGTTTATTAATGTATTTTATTATTAAAGAAAAATACATTTTAAACCCTCTAGGTATTGATACATTTCTAAATGGTCCATCTCCGTTTGAGCGTTTCATTTTAAACCCTCTAGATATCAGCACATTTTTATTCGGTTCTTCTGTCAAAACTAACAGAATAGATGGGCAAAACAATCTTTCTACATATTTTTAATTTTTTAATGATTTTTTCTTTTTCTTTTTTTTTCTACCTTTCTCTCTCTTTCTCCCGCTCAACTCTCTCTCTCTCTCTCTTCCTCCTTCCTTCTTCCTCTCTCCCCCTTTCCCTCTCTCTCTTTCTATTCCTCTTTCCCTCCTCATCTTTCTCCCTCCCTCTCCCCGCCGACCAAAACTTACAAGGGTGGTAACACCCCTGTAACAAGGAGATTCACTGCCGATCGCTTGCTGGATTGGTTCGAAGTTGGAAACGACATCGTTTGGGGGATGAGGCAGAGGAAAAGTTATGAAGAATTGAGAGGACGATGGAGAATGGCCGGTAACGAAGATATGTATGGCGGCAGAAACTCAGTAGAGCGATTCCCAGTACCTATAGTGCGCGTCGACAAGAGCATATCTTCTCTCTACAACTGATTTCAATTGTTGTTTTCTCTCTCTACAAATCGACACCACTTCATGTTCTTCCTCTAGTTTGGACACAACACAACCCATGTAAAGAACTTCTCTCTCTCTCTGATTTCAACAATGGAGGAAGAGAAGTAGAGAGAGAAAATGATCTTTAGGAAAAATGGCAATGAAAAACAGAGTTTTTTTTAAGGATTTTCTGTGAGAAAATGGCGAAAAATGTACCTTTAAGAAGATTTCAAGACTAATCCATTCCTTATCTTCTCAAACATAAAAGTAGGTTCTTGACTTTCTCCTAAAGGTGTAATTCTAGAGAGAGACAAGAAAATCCTCAAATTGAGCCAAAAAAACAACACTGTCATTTCATCTCCTAAAGGTGGGTTGCTTCGAAAATGGAGTATCTCTCTCTCTTACACATACACACACAGAGTAAAGTTGAGCTTCAGCAAAAATGGAGGTAGTGCCCTCTCTCTCTCACACAATGACACACACACAGAGAAAAAATTGCGTTTCTACTAAAGAGTGGAGGTGGACACAAGCAAATAGAGAGAAATAGATGTTTTAAGAACAACAAGAACGTTAAACATAGTTTTTTTTTTCTGCATTAATGGCGATCTTTGCAAGTTAAAACACCTTTAAAACTTGGAAGAGAGAAAGGGTAGAGGAAGAGATAGATGATGATGGGTTGTGTTTTTTTACATGTTTTTGAGTTTTTGGAGTTTGGCTTAATACCTTGTCATGGCTGTAGATTCAGTCATCTCTCTCTCGCTGTCTACTCTCTCTCATCAAAATTAAAGTTGGTGCTAAATTTAACAGAGATTTTTGGACAGGTAAGCAGAGTCTAGTGAGAGAAAAGAGGACTTGCAACAGCTTACGGGGGTGGAACCACCCTCGCAACAAGGGGTGGCCACCTCCTGTTCCAGCTGGCGGGGAAAATGCGGAAGAGAGAGGGAGAGAGAAGGAGGACTAGAAAGAAAGAGAGGGAAAGAGGGAGGGAGAGAGGAGGAAGAGAGAGAAAGGATAAAAAAATGAAAAAAGATTAAAAAATAATTAAAAATAAAAATATGGAAAAAGATTGTTTTGCCCACGAAATTCGGTTAGTTTTGATAGATTTTTTTACAAAATGACCAAATAAAAACGTGTTGATACCTAGAGGGTTTAAAATGAAACGTTCAAACGGAGCGGGACCATTTAGAAATACGTCAATATGTAGAGGGTTTAAAATGTATTTTTCCCTTATTATTATTATGTTCATTACAATTGACATGTCTATTATAAACCGGCGAAAGCAAATGGAAAAAGAGAATCAAAATGCAAGTGCAAAAGGAAAGAAAAAGGTGAATGAAACTTCTAATATGGTATGTCGTTTGTAACAAAAAAAAAAATTAAGTCAACATGGAATTGTATATTGTTTTAATAAAAAATAAATTCTTATAAATTTGTGAGATGTAAATTAAAGATCAATGACAATGGAAAGAAGTAATTATTTGTTTTATTATTTTACGTATGTGAATGTCCTTCAAAGTTTAGTATGTGATATATTGAAATGATTAAATTTAATTTCTTTAGCCATTATATTTGTTATAAAAACGTAACTTATTACGTCACGATATGTATTAAAAAATCTAAATTGATTTTTTTGGATTAAATTTTAAAAAAAAATGAACTTCAAATATTTTTTGGTTAATGTTAAAAGATATTTGAATTTTTAAAAATCAAGTCAATAACTTTTTAAAAGTTTTGCGACAATTATCAAATTCAATATTAAGTCTTTTTAATTAATAATTTAAATTAATATCTTCAAATATCATATGAGAGTTTTCTGTTTTGATTTTAATTAAAATAGGTAACCATTGAAAATAACATTTCCAAAGCCCAACGAGTAAGTAGGAAAAGAGAAAGATATAACCGACAATTTGTTAGAGAATCATCTACGCCTGCACCAAAACGTAGAATTATTGAGCATCCCAATGTTAGTGCAATGACTTCTTTATATTCACATACATGAGTACATGTGGATATAAGTATTGAACAAAATACTACGTCTGGAATGAATAACAGAATTACCACTACCATTAATCCTTAGTCTCTCAATCCTAGAGAGCAAATTCTGTCGGCAACAAGCGTTGACGACGTTACAGCAACCGAAGAGATGGATTTACCACAAGAGAATTTCCGGTAACTTAATAATAGATTTGAAGGCATATTATCTAAAAATCTAAAAATGCGTAATTCACACGCATTATTTTTTTAAAAAAAATAATTTTAGTTCCTTTATATATGTAGGCCAACTACTAAAGAAGAATATTTGTATGATGAACAAGATACTATTGCATTTGAAAATTCGTCTCTAATTTACCATCATGCTCATATAAATTCAAGTCATTGTTATCTCGGACCCTTGGATGTTATTTGTTCATATTGTTCTACGTTATATTGGATGGATAAAAGATTGAAAAAGTCATCGCTTAGGCATCCTTTGTTTGGTATATGCTGTTTGCAAGGAAAAGTTAAATTACCTTCACTCTTTACACCCCCTCCAACGCTTAAATCGCTATAAGATGGTAATTATGAAAAGCCTAAATCTTTTCACCGCTACACTCGGGAATATAATGCAACAAATGTTTTTACGAGTCTTGGTGCTAAGTTGGATGAGAGGGTTCTCAATGGTAGGGGTCCGAACACGTTTGTGATACATGGACATTGGGGCATAGGACTGGAGCACTAATTCCAAACATATGAAGAGATGCAATTTACTCTTAGTTGTACATTTATGATCTTGATTTTGCCTTCAATATTCGATGTTGTAGAAATCCTAATTTGAGAAGCGATGTTTTGCAGATCATACAAAATTGTTTGTATGAAAATAATACATTTATCGACAAATATCGATAGGCATACGCAATCTTAGATCAATGAAACGTAGAAGGTCAAAATTTGTCGGTTCATCTTCATTATAGTGCAACTACAGATCGCAGACGTTATAATTTGCCCACAACAAATGAAATTGCGGTTGTAATTCTGGGAGATGGATCCGAAACGAGTGGAATTAGAGACATTGTTCTACGTTTAAGAGGTGGTAATGAATTTATGCAAATTAATGAATGTCACCCAGCATATTTGTTGTTGCATTAAGTTTTTCTATTCCCTTTCGGTGAGCTTGGTTGGGAACCATAATTTAAACAAAGGGATGTCACACTAGGTCAGCACACCAATGATAGACTAACTCAACAATAATTTTATAGTTATCGTCTGTTTGAGCGACCAATAGAGTATTCTGCAATTCTTAGAGGGGAAATCTATTTCAAAAATTTATAGTACATGCTTGGGCAACAACTGAGCAAAATTGATTTAATTACTATAGGTTAAATCAAGACAAGTTACGTACTGAACTTTACAATGATCTTAATGATATAACTAATGAAGGGTTGGAGCCAAGACAAGTTGGTCAAAGATTTATTTTGTCATCATCATTTATTGGGAGTCTCAGACATATGTTTGAAATATTTCAAGATTCAATGGCTATAACTCGGTTAAACCGTCACCCTGATGTCTTCCTTACAATGACTGCTAATCCTAATTGGCCAAAAATCGTTTCAACTTTGTTGCCTCATTAGAATCCAATAGATCGTCCAGATTTAGTTGCCCATGTTTTTAAGTTGAAAAGAAGATATTTGATGAAAGAAATTGAAAACAATAAAGTCTTTGGGAAGAAGATTGGTCACGTTTTTACAATAGAATATCAAAAGTGAGAGTTGTCACACATGCACTTATTGATATTCCTTGATGGTCAGGACAAAATTAGGACATGTGCACAAGTTGATAAAATCATTAGTGCTGAATTTTCAAACCCAATTGAAGATCCAACTCTTTTCGAAACTGTAAAGAAGTGTATGGTGCATGGACCTTGCGGTGCCCGAAATCCTAAGGCGCCTTGCATGGAAAATAATAGATGCACAAAAAGATATCCACATGATTTTACTGAAGAAACAACTATGGGCTAAGATGGATATCCAATTTATCATCGACGAAATGATAGTAGAGTTTAAATTGTGGGGGGACAAGAAGTTGATAATAGAGATGTTGTACCTTGCAATCCTTACCTTTATAGAATGTTAGACTGTTACATTAATATTGAAGTTTGTTTTGGAATAATATGTCTGAAATATATTCATAAGTACATTTATAAAGGAGATGATAGGATAACAATAATGGTGGGAGAAGAGGACGAAATCAAGCAGTATCTCGATGCGAGATATATTAGACCAACTGAAGCAACATGGATATTATTCGGTTTTATTTTACATGTAGAACTTCCAAATGTTGTTTGATTGACACTTCATTTACCTGGAATGCACCATGTGGTATTTGATCCTAATGAAGATATTGATTCGATTATTTCGTGAGCTCAAAGGCAAGTAACAACACTTACTGCTTTTTTTGAATATTGCGCATCACATGAAGATGCGTGTGCTTATACTGTAATGGCCCGATTTTCCAGGACCGTTACGCGGTTTCTCCCCTTGGAGAAATTAACACTAAAATCGATTGATCAAATTTTCATTTTATAAATCCGATACGTCACAAAGGGTCAATAATTACTGTAACATTTATATAAAAATATTATATAAATCTCCAATAAATTTCTAAAATCAATTTAAAAATACCATTTAACCTCCGAAAATTATCAAATATTATTTATAACATAAATTTACAAAATTGTCCCAAAATATTAAACTTATCCAAAATGGTATTTCCAAAAATATAATTTGTCGGGGTATTACATATACATATGAAGAGTTTCCTCAGCATTTTGTTGGGATAAATCCCATAAGGTATGAAAAGTAAGACAACGTGGGTTTGCAATTGGAAGAATGTACTTTGCATCTCCAAATTCTAGAGAAAGGTTTTATTTGCGATTACTACTGACTGTTGTCAAATGACTGCAATCATTTGAGTGCTTACGTACATTTAATAATGTTCAACATCCGACGTTCAAAGTCGCATGTGTCGCAAAAGGACTTTTAGAAAATGATGGAGAATGGGTACAATGTCTGCAGGAGGCATCAATTATGAGCATGGGATATAAATTAAAAAGATTATTTTTTGTCATACTCTCACAATGCAACCCAGTGGATCTATGTAAGCTGTGGGATCAATTTTCACCATATGTTTGTGATGACCTATCTCATAAAATTCGCACAAAATTTGGATTCTCCAACCCGATAGAAGTTCAAATTAAAGATTACGGTTTGTATCTTCTAAATAAACTTTTACAAGATTCAGGAAAAAGTTTAGTTTATTTCCCATCCATGCCCAAACCTATTCATAATTGGAGCTCGGTTGTTGGTAACATACTAATATGAGAACATCGACAATTAGAAAGCATGGCACAGGATTTGAATGTCCAAGTTAATATTGATCACCTAAATAATGGTCAACGATCTACTTATGATTAAATTATGTCTTCATTACTTGGTAATAAAGGAGAGACATTCTTTTTAAATAGTGGCGCTGGTACTAGAAAGACTTTTTTGTACAACACGATTGCAACAAAATATCGTAGCCTTGATCATGTTGTCATTATTGTTGCTTCGTCCAGTATTGCATCGCTACTTCTGCAAGGAGGCAGAACTGCACATTCTATATTTCGCATCCTTTTAAATATTCTTGAAAACTCAGTTTGCAGATTTAGTAAGCAATCATTGAAGGCGGAATTGTTCAAAAAATTAAATTAATAATTTGGGATGAGGTCCCAATGCAGTATAGGTATTGCGTTGAATCGGTAGATCGCACACTTCAAGATATAAAAGATAACAAAAATCCATTTGGGGGTATCATTGTTGTCCTTGGTGAAGATTTCAGACAAATATTACCCGTTATACCCAAAGGCGATCGTCAACAAATTGTGGGTGCTTCACTTAGGCGATCTAACCTTTGAAAATTCATGAAAGTGTTAACACTCGATCTCAACATGCGCTTAAGTAACACAAATATTGAAAATGATGTGTTTGCCAAGTTTTTATTAGAGGTACTGCTTATTTATTATATGTAGATAAGATTTTAACAAGCTTAAACATTATTATTTTTTTGTTAAAGATTGGAAGCAATCCACGTGAGATATAGAATTCCTATCAAACATCACAAGTGCCAAATACTGTCTAAACTCATCTCAACAGTTTACCCACAATTGAATGTTGTTGGAACTATTTTCCCAACATATCTGACTGAGCGATCTATACTTTTGGCCCAAAATGACGATGTTAGTGCGATTAATTCAACAGTATTGAATAGTTTTCCTGGAGAAATGATCACATACTTGGTTGTAGACAAAATATCAAAAGATGATGAGATTAATCGTCGAATCACTAATCGTTATCCCAATGACTATCTTAATTCATTAGATTCTCCAAGACTTTCCCCGTTCAAATTAAATTTGAAAATAGGTTGTCCGATAATGTTACTGAGAAATATTGCACCTAACGATGGACTATGTAATGGGTCTCGATTAATGGTTATTAGATGTGTTTCTCGAATAATTGAGGCTATGATTTTAACGGGGGATAAATCCGAAAATTTGGTATTTATTCCGCGAATATCTTTAACTCATTCGTCTTTGAATTTTCCTTTTCAAATGACAAGACGACAGTTTCCTGTTCGCTTCGCGTATGCAATGACAATAAACAAATCACAAGGTCAATCAGTTAAATTTGTTGGGATAGATTTGACTACACCAGTTTTTAGTCACGGACAACTTTATGTAGCCTTATCTAGATGTACATCTTTCAACCAATTAAGCGTACTTCTACCTAAAGATGGGCTTCAATCCACAATAAATATTGTTTATCCAAAAGTTTTAATATAATTAGAACAAGCATTGCATTGGTATATTACAATTCCATATTAAGACTATTGGGGAACATTCTAGGCGAAGGCGAAGCAGTACTAACATTTCTGAGCTCTATTGTTTAATTTGTATCCCATATTTTCAACTTATTTTATAGTTTTACTTTTGTTATTCTCATTTAATTCAAACACCCTTTGGGTATTTACCCAAAACTTTTACTGTTAATATCTCAACTGAATTACAGTTTGGTAATTCAATTAGTTATTCTTTTTTATTGTTTGATTATAAAAAAAATAATTAAAAAAAAAAAAAAAATTATCATTACTATTTGATTATCTTCATTAGTTGTTGTTGTGATTGAGTGAAAAAAATTCAACACTGATGAGGATAGTATTATGCGAGAACTGAATAATTGATATTGTTTCATTATCTTTGTTCTTCATTTTATGCTAAAAATGAATATCATTTTATTTGTTTCTCAGTTATCTTTGTAAGTTTTTATAACTAATATGTTGGTTATTTGGTAGTGATGTGTTCATTTTAAATTTAGTTGTCTTTTTTTAGTCCGTGCTTTTAGGCACAGGCTATATGCTAGTATTTTTATAATTTAGAACATAAAGACTAAACAAACTTGGCCTAAAACTTATGCTTGCAATTGCTAAGGACCAAAATGCATGAACTCATCTTTTCATTCAAAGTTCCTTCTTCGTAATCAATCTTGAACTCAAGTTCTTGATCTATTACTCCTTAACCTCATGTATACTAAGAACACAACATAATAAAACTGCAGTCCAAGAAAAACGATAGATTCACAATAAGTTAATTACAACACAAATTAAATTAGACACTACTTCATATGAACTTTCGGTTACCAAATAGTGTATCTAGTACTTGAGGGAGAAGATAAAAAATAACAAAGAAATCAATGAAACAATCACCAAGTATCTAGTACTGACTCCAATTGACCATTTCATTTAAACCTTCAAAGCCTTAGTAATTAGGGTATATAATCATTTTACTATAACTTATGGTTAGAAATAGACCTTAGATAATCCCACAAATAGGTAAATTCTATCAATTTTATAGATTTTAGAAGATCAAGAGAGAGAAAACTAAATTAAGAGTTACCTTAGTAGTATGATAAGTTGCAACAGAGATATTTAAGAATAATTTTGAAGATTGATAAAGCCTATAAAATCAATTGAAAAAACAACCACCACCTTTTTCAATTATTGGATGAAATTGTTCAATTCGATTTGCAATATCTGAATTAACTAAACAATACAGTAAAAACTCAATGGTTAACACAAATCCTCTTATTCAAGAAAATAGTACACGACAAATTTGATTTTCACTATAATAACAAAAACTAATTTCGAGGTTTAATATTATTATTATTTTTTTGAAATCGAAATTTTAAATTTAATTTTACTAATGTACAGGTTGAGTTTCATAGTTTACTTACTCTATTGAACTATAAATTTTGTGAAAATACAAAGAAAATATGTAAATACCCGTCAGTTGTCCTTCACATTTTCAACGACTTGTCTCACCAATTTGGCATCATTTTTTTCAACTGGATTCTCTAGCCCTATAATTGCTCAACCTATGAGGAAACATATGGTTGACGGTTATAGAGAGTGAAATGAGCATGTTTTGTTCTTTGTTAGAATTTGGATTATAACCCTATCGATAAATTCATAATTTCTTATAAAAAAATTACAAAATATTGGGGAGAGAAAGAGAGAGAAAGAAAGAAAGGGGGGGCTCTTAATTAATTTTTTTTTTTTAAATACAGTTTCCGTGTAATGGTGTTTTAACATAATGCCAAAAAAAAATAAAAAATAAAAAGGTAAAAAAAAAATAAAAATAAAAAATGAATTTGCAAATTCAGGAATGTGTAGGCCTTGAAATTGCATAAATTTGTAAATTAATAATTACACTTTTGTTATGTGTTTTGACCTGAGGTAGATCTAATTGTGGCGACATCAACGGATATTGGTTGTTTGTTGCAGCAACGTAAGAAGACATGAGATATCAAGTTTTGATAGAGTACATCATGTGTGTGTGTATATATATATATATATATATAGAGAGAGAGAGAGAGAGAGAGAGAGAAGGGACTACAATGCAATTATTCAGGCAAAGAGAATGAAAATTGATGTTGATCATCATTGTTCGTGCACAATAATATTCAAAGAATGATTATTGAGATGCCAAAATACTTTGCAATCAATAGTCAATTTATGAAAAACAATGCTCCTAGACTTTATATTTAAAAAGGCCAAGAATTTCTAATAATAGCTAAGAACTCTAGTGCTAATTGCAATTATAGTTGTTACCTTGAAAATTGCAAAGGAAAATATTTGCAAGAAGTGTAGGCCATATCATGTAAAGTAGTTTAGCATCAAATTGGACCGAAACTATCATTTCATGTGTTAAATAGCATCTACTCTAAAACCTTAATCTATTTGGAAGAGGCAAAGCATCACTAATTATATCCTCAACATGCCCCCTCTTTTAAATAGACAATCAAAGGTCAAGCCCATAAGCATTACAAAGAGGTATAATTAATCGTCAAACGTCGTCTTTAGCGTGAACTGATGAAGTGTCAACCACCGTCGTCGTCTTCAATGTTAGATTGTCGAACGTCGTCGTTGTCGTGAACTTCCATAGACGTCAACCACCATCGTCAGCATCAACCACATCTGTCCTAATCGTCGGAAAAGATAACCTGGACTGGGAGATCGATGGTGTTGAGCGAGGACCACGAAATAGAGGACCGAGGTAAACAACGTTTCTGAAATCGGTACCGATATGGCCTGTCGTGAAATACGTCTCTGATATGATTTATGGTTTGATTTAAATTGTTTATTTTATTAATGCATAAATTGTTGTCTAAATATGTGTATTTAAATTTTATTGTAAATTTTATTGCGATAGTATATTTCACTATCATTATAATGTATTAAATAGATTATTAAATTATGTATAAATTATATTTTTTTAATTCATATCATTATGTTTTAATGATATCGTTATGTTATGCATAATGATTTCATTGTAAATTAATTTCATTTCAATAGGATAATAGAATTGGAGAGATGGAGATAATTAATTGTGATTCATTCTAAAAGTTTGACTTCTGCTTTTAATTATAAAATATAGATGAAATCAGTATATTTAAATGAGAAATATCATGTTCATATAACCTAAATTGAAAAATATTTGTAAGCAAAATTTAGTTGTTGGGTATTTGTACGCACAATTTTGAAATCTATTAAATTTTGATGATAAAAAATATAAAAATATATCTCATAATATAATTTTTATTTCTCAATGATGTAATTTTTATAGATATTTTAGTAATATAATTTAAATAATATAACTTTAACTATACATAACTATTTTAAAAATATAATTTTTATACCTATTTTACAAATATAATTCTATTATATAATATAAAGAGAATAAAGAATTTTGAAATTCATAAGGTAAACAAAAATTAAAAAAGATATTGAATTGAAATGGATGAGAAATTGAAAAATAGCAAATTCTCTCTTGAAAGGATTTAAAAATAACATGTGTTTTGAAGGGATTTATAATCATACTTATTCTTTTATTTTACAAATGAATGGATTTCATAAATTTCTTTTCATAGTACTCAAACAAGGAATTTCCTAAATAGAATTTGTAAAATCCCTTACCCAAATGAAATTCTCCCTTAAATTATCTCACCCAAATGCAACTCAAAATTTCCTTACAAAATAATGTGTCTTACGCTTATAAAGTCATGAAAAATAATTAAGCAATTGTGAAATTTCAAACATTGCATGCAAAGGGAAGGAGAAAGTTAGAGAATATGATTGTAGACCAATGATCGTTAAATCACATGCTATGTCCGTGGTAATATTTTGTTCAAAATTGTTTTTTTTTTTTTTTTTTTTCCAATTAAACCAAAAAAATAAAATTAAAAGCAATAGGTTAAGCCTTTGCAGGGTCTACAAGACTTAGATAGATTTATTTAAACTCTTCTTAATTTACTGTTATTGGTAAATTATTTGACCTTTTCAATAAACATACTTGAAAAGAACAATATCTTTAATTAATGAGTTCATGCTTTCAATAAAAAATATAAATAGTTTAAAAACTTTCTATCTTTCTTTAAAAATCCAATTCATATATGAAAATAAGGAATAAGAATAGGAAAACAATCCATTAAAAATTTAAAAAAATATACATGTATTCAAAAAAAAAATTACGAAATTATAATTTTCGTAGATTGTGTTAGACATCTCTAAATGATACTTACATAAAACAAACATGATCTATAAACAAAATAGCATGGAAAATAACAAAATGCGGGATTGGGTACTAACCTCCAACCATTGACGTTTTGAGCGAGCTTCTCTGTGTATAGGCATTCTACATTCTAGCAACTCACTTGGATGGTGTATATTTTGTAGTTCCTGAGCATAGGGACCCATTCACGATTTGCATATATATAGAAATACAATATGTACATGTTACCATAAAAAATGTAATTGAAGCGTACTAATGGACATTTAAATTATATGTAACATTTCCCTTATTAAAAAACGTAACTAAAATATTTTCCTTATTAAAAACGTAACTGAAATCAAATTAAGAAGGAATTTTGAGTGATATGCGGACCACTTAAACAAAAATAACTTACATTATCCCACTTGGTCCTTATATATTTACAATTATACTCAAAGTTCACGAGTCCTTCTTCTTAAGAAAAGAAAGAAAAACACACGAATCATGGCAACAAGTCCTCTAAGAACGAGTATTATCTTCCATGTTTCACTATGCATTCTATTTCTTTGTCAAGAACCCATTATTACTTAATAAATAAACCTTATGTTTATTCTAGGTCCAATAATATTTGTTATTCTTAACATAAATGTGTACACTGAAATGAGAAAAGAACATGAATAAATAAGAGTTTAATTACAAATGACAAAGTCACATGATAGAACCAAGTCCCGTTCGTGTTACATGATCCTTAAAACTCATTGGTGCCATGCCTTTTGCTAAAGGATCAACAGTCATCAATTCAGTACTAATGTGTTTAATGACCACTTTGTTCTCCTTAACATGTTTCCTTACGGCTAAATACTTGATGTTGATATGTTTATTTCGACTACCACTTTTGTTGTTTTTAGCCAAGAAAACCGTAGCTGAATTATTACAATATATCTTCAATGGCTTAGCAATAGAATCCATAATTCTAAGCCCAGATATAAAACTCTTCAACCATAAACCATGTGAGGTACCATCAAAACAAGAAACAAACTTAGTCTCAAAGGTAGAAGTAGCAGTCAAGGTTTGCTTTGCACTTCTCCAAGACACGGCTCCACCAGCAAACATAAAAATGTATCCAGATGTTGATTTTCGTGAATCAACACACCTGACGAAATCCAAATCCGAGTAACCAACTACTTCCAGATTGCCAGTTCGCCTATACATAAGCATGTAATCCTTGGTCCCTTTAAGGTACCTCGTTACTTTCTTTGTAGCTCTTCAGTGGTCCAAATTTGGATTACTCTAATATCTTTTGAACATTCCAACAACAAATGCAATGTCAGGTCTTTTACAAACCTAAACATACATTAGGCTTCCAACAGCAGAAACATATGGAATGTGATAGGTTAAAAATACCTATCTATTTCCAAGCTGAATTTGATAGTTTTCGAGTATTTTTGTAACGTTTTAAAGTGTTTATGTATGTTTTTATGTAAAACAAGTGTAGGGACATAAACGGTTGAAAATCAAGCAAATCAGTAAGAAGACGGTGGAGAAACATTGAAAAAGATCAAAGAAAAGAAACTGTAGCCTCACCAATGAAGTGGTGAACCCCATCGCTGCAGCGCCGGCGTCAAGGGCTACTGACCCTTAACCACTGCATCGATGACCTTTATCGCTGTATCGGTGAAAGGTCAGTAGACATTTTACCCAACCACCGCTGCAACGATGCTTCCCATTGCTGCAACGATCAATCAACCTGTTATCTTATATCTTTTGCGATATGTTTAGGATATTTTCGGCCAAGTTTATGTACACCCCTTCCTACCTGATATCAAACACGTTTTTACACTTGTGAGAAGCAAGAGTTTAGACCAAGAAAGAGGAGAACTCATTTGAGAAAGACGAAATGATATCGGAGCGATTTTTACGGAAGTAGAACACTCCACTCTTTAGATTTGCCATTCTCTCTTTGTTTCCATCTTCGTTTCTAAACTTTGTATCTTGAATGATGAAGTTATTCTCATGTTTTGATGTATATTTGGTTGTGATCATGGTTGTCTAAGTAAATATTATCTAGGGATTGATTAGTTTATCCGTATGCATGTTTGAGTGAATATAGGTTTCGTTAACGAATGTTTATCCTGATCCAATTGTGTTTACCGTTTTATTACATCCTTGATATTCTTTGTGTAGTATTAGGGTTGGTTTGAAAATATGAGGTTTGACACTCAGGAGAGGTGACCCCGAATTCAGAGTAGGGTTAAACACAACACGACGGTCTAATGTTTTGGGAGATTATTAGAACGTGTGCAATCCGTGAGGGTAGTTTAAGACTCATGCACTCATTTAGCCACTAGATAGGGATATCGACGTTGATACAAGGTGCATATTCGCTCACTTTATACTCGGGCGAGGTAGTGAGCGAGTTTAGGATACCTAGATTGTCAGATAGGATGAACACCGTTAATGTAAACTAAACAAAATCAACCACGTATTAGTGAATGAAATTAATCTCTAGGTAATCCATTTTCATAGATTTAATCCCTAGTTGTTAGGTTTAATTAGTTTTCGATTAGCAAACTCAAATCAATTCTTGAAACGTCTAGATAATATTAAGCTATGTTAATTGTAGTACTTAACTAATCATTTGAAAAATCCTAGTGGATGACACTCGATCTTAGGATCCACTATATTAAAACTTGACCTCATGTACTTGCGAGTAAAATCAAGCGTGAACATATCACGAACATAATGTTTTGCATTTATTCCCTTTCAAGCTCATTTTTCAAGCACTAGTTCAAATTAAACTTGTTACCTTTCACAATGGGTGTTACACTGGGTGAACAATCATTCTTAGAATTATTGCATGATTTCTTGATATTATCTAAGTGATAAATATATTATTTGCTGAATTTGTGATAAATGCATGCATTAGATTTATGATTGAAAATTTCATGAATTATTAGTGAAATACTCTTCATGTCTTAGTGTATTAATGATTACATGTTTCTAAATTCTAGGAAGATATTAATTGATATCATACTATATTGCTCAAATATTATGGATATTCACCTATGCATAAATATTATTCATTTACAATTTGATAGAGGAAGATTGCATGCTCATAAAGATGTTTTTGGTGTGGATTTTGTTGGATTAAGTAGACTTGATATTTATCTATAAAAATGATCCACATAATGTTGATGTTTTGTGCTTAAAAGTTAATTTGTTAAAATGAGTTTTGATTTTTAAAAGTTGAGTTTATGAGTTGATTCAATGTGCTTTTAAAAGAGTTATATATATCCGAATTTAATTACTTTAGGTTTATTCTTTCAAGAATATTATATGAATGACTAGAGTTACTGGGGTGTTCCCGCCATCCCTAAATTTTATTTTTGAAGATGACAAAGGGGGAGAAATTAGTAATGTTTTATTAAGGGAGAGTTTGTTATTAAGTTGTGCTTTATTGATTATATTTATAAAATCTTCATTATTATGCTTTAACGAGTTAAAAAACCCTTCCTCGGATTCAGGGGGAGTGTGGCTATATTTTTGTTTTAAATAAAACATCAAAATTAATTGTCATCATCAAAAAGGGGGAGATTGTTAATCCTAAGATTTTGATGAACAATTAAGTGTTGATATTTTGGTGGAACTAATGTTTTAATTGAGTGTTTCAGTGATTTAAAGTTTCAGTGATGAAGATGTAAATTAAATGGATGCTAAACAATGATATTGAAGATATGGAAGAATTAAGAGTTTGAAGAAATTAGGTAAAACAACCCAGGTAATTGTCAACTCTTAATATCCCAATTAGGAACACACATACGGCACAAAAAGTATTTATTATTTATATGTGTTTTGATTAAGTGAAATTATTTGCTCCAATAGGTGATTTGAAAAGAAATAATTTTAAATGACTAAAATGGAATATAAGAAGATTAGTAGAGCTTATTTAAAAGAGACAATGGTTAAAGGGGCGAAAACGTAAAAGATAATAAGTTAAAAACGAGTTCAGAACAGAGATCCAGAAGACACAAGTCGACTGGTAAGTCGACTGAACCAATCAGCATGAAGTCTCTGTATCTATGAATCGATAGGTAGGTCGACCGACCAAGAGAAACTGAACTCTCTAAATCTACAAGTCGACAGGTAGGTCGACCGATGAAGGCAAAACGAACTCTCTGAATCTACAAGTCGACAGACAGGTCGACCGATAAACGCCCTTGGCTACAACCTAATCTACCAGTCGACTGGTCGGTCGACTAGACGCGCTGTTTCAGGAAACTGTTTATTCCGAGATTATATCCAAAAGTAGTCGTTTTTAGTTAGGATTTGAGAGAGATTTCGGAGATATTTTTATATTTAAGATATGCTTCACCTGAAATATAAATCCTATTGATTTGGTTCATTAATTTTTAATGTTTCTCAAATTGGTACGTAAAATTGTTTCTATTTTATCTAATTGAGTTTGAGAAATATTTTCGGGACTTAATTGAAATATTTGAAAGCTGTTATTAAGTGAATTAAACCAAAATAAAGTCATTATGATATAAGGGGTCTATAAGTTCTATTAATTGTCATGACACATGTGAACTAGCCGTTAGAAGACTGTTTTCATTCTCCCTTAAATAGACCTGCGAATTTCTTATATCATAAAAGGAAGAGAAATCATATCATATCATAAGAGTGAGATTTTCTAAGAGTTATCTTTCTAAGAATTTGTGAGCTATTCTAAGAGTGATCTTGAAAATCAATTGCGATTAATCTTTGCTGCTACTAGATTTGAAGTTCCATCGATCTATTTATTCTTTCTGTGGATTCTGGGTGAGATCTTTCCAATTATATTCTATCATTGCATTACTTGTTTATATTTTAGAAATTGATCTTAGAAATTGTTTTATTTTTTATTGAAGAAAAATGTTTTACAAACAATTTCTTGAATCTGATTATGTGCTACCCATATCTTGTTAAAATTATATTTTCTATCTCACTTTTTCTATCATTAGTTGGGATATTAATTGAGTTATTATTTATTTGGGGTGGTAGAAGCTCCGAGTGAGATTTTCTGTTTCTCAATTTTGTATTGGTGAGTAGTATGACGGGTTAAATACTGTTGGAGGTATTTAATCAGGGGTAGCCAATTTTTAGTCTCTTCTTGTAAAGAAATTGAGGTGGTGATTCTTCCTGAATAGAATTGCATTTTGAGTGAATTTGTAACGGTTCAATTCTTACCGAGTATAAGGATATATGGAGTGATTAGTGAGATTTTGATTCTTTGGCCTTAGTCTTAAAAAGAATTAGGTTATTCTTTAGTCTGTAAAAAGTAGAGGTCATTCCTTAGCCTTGGAAAATGAAACTATAAAGGTTATTCTTGAGCCTGTAAAAAGTAAAGGTTATTCCTGAGCCTTGGAAAAGAAAATTGTAAATGTTGATTCTGAGCCTGTAAAAGAATTATTGTGTGGGTTTGGTTCCTAGCTCTAAAGGGATCTTGATTTTAGTAGGTGCGACCCTCCATGGAGCTCGGGGGAACTGAATTAGCTAAGAGTAGCTTAGTGAACCAGTATAAATCTCTGGTGTGCTGTAATATTTACTTTACTATTTTTTCTGTTTGTGTGTGCACCTAATTAATTAATTAATTCCGCTGTGATATAAAGATAATAATTAATTTAGGCTTAAAATTAATTATTTAATTTAAAGTTTTTATTCTGATAATTTTTAAACACCCAATTCAACCCCCCTCTTGGGTATCCCACTGGACCAATAGTTATATCAATATTATCTTGAGGAGTATGTTCTACAACTGGTTGCTCAACAGTATTTAGAAATTGCTGAACAACTCGATCTACTATATTATCAGCAACAACTTGTGGAATCTCAATGGTTGGTTATCCAACACCCGTTTGTATTTAAGGAGTATTATGAATGATAGTTAATATTTCACTTGCAATGGGGCTTTGGATATCAGAATGATTTATCTCAGGAACTAAGCCTTGAGACGGATCTTTCCCACCAATTAACTCATTCTCAAGAAATTTTGCATTTCTTGATTCCAAAATTCTAGTGCTATGAGATAGACAGTAAAATCTGTACCCTGTGGACCTTTCAACATGTCCAATGAAATACCCACTTATAGTCCTCGGGTTCAGCTTTTTTTTTGTAATACCCCGAAAATTTATATTTTATAAAAGTTTAATATTTTTGTGGACAGTTTTGTAAATTTGTGGTATAAATATATACTTGATAATTTTTGAAGTTAAATGTCAAATTTATATTTTTGAGAATATTATTTTATATGAGTGTAATATGTTTTGTGATAATTTGTATATTATGGTAATTTATAATAAATATTTGATTATTTTGAAAAGATAAGTGTAATTATTCGATTTAAAATTGATTACTTTATAATTATGGGGGCTAAATATAATTTCTTAATCTTAGCAATTAAGGTAATGAATTTGTGGCCATAAAAAATTCTCAAATCTTAAGAACAAGTTTGTGGCCATAAAAATTTATGGAAAAAAAAAAGTTAAAATTGGAAAGGCAGTGAAAATTAAAACGTACATGCATACATATATACTCATAACCTATATATACATATATCTACTTATACATCTGGCGGTTTAGAAGAAGAAAAAAAAGAGAAAATAAAAAGCTCTTGGCTTAATTGTAGGAAGAAATCAAAAATAAAATAAAAATAAAATCTAAGCCGTGGCGATTTCGATTCGGATTTCGGCTTCGGATTTCAGGTAGAATTTCTAACTCTTTTAATATATGTATTTAATTTTCCTATTGTATAATTTATGTTATTATTGTTATTGAATTTTAACTGTTAATTTCTATGAAATAATTATGATTATGTGAAAATTATGTGAAAATCATGCTTGAGTGTTTATTTGGTATATTAATTAAATACACGTATTAGAGGGGTTGAAATTCTACTGAGCGTTGACTCACAACCCTACAGTTTTGATTGTAGGGCCGGTGAAAATGAAACGACGTCGAAAATTTTATGTGAATTTCTATCTGTAATAATTGTATTTATTATTTACTGTTTGAAAAGTTGAATCGATGTATTCGATAAATATAATTACATATTCTGCAAATTTATCGAGAATTAATATTGTAATGCTCGCAAATTACAATATGTTGTAAGTTACAAATTATCAATAATATTATTAATATTTACCATTCAACTCTGTAATGATAAATATTATTAATGTCTACATAAATTTGAGGTTATGGTATAAATAATCCATATCGATTTTGGCGGCCCTGGGATAATAAAATATCGGTTTGTGTTAATTCAAACTGTTATCTATTACGAAACTACTATTTACACTTCAGGAAGAGATATTTTTTTTAGTCTCTATTTAACACTTTGTTCCTATGAAATATGACAAGAATATCTTTGTGGTAAATAAAATATACATGATTCAAATTTAGTATTAATTCTCCAACTCTCCAACTCGACAAATTATAATTTTCACCATGGCATTGTAAAAATTCTCCGATTTTATGAAATAAAATATTGCACGTTTGGTGTTAGTAGTAATTCTTCGAGGGAAAAAACTGCGTGGCGGCCCTGGAAAATCAATCCGTTATATTTTTTTATGGATTGTAAATTCTTACTTTAAAGGGCATCCCCAAACGCGTCTATGTCGCAAACTCAGTTTTCAACATTTCCAAATTTCAAATGGCATTTTAGAAACTGCCTTAGTTGGAACTCAGTTTATTATATACACTGCCTTTTTAAGAGCCTATGTTTGGAACTTTGGAGTTGCTAAGCATACTCCTTACCATGTCCATTAAAGTATGATTTCTTCTTTCTGCTATACTATTTTGATCTAGTGTTTTGAGATACAATACCCTGCTCTTGAAGAAAATCAGCAAATGAACCAGGTGCTTGTCCAATTCTCGTGTATCTACCATAGTATTCACCACCTCTATCTAATCTCATGATTTTAGTTTGTTTTCCACATTGTCTCTCTACCTCTACTTTAAATATTTTAAAAGCATCCAATATTTCGTTCATGTTATGAAGCAAGTAGAGATGCATGTATCGCGAGTAATCATCTATAAAGGTGATAAAATATTTCTGATTGTGCAAACTCATATCAGGACAACAAATATCAGTATGTATGATCTCTAATAATTTAGAACTCTTCCTGACACCTTTCTTGGTTTTGTTTGTCTACTTTCCTTTAATGCAGTCAATACATGAATCAAAATCTGTAAAATCAAGAGCTTCAAGAACTCCATCATTTACTAACTTTTGATTCTATCAATGGAGATATGTCCCAATCTCCGGTACCACAACATGAAAGATTTTTCATTCATAACACAACGTTTAATACCAGCATTATCATGAACATGCATTATGTTATAAAGGGTATTGTCTTGTAAATTAATTTGAAAAAGACAATCAAACATTGTACCATTCCCAACAAGATCAGATTTATAAAATAATTTCAAAGATATATCTGAAAAGTTAAAGGAATAACCAAAAGGTAAAAGTCTTGAAACTAAAATCAAATTTCTAGAGAAACTTGGAATATAAAATGTTCTTTCCAAATTTAAAACAAAACTAGAATCTAAAATTAATCTGCATGTTCCAATGGATTTCACATGTGAACTCATCTTGTTTCCTGAATAGATGCTCTGTTCACTACCCATTAGCTTCCTTTGTATTGGTCCAAAGAGTTACTTAAGAGGGAGTGAATTGGGTAGTTACCAAATTTAAACAATTAATTCATTTAAACACAAATAATTCATTTTTCTAAATAGATTATTATCTTTATACGCAATAAATATGTGTTTAATACTAAGTGCAAACCCAAACACAAGATAAAAAATAAATCAATGCAGCACACAAGAATTTATCTTGATTCGGTTAAGCTAATCTTGCCTACGTCCAGTCCCCTGAACTCCACGGAGATTTGCAATCCACTAAATCCCTCGATTCCTTTACTAGGTAGGAACTAAACTTTTATTATTTAATTCAAGATTTTGATGAACAATTAAGTATTGATATTTTTTGTAGAACTAATGATTTTATCAAGTGTTTCAGATTTATAAGTTCTATGCATGTGATTGCGAAGAAGATCTCATGAAGAAAATATAAAGGGTGCAAGATAGACAAATGAAGATGTGAAAAGTTTTGAAAATCTTGAAAAAAATAAGTGAAAACAACTCTCTACTTATATACTCTTAATGCAACCCGAATTAGGATCACACACAATACTTTAAATGAGTTAATTATATGTGTGTCATGATAAGAAGTGATAAATTCAAGATCCTAAAATGAGATATTGTATATGCTCCTTATGTGAAATGAAATTGATAATTGACCTAATTGAAAAACATGTTTTAAAGTATAAAAATTTGAATTTTTGGGTCAATTCGGTCAACCGAGAAAAGTAATCAGTCAATTGAATCAAACAGTGAGTTTTGGAGTTGAAATGAGGTGCTACTGATCCAGTCGATCAACCGAATAAAATTAGTCAGTCAACCATTTGAAGCAATAGCTGGATTGGTCAAGGAAGTGAGTACACTGATCCAATCGGCCAACCGAATGGAAATGCTTGGTCAACCGTTTGAGTCAGTACGTAAATTAAAGGGAAATTGGATCACTCTGATCCAATTGGTCAACTGATTGAGAGCAATCGATCAACCGACTGGCCTTAAAGCAACAATTGAATTAGGGATCTGGACAGGTCGGTCAACAGACTAGTAAGACTCAATCAACCAACTGAGTTAGTTGAGAATTTAGGAGATTTGGTCTCTTGGTAAAAAATTATCCATTTTTTTATGATTCCAAGAGAGGGATTTGGGGGATTTAAACCTAATTGAGATATTATCTACCTATTATGTTATCCCTATTAATTTGGTCCACGTACTTTAAGATTCTCCTGATTTAAATGGTATAATACTTCCTATTTCTATGATTTTAAATTGAGAATAGTTGTATGGACTTATTTGAGAGAATCTAAAGTTATTTTTAAGTGAAATACTCTTGAATTGAAAGGTTATCATATATGGGGTCTAAGAGTGTCTTTAAGAGGCATATCTTTGAGAAACTAGCTGTTGGAGGGTTTGATATTTGTCTATTAATATCGGCCTATGGAATTTAAGATCAATACATCAAGAACAATCAGTTTGAGCTATTCTAAGAGTGATATTTATGCTGAGATTTTTGTGAGAGATTTATTCAAAGTTCTTGATCTAAAACGTTTGTGGTTTGGCATCACCGACTTGAGTTCTATTGCTATTCTGCAATTATCTTCGGTATTTCCCAGTGAGATCTATCCAAGATTTATTATTTACTTTGAAGTTATATTTTTATTGATTGCTTGGTATATGATTGATTAGAAAGTCGTTTTAAACTTAAAAGTCAAAATCCTTTTTAAACGATTTTTTGTTTAATTATCTGATTACGTGCCTAAATTGTGCTACCCTCTTTATTAATTAATCAGAATTTGTTTTCCACACATTGTATCTATCACATAGTAATTATTTGAGATATTAATTGAGTATATTCGTATTGAGATGGTAGAAACTCCTTGTGGGAAGAAAATTGCATTTTTTGTATTTGTAAGTTTGAGTGGATTAGACATGTTTGGGATGATGTCTAGTTAAGGTAGCTAGGTTTTGTTTTGTTTTTTTCTGTGAAAAAGGTTAGGGTTTGATCTTTATCTTGCAAAAAGATTATGTTATTCTTTTCCCTTAAAAAGAATTAAGTTTTGATTCTCCCTATAATAGAATTGCGTGATTGTACAGGTTCTAAGGTTCTTCCTAAAGCTAAGAAAATGATAAGTGTAAAAGAGTAAAAGAGTGGTAGGTTTGATCTTTAGCCTGTTAAAAGGATTAGATTTTGATTCTTTCTATAATAGAATTAGGTTAGTTTTGAGTCTGGTAAAAAGATAAGTTTTTTTTCTGAGCCTGGAAAAATGATAATTGTAAAGGTTGATTATGAGCTTATGAAAAGAATCGAGATTGTAGGGGTTTGGTTCCTACCTGAGAAAGGAATCAGGGGTTTAGTGGATTACGAATCTCCGTAAAACTTAGGGGACTAGATGTAGGTAAGAGTAGCTTACCGAACTAAGATATATCATTGTACACTACATTGATTATTTCATATATTGTGTTTGGGTGTGCATTTAGAAGTTAACATATTTTCGCTGCGTATAAAGAAAATAATCTATTTAAGGAAATTGATTATTTGATATTAAGTATTTAGAGGAATTAATTGTTTAAATTTAGTAACTACCCAATTCACACCCTTCTTGGGTAGCTCTTTCGGACAACACTTACAATTCACGATTATTTTACAAGCATAGAGTCAACCTTTATAATTTATCCTTTTCACGGGTCAATGAGAACCCCTATCTTTTTATCAGGCTATAGAAAAACCTAACTCTCTCTCACTTATTCTTTTCACAGGGAATGATGAATCTTTACAAATCACTCAAAAATATTTCCATTACAAGATGAATCAAAATCTAATTCTTTTCAAGAGAAAAGAATAACCTAACATTTTTGCAGGAAAAATATCGAAACCTAGTTACCCTAACTAGACATCGTCCCAAACGTGTCTAATCCACTCAAACTCAAAAATACAAAAAATGTAAGCTTCTTCCCACAAAGAGCTTCTACTACGTCAATACGAATATACTCAATTAATGTCCTGAATAATTACTATGTGATAGATACAATGTAATTCAATTCAAATCTAATCAATAATAATGTGGGCAGCACAAATTTAGCACGTAATCAGATAAACATACAAAAATCACTTAAAAATATTTTCAGGCTTTTAAGTTCAAAAACGATTTTTATAACAATCCTAAACCAAGTAATTAAATTAAATATAACTTTAAAGCAAACAATATAACTCAGAAGGATCTCACAAGGAAAACATCGAAGATAATGATTGAATAGCAATTAGAACTCAAATTAGTGCACCAAACAGCTAGAGCTTTAGATCAAGAATTTGAATAGAATCTCTCGTAAAAATCTCAACATGAATATCACTCTTATAAAAGCTCAAACTGATTGTTCTTGATGTACTAAACTCTATTCCCAAAGGTCTATATTAATAGACCAATAACTAGCCCTCCAACTACTAGTTTTTCAAAAATATGCCATAAAATGACACTCCACGACCCCATATATTATTACCTTTCATGTCAGGTGTATTTTACTTAAAAATAACTTTCAATTCTCTCATTTAAGTTCATAAAACTATTCTCAATTTAAAACAATAGAAATAGGAAATATTAAACCATTTAAATAAGGAGAATCTCAAAATATATGGACCATATTAATATGGATATCATACTAGGTTGTTAATAGCTCAATTATATTCAAATCCCCCAAATTCTTCTCTTGGAATCATTAAAAACGGATAGTTTTTTACCAAGGGACCAAATCAGCTAAAATCCCAATTGATTCAGTCGATTACCTGATTCCTATCAGTCAGTTAATCGACATGTCCTACTTCTAAATAACTGTTGGCACAAAGCCAGTTGATTGACCGACTACACCTAGACGGTTGACTGATTTGGACAATGTCTTCTATTTTTCCACCATTTCAACTTTTGACTCAAACGGTCGATCGATCCTCTTCATTCGGTTGATCGATTGGATCAATATGCTCACTTCCTTACCCATTTCAACTACTATTTCAAATGGTTGACTGACCATCTTTATTCGGTTGACTGACTAGATCAGTAGCACATCATTTTAACTCTAAAACTCACTATTTGATTCAGTTGACCGATTAGTTTTCTCGGTTCATCGAATTAACCCCAAAACTTAAGTTTTTATACTTCAAAATATATTTTTCAATTAGGTTAATTATCAAATTTATTTCACATAAGGAGCATATACAAATATCTTATTTTAGGATCTTAAACTTATCACTTCTTATCATGACACACATAAAATTAACTTATTTTAAGGGTCATGTGTGATCCTAATTCCGGTTGCATTAAAAGTATATAAATAAATAGTTGTTTTCACCTATTTTTCTTCAAGGTCTTCAAAACTCTTCACATCTTCATTACGTCCATCTTGCACCCTTTATATCTTCTTCATAAGATCTTCTTCTTAATCACATGCATAGAACTATAACTTCAAAATACTCAATAAAACTATTAGTTCCACCAAAAATATCAATACTTAATTGTTCATCAAAACTTTGGATTCAACACTTTGGTTTAGAAATCCCTGCAAAGTATTCGAAATATGGATTGTAGAACCAGAATCAATCCAACAAGTGTTATGACAAACATCAACCATATTAGATTCATAACAAACAAGTGATGTTAGATTACCTTTCTTCTCAAGCCAAGCCTTGAATTTGACACAATCATTCTTCATGTGCCCCTTCTTTTTACCGAAAAAGTACTTGGATTCCTTCTTAGAGTCAATTAGGAGGGGTACTTTACCCTTTTCCTTTTGTTTGACTTGTCCTCTATTCTTTCCCTATGTTTCCATATGTGTACTTGCAACCTGTTCCACTGATAACCTCCCTTCCTCTTTAACACACATACTCAAGAGTTCATTAATTAACCATTTATCCTTATGTGTGTTACAGGAGATTTTGAAAGGTCTATATTGTAGCGGAAGAGAATTCAATATAAAGTGCACAAAAAAAAAGTCAAACATCTCAACCTCAAGAGACTTTAGTTGAGCCGCAATGTCTCTTATCTGCATGATGTGCTCACGCACACCTCTAGCACCGGTGAGCTTCATTGATGATAACTTTGTCATCAGGGTGCTGGCTAAGGCCTTATCCAAAGACTCAAACTATTCATCAATGGCCTTCAACAAATCCTTGACATTGTTATGCTCTCCAATTGAACCACGCATACTAGCAGAAATTTTAGTCTTTGTGAAAATCATACTGAAGCGATTCGATCGCTCCCATCGTTCATAAAGTACAATTTCAGCCTGAGAGCTAGTATCAGTAGGTACAGGTGGTTTATCTTTACGAATAGAGTAATCAATGTCCATCCACCCTAATTGAAGAAGAATTATCTCCTTCCAAATTTTGTAATTATCACCAGTTAAATTGGGTATGTCACATTTGATATCAAAAAAATTCACAAGTTGTATAACTGCATAAAAATTAAATATATATATATATATATATACACCTATGTCATAAAATATTGAGGCAAATAAACAAATATCATGTTGTACGAATGTAAAACATGTAAATTATACTAAAATTATGAATCATAAAACAAATAAAAACTGCATGTGGGCTAAGTTTTATTTAAAGATTCATATTTAAACATTATGATAAAACTATCAGATTATATTATTTTTTCCTAATTCCTTTGGGTATATTAAGAAAAATAATCTATTATTCGATCCTAATTAATCATACAAATAAAAATTCAAGAGGGATAAAATTTATTATATCTAATATGATTAATCACAATTGATGTCATATCACTATATGTGATCCAAGAATAATATATAATTTAAAATAATCAAAGATGTTGTGGCTAGTCTCTAATTATTCAAAATTATATTAATCACATGATGTCTAGATTTATGCATAAAATAATTAAGCAATAAACATGTATCAACATAAAATAAGTGGACAATTAATCATACATTTATTATTTAATTTATGCATAAAATCAAGTACCAAAATTAAATTGACAAAGAAAGTTTTAGTTTTTCCAAGAATAGTAGTCTAGACAAAGAAAGTTTTAGCTTTCCAAGAATAGTGGTCCATTATTCTGACAAATTGCTAAATTGACAAGAGTCTACAAAAAGACAAAATTGCACAAAAAACGAAGAATCAATTCAAAATTGTACCAAAAATATTCTGCCATTCTTTTTGAAAAATGAAGAAAGTTTCCACTATTCTTATGTGTCATTTTGTGTGTTTTTTTTTTAAATAAACCAGTTGTCTTCAACCTCCAGACAGGTCAACCCGACTCGATACGGACCCGTTTTACAAACCCAATCGTTTCTTTGTCTTTAGAACTCCGTTTTTGATGATTCAAAAACTATTTTGTTCAGAATTCAATTTCCTTTAGATTTCTACCAGAATTTGATTAAAAATATGAATAAAACCATATCAAAAAGACAAAAAATATTTCAACAATTTTTTAATATATACACAGAAACTCAAAACCATCAAGACAGAGGTAAAACATGCTCTGATATCAACTATTAGACATCTCTAAATGATGCTTACATAAAATAAACATACTCTATAAACAAAATAACATGAAAAATAACAAAATACAGAATTAGGTACTAATCTCCAGCCATTGACGTTTTGCGCGAGCTGCTTTGTGTATAGGCGTTTTACACTCTAGCAACTCACCTAGATGGTGTATATTTCGTAATTGCTGAGCATAGGGACCCATTCACTATTTGCATATACATAGAGATACAATATGTATGTTTTACCATAAAAAACGTAACCAAAGCATACTAATGGGCATTTAAATTATATGTAACGTTTTTCTTATTAAAAAACGTAACTGAAACGTTTTTCTTATTAAAAACGTAATTGAAATCAAATTAAGAAATAATTATGAGTGATATACGGACCACCTAAAGAAAAATAACTTACAAAATTGTGCACCAATTATTGAAGTAATCTAATTGGTAATTATTGACGAAGAAGTTCCTTCATGACGCAAATCATTGTGTGGCAATAATTCAAAGATGAAATGAATTTTAAACAAGACTTAGGCCTGTTCGAAAAACGCAATTAAGCACTTAAAACTAAATGCATTAAATACTTATCAAATTAAATCCGTTTAATAACAAAATATACAATCACCTAAAAAATAAGTTTCACTTATAAAATTGTTTAAAATTTTAAGTGATGTGTGATTGACTTATTTTTTTAGCACTTATCACTTAATACTGTAGAATATCTAATTATTACAACCAACATTTTACATCAATACTGTAAAATCTCACAAAAAAAGTTATATACAAAAAATTATAGATAAAAAAAAAATACGAAATTAAGAAAATAAAAAGAGAGAAAGTTGTTGAGAGAGAATATTTCAGAAAAATAAAGTTGAAAAATTATTTTAAGAACAAAAATTTGTATAAACATAATTTTCTTAAAGTTAAAAGTATTAAGAAATTGAATACTTATTATATTTATCACTTAATAAATTCAGCATTTATAATTTCAACACTTAAAATTAAGTGGTTATTAAACGTGCTCTTAGTTTGGGCTTATGTGGTGGATGAAAATAAGTTCATTAAATAGAATTGTTGAAAAGCAATTATAAACTTTTTAATAAATTCATCAAGAAAAAACACACAATAATTTGATAAATATGAAAATAGGAATCAATGATAGTGAATTAATGATAACTGAAATATAAAATATAATCTAAAAAAGATATTTGTTAGTTTTAATCAACGATAAACATTATAATAAGGTGACGGTTCGTAATAAATACCCGTTGCCTAGAATTGATGATCTGTTTGACCAACTGCAAAAGGCCAGGGTGTTTTCCAAAATAGATCTTCAATCGGGATATCACCAGTTGAAAGTCAGAGACAGTGACGTGGCGGAGACGGCGTTTCGGATGAGGTATGGGCATTATGAATTCTTGATTATGCCATTCGGGTTGACGAATGCCCCTGCTGCTTTTATGGATTTGATGAATCGGATCTTCCAACCCTATCTAGACCAGTTTATTATCGTGTTCATGGATGATATACTGATCTATTCCCAAAATAAAGAAGAGCATGCAGAGCATCTCGAAATTGTGTTGTAGACATTGCGAGAGAAGCGATTGTATGCCAAATTCAGTAAATATGAGTTTTGGTTGGATCAAGAGGTGTTCTTAGGGAATGTTATCTTGGGAGATGATATTCAAGTGGACCCAAAGAAAGTCGAAATTGTGGTTCAATGGGAGAGGCCGAAAAGTATGACCAAAGTTCGAAGTTTCTTGGGTTTGGTGGGTTATTATCGTTGGTTTGTGCATGGATTTTTTGTTATAGCTACCCCGTTGACCCGATTGACCAGCAAGAAACCTAAATTTAAGTAGACTGACAAATGTGGGCAGAGTTTTTTAAGAGCTGAAGAGTAGATTGATATTTGTGTCAATATTTTCCCTTCCCACTGAAGGTGGTGGCTTTGTGATCTACACCGATGCATCACACCAAGGGTTAGGGTATGTACTGGTGTAACATGGTTACGTGATCGCATATGCCTCCCAGCAATTAAAGAATCATGAGCGTAATTACCCGACGCATGATTTGGAATTGACAGCGATTGTGTTTATCCTGAAGATTTGGAGACATTACCTGTATGGCGAGACGTGTAAGATATACACCAACCATCAGAGTTTGAAATACTTGCTTACTCAGAAGGAACTAAATCTGAGGCAGAGACATTGGATAGAGTTGATCAAGAACTATGATTGTATTATCCACTATCATCCTGAAAAAGCCAATGTTGTAGCGGATGCGTTAAGTCAGAAATCGGCGGGTTCGGTTGCATACATTCAAGTTATTCATACCAATCTATATGTCGAGTTCAGATCTTTGCCAGTTCAGTTGGCGGTTGGCTAGACGGCAGCGATATTTGCGACTTTGACTTTGAGGCCGACATTGATCGATTGTATCATTGAAGTGCAAAAGTTGGATGCCCAATTGGGGAAGATTAGAGATGAAGTGAAAAATGGTCACACAGCTGACTATCGCGTCGGGAATAATGATGAAGCCTTGATGATTAAAAGTAGATTGTGTGTATCGGATATGCCAACCTGAAGAAGGATATCTTGGAAGAAGCACATAGTTCAGTATACGAGATGTACTCAGGCAGTACCAAATGTATCGGGATCTACAAAAACACTATTGGTGGAATGGAATGAAATAGAAAATTGTCGAATCTATTGCTAGGTGTCTTGTTTGTCAGCAAGTCAAGTTTGAGCACCAACGTCCAGGTGAGTTATTGCAGCCTCTAACTATTCCAGAGTGGAAATGGGAGCATATCACGATGGATTTCATTTCGGGATTACCCCGTACTCAAAAAGGGACATAATTCTATCTGAGTGATTATAGATAGGCTTACCAAGTCTGCTCATTTTCTGGCCATAAAAATAGCGTATTCTCTTGATAAGTATACCTAATTGTATATTGATAAGATTGTTCGGCTACATGGTGCGCCAATTTCTATAGTGTCGGACAGAGATGCGAGATTTACTTCGAAGTTTTGGCCGAGTTTCCAAATTGCTTTAGGTACCAATTTGAAATTCAGTACCTTCTTTCATCCTTAGACTGACGATCAATCAAAGCGTACAATTCAGACGATGATGGAATTTACTTATAATAACAGCTACCTTTCGACAATCGATATGGCACCGTATGAAGCGTTGTATGGCAGGAAATGCAGGACTCCAGTCCAACAAACTGAACTGAAGTGGACAAACGGAAATTACTGATGCCGGATATAGCTCAAATGACGGCAAACAAAGTAAATATAATTTAGAAAAGATTGAAAATTGCTCAGAGTCGGCAAAAGAGTTATACTGACAAGCATAGGCGGGAATTGGAATTTAAAGTAGGTGATCATGTGTTTTTGCGAATATTCCCGTGGAAGGGCATAATGAGATTCGGTAAGAAAGGAAAGTTAAGTCTGAGATATATCGGGCCATACGAGATTTTGGAACGGGTTGGTATGACAACTTATCGACTTACCCTACCACCAGAATTATCTAGATTACACGGCCTTTTTCACGTGTCAATGCTTAGGAAATATGTGCCGAATCCTTCGCATGTGTTGATTTCTCAACCAATCGAGTTGGAAGAAGATTTTACATACGTTGAGGAGCTAGTCCAGATTTTGAGTCGTGAAGATCAGGTGTTGCGAACGAAAACAATTCTGTTAGTAAAAGTGTTGTAGTGCAGTAACTCAGTAGAAGAAGCGATGTGGGAGCAAGAAGATGAGATGAGAGACAAATATCTGCACTTGCTAGATCAAGGTAACTAAAATTTTGGGACAAAATTTCTTTTAGGAGAGAAGGGTTGTAAGACCCTAACTTTTGCATACGCCTAATTTTAGTTGCATTCTAGAACATGTAGAAAATAACGGGGTAGATTGTATTAAATAAAATTCAATTTAAAATTTTAGGGGTTAATCCGCAATTTTTACAAAATCTAAGTTTTTGTTTTGGGTTTAAACAAAAACTTAAGATAATTAGGGGGAGATATATGTAATTAATCCTAAAATATTATAAAAAAATGAGTAATGGGGTATGAATACAACCCCATTACCTTGCATATATATATATAAATGCTATACATATATATATGCATGAGAATTGTGAAAACTTGAAAAGAAAAGAAAAGTAGAGAGAGGAAGAGCGTGGGTGTCGTGCTGTCAATCGGTCGGTTGGCATTTGGGTTGTTGGGTTGTCGGAGTGTGTGCAGGCGGTGGAGGGAGAGTGATCGGTGCTATTGTTGAACGACGGCGGGGGTAAACGCAGTCGTCCGACAAGTTGCAGGTGTGTGTGTGGGTGTTTGGTGATGTCACCGGTGTGTATGTGAGAGCGTGGGTAGATGTGGAGTCGCTGGCAGTGTGGGGGTATGTTCGTCCGAGGTGTGTGTGTGTGTGTGTGTGTGTTTCATCGTATACTGGTGGGTGGGTGTCATGTGAGAGTGTATGTAGGTGACCGTAGTCCAGCCGTGGTGTGTGGGAGTCGCTGGAGTTGGTGGGAGAGAAAGAAACGGTCGTCTGAAAGTTGAAGTAGAAACTAGAAACAGGAAGAAGACGACCGTCACTGTAGTGGTGAGATCCATTGCCGCAGCGGTAAGCTTCTGCGTGCAAAACTTCTGTTGTATCGCCACAGCGGTGAGACCATCGCCACGGCGGTGAAGACCTGCGCAGAAAACAATGAACTTAATAATTCGTAAAAAGGGTAAAATTTCGACCGATTTCTAATTTTGTTAAAAATTGAATTTTTAGCATTAAAATTTCCGTAACTGTTAAAAATTAATAATCGTGACAATAGTAATGTTTACAACTGTTAATTTTAAGAATATTGTATAGTAAATATTGTGCAGTAAATCTTAATGTCGTAAATTGGGGTAAATAGTAATTTTACATAATCAAATTTGGGGAATAGGGAATTTCATAATTTAGGGTCATCCATTGCATAGTAGGGTTGTTTAAAATAAAATATTAATTTAGGCCCTATCGTTATTAGGTTCGCATGTGCCAGCGTCCCAATAGATTTTGAACATCGGTATTTTTGCAGTGCAGAAAACGAGGTGAGTGTACTATCTTCTATATAAATTTACAAATCTTATTTTTGTATAAATTGTAGAAAATGTGTTTATTTTAAATGGACGATTTTGCAACTTATATGGATCAAGTCAGTTTTAAAGGTAGAAAATGATTTTTGGATCAAGTTGGTTTTAAAGGTGGAAAAATAATTTTTGGATCAAGTCGGTTGTTAAGGTAAAGAGTGATGTTTGGTCCGACTATGCCATAGTTTCTTCTCATTAGGCAGGTATGACCTATGAGATGTGGATTTTCTTCTCGTTAGGCAAGTATGACCTACGAGATGTGGATTTTCTTCTCATTAGGCGGGTATAATCTACAAGATGTGGATTTTATTCTCGTCAAGAGGATATGTCCTGCGAGATGTGGATTACCTGCTAAGCAAAGTCCTACAGGGTGGTTTGAACCGTCAGGAGTGCAAACCTTGTGGGTGGTACGGTACCGTTGTAACTCCCGATCGTGAGGTAAAAACGATTCTATGGCTAATAAGAGAGGATGTAGGAAGTATTTTATATTATGTTGAAATGTTTGGATTGGTTGGTTTAAAATACTTGGACTGGTTGATTTAAAATATTTGGATGGGCTGATTTAAAATATTTGGATTGGTTAGCTTAAAATATTTGTATTGGGTGTTTTAAATGTATTATTTCTTTACATTGGTGGCAGTTGGAAATTGGTTTCAAATATGGTATGCGATGTACGGCATTATCTTCATAGTATTTCATTTCATTGGTGGCAGTGGAACTGGATTTTTAACCGGGTATGTGACTATAAAATATTATATTTTGAAATGTGGTATTTAACATTTGTGCTTGATCCATTAAATGTTTTTTTTATTATGAAGACAGTACACCAATAAAAAAAATTAGTTTCAGGTACCGCGGCCAGGAGTTGGTCCACTACTGACACTAGGTAGAGTCTGGTGGTAGGGTCATTTTAGAAGTGAGACGATTAGATGTGAATCGTGGAAGGTTCAGGTATTTTGGAAAAAAATAATACTAATAATAATAACATTTACAATAGCGCGTGTATTTATGTGAATCTGTATGTATTTAGTTGATTGGACAGGTAGCATCATGTCGACGTCACGCCCGGCCTCGAGTGACGGGTGGCCAGGGTAGGGTGTAACAGCCACTCTTGAAAGAGCCTTCTCAAATCACACCTCTGAAACTACCGCCTTTGAGAGTGAAGCACCAAAAGAGATAATCAATTAAATTAAATTAATAATTAATTTTTTTATTTATTTTAAATGTGATTTATTTTTTTATATTCCAGTGTATAAATCTTGTGATTTTAATATCTGATTCCTTCAAGTGGAATCAGAGCTAACAAAAAATAAATTAATTTTTATTATGCTTTATGAAATTTTGGATCTTAGTAATATTTGATGAATTATTGTTTTTTTAGTTCTTTTCAAAAACAATATCTATAACATGTAAATCTAAAAAAGATTTTTAATTAATTTTATTAAAAAAATGAAAAATAGGAAATGGTGTAGACACTGTATTTTCTCCCGCCTAGTCAGTTTTGAATCAAGTATAAGTTCAGATAAATTTTAAACTCAGGTTTAAAGGTAATGAATTCTTACTTGAGATCACATGATACAAAATACAAAAACAACAAAAAAAAAATAACAGAAACGCAAAAATGATGAATTTGACAAAATATAGCTAAGTAAAAGTTTCGGGTCAAAATCGAAATTTCTATGATTTAAGGAGGTCTAAAATGACTTTAATAAGGTTTGATTTTTATCAAATCATATTTATTATATATAAATCTTAGTCACTACCCTTAAATCATAGGACATTTCAAACAATTAACTCAGCTACCCCACCCCGACTTTGAAACATTTACTTTTCACTGAATCTTGTAAAATTTAACACCAAAAACAATTCTTTCTCTCATGCATATCACATCATACACTACCAAGAAATAATCAAAGACACCTTAATCAAGATTTGGAAAGGTCATGACAAAGCCCAAAATCACAAGGTGATTTAAGGTTTGGGCTTGACCTGGATTTTTACCAAATTCAAGTAGTCTAAACAAACGACCCTAGGCCCAAGCAATCAAGGGGACTAGCCATCATTTAAAGTCCACAAACCAATCCTTTTAGAGACCAATGAGCCTTTCTAGAAGTTACCTACCAATTGGCAAAGGAATAGGACAAGACACTTAGGGAACAACCAACCGTTATCAAAACTAAACCAATTTGGTTCGCCACCTAAGTAAGGCATTCAATGAGAATTGAATATCCATCCCATCAAGCATTAAATGCTTGGGATTACATGTCAAGACCACATTTAAGGCATCTAGATATTTTAAGAAAAATATCTTAGGAACCAACCGAAAACCTTGAATTGTGACGACCCGTTATTGAAACTTAACTAAAAGAGTAGCCTCCAAGCAAAGAATTTAATGCACATCCCATCAAGAATTAAATGCTTGGGATGAAATGGAATGGTTAGGTTCAAATGATCTAGATATTTTTCACAAAAAATATCTAAGGGTAACTAGGCAATATGGAAACCAACCTACGGTTACAAGGAAAGTTCACATAATTCCATCCGAAATGAACCGAATGTGTGGCCTCCAAGTCATAACTTATCACTTTGCATTAAATGCAAAGTGACACATAAGGACTAGGTTCAATGCATCTTGGGAGAATTTATGACGACTAAACCGAAATAGTGGATCTAACCAGTATTTAGACCCCAAATCAAACAAGATCCATCCCATCAAGTCATAAATTCACCCTTGTGAAAGGAATGCCATTGGTGGAGAGGTAATGATTGGCAATCATTGGTAATGATTACCAAATCTTTGAGAATCGAGCCTTTTCCCCTAAAGTCGTTCTAAGCCAAATTAAACCAAGACAAGATAGCAAATCCCCTGGGCCAAACACCCCCCCAAGGAAGAGGCTGGTGTTTCTTGTGGATTGCCCAATGCGCAATCCACCAACCTATAAATATAGGGTTGGGGTTCTCATTTTCTCAAGTTTTGAAGGCCTAATTTCTCTCTTTAAACTCAAGCAACTCTCTCGGGTCCTAGGACTCTCAAGAGGATTTCTAAAAAAACACGTTGTTATTCTGCCAAAATCTAGTCGTGGAAGGTGTTCTTGAAGTTCTTGGAACAATAACGTCCAGGATCGACGATCACCGATCAACACCGAGCCAAAAGAAGCAAAGAGGAAATGAGTGTAGCTACTTAGGGACGATCACATACCCTGAGTAGGTTGTTGTTCTTGGGTTCTTGGTAAGGAACTCAAAGAATTGCAACTACCGATCAACCATCGTCCAACCATCGACCAAGAAGATTAATGAGAATAAGGTAAGCACTTAAGAAAGATCACATCCCCTAAGTAGGTATGTTACAATCAAACCCCCTATGATTCTTGGTTGATTTTGTGTATATTGCTTTGTATATGGTAGGATCATGTAAATAATACACTTACTTTCATGTTGTTAACACATAAAATCCATAAAATAATCAAACAAATCCTAAAAACAGCCATACAAGCTTTTGATTTTGTCAAGAATATCAAGCAAACACCTAATCTTAACTATAAAAATCAAATTTGGGTTAAATCATACAAAAAATCATTCCAAGCATCTCAAGAGCATTCAAAAACATACCAAGACATTCAAAAACGTTAAATTATCCAACCACGTGGTAAAAACACGTGAGGTTTCAAACAAAATAACTATTCACACCATGAGCTATACATAATCTATACGATACTCCCTAAGAACTTTGTATTTCTTTTCTTTTTTAGCTAAAAAAACACACACATGTATACATAAATACTTATATACTACACCAATAGACCCTTGTGGCTAAGAAATCGGGATAAAATGAGGGCCTCTATTCCTTCGGGGATATGTGTGATTCTTCTTCAGAAACCTTCCAATTTTCCTTAGTTACAAGTAGGACTGGCATAAATATATGGGTTTTTTTTAACTCACAACTCACACATAAACACTAAACTAATCAAAGAAAAGAGGTTTGTTTAAGGTTCTTGACAAAATCAAAGGGTTGTTAATCAGGTTGTTCACAACCAAAACTAACTAATAATCAACCAAAAGTTAACTAAACTAATTCAGATTTAACCAAAACCAACCCAACTTTTCAAATATTACATGACTGAACTACGTTTGACCTGATTTTTAGTAACCACCCAAAGTATGTAGGCAACCCATAAGGTTTTGGTTACCCCTTTAATATATAAACCCAGTTTTCAACGAGATAAAAATGAACTACGTTTGACCTGATCATTGGTAACCACCCAAAGTACGTAGGCAACCCATAAGGGTTCGGTCACACCTCTAACAATAAACCATACCCTTTGCCCTAACTAAAACGAACTACGTGATGATCTAATTCTCATTCGAGATACATAGGCAACCACCCACGTGCCGGTTCGGTCGCATATCCAAATAACTTAGTCTTAGTTTACATTTCATGTAGTATAACTTGCATATTTATATATCTATCTGTATATAAATTGTTATTGGGTCTCGCTAACTAGTTAGTTGTAGTCCTTACCTGCTTTCCATTAAATCATGTAAAAAATACATAATAAGGACAAAAATTTTAAAAAGGAAAGTTATTTTGTTTAGGTAAATCAAAGAAAACTGATTGGATAGTATTTAACAGAATATTTATTTAGACTGAGGTACCGTCTTCTGACAGGTGCCTTGGGGTGTCTAACACCTTCCCCGAGCATAACAACTCCCAAACTTAAAGAATATATCTGGTACATAAACCTATGGAAGTCAAAACACAGACCATTTCAAAAGAAAAAATGAATTTCCAAAATCCCGGTGACCAAGCACACCATTTAACCCCATGCTAAGTGACAACTCTATTTTTAACAAAAATCTCAGCCTAAGAATTTTTTTAAAATCGACACCTAGAAAAGCCCTTGAAAAACTATTTTAAAAAATGAACGGATTTGGAGGACTTAAAGAGGAAGGGATGCAACTTGGCTTCATCATCTTTCTGATTCTCTACTTCTTCTATTAATCGAAATCCGGGGTGCGTCAAATGGGAGAATTCAATGAAATGAATTTGTAGTAAAAACAACGACACCAATGGGAGTAGTTCAACACGGTGGTAACAACTATAAGGCCGCTGCTAAACAGCGGCGCAATGCCGATAGATGGGTGTTTCTACGGTATTGCAACCAATAGTGGTAGCGTGATGCCGCAACAATTTTTTTTGTCACGACGGTGTGGTTGGAGCAGCCCTAAATATTAAAGTCAAATCAACCTCACTCCAAACTGGTGTCGTGTTGCATTTAGAGACAAGAAAGAAGAGCACGACAATGGTAGTAAAGAGAAGGATTATTGTTTGTGCCAATGATTTAGGCCCGTTAAGGTAATGAAAGTTTAAAATTGAGGATGAGATGTGTTAGAATATTCTTGGTTTAAAAGGAAGAAACTTGTTTGATTCACAAAATTTTGATATCTTTGAGAAACTATTTCCCAGTAAACAAAGATCAACTCATCTAGGAACATAACTATCAGAAATTGCGATTGTTAACGTGGTTCCTGCATATCTCTTATTCATAGAAAACCCTAATTGGATAATCCATAAATTTGAAGAAACGTGTATACATAAAAAAATCACACAAAGAAAAAATAATTGTAAAATTACTTAAGAATCAAGGTTGAATCGTGTTGTTTTGCATTAAAAATGATACCAAGAAATTTAATCATGTTCCATTAAAAACTAAGATTGAACCAAATTTTGGGAGGATTTCGGAAACAAATAAATAAAAACTGAAACAAATCAAGCTAATAATGAGATCTAAAATCCAATCGGAAATCACTGAAAAAAAGACTTAAAATATCCTTTTCATATGAAAGTGACAGATAAAATTTGAGATCAATACCTGTTTTGTGTTGGATTTGAGGAGGATTTCTAGGAAAAAACAAATCAAGAAAATAATATATCTAAAATCCAACCAGAAATTGCTAGAAAAAGACACTGAAAAATCCATTTCTTAAGTTAAAATGATAGATAAAATTAGATATCAATACCTGTTTTATGGTAGATTTGAGAAGAAGTTTTGCCAAAAAAATAGAAACATATCAAGCAAATACTGAGATCTAAAACCTACTTTTAGATTAGAAATCAAAATATTAATCCCTAGCTAATATCTAAAACCCAAATCTAGAATTCACAAGCCAAATAGAGAGGGACAAAGAGGTAGAAAGGAAAGAGAATAAGATATTAACCCGAGATTATCATACCTTTGGTGATAAGAGGAAAAATTGAGAGACCTAGCCACCTAAGGCTTTACTGTTTTCAGTGAACATGTGATGAAATTTGCGAGAGCGAGAGATGCGAATTGTGTGATGGAGTGATTAAGGTAGAAAAATGAATTGTGTAATCAAGAAACGCAATAGTGGATAGCGGCTGAGAGAAACCCAGTGAAAGAGAAGGTAGTTGGCCAAATTGAACCCATATCTATCTAATTTGAACCAAGATCTAATCAAATCGTGGGCGATGGTAGTGGAGGTGTGCTTCAGGAGGGTGGTGTTGGATGTAAGCTCTATACTCAATCACGTAATCTTACATTTAAAACTTGTGACTGTAAAACCTTTCAATCTTAAGTATTAGTAAAAGATATTTATTGATATTATTCTTGCAATTATATTTTTATCGTT
Source organism: Eucommia ulmoides (assembly GCA_016647705.1). Taxonomy (NCBI): domain Eukaryota; kingdom Viridiplantae; phylum Streptophyta; class Magnoliopsida; order Garryales; family Eucommiaceae; genus Eucommia; species Eucommia ulmoides. The sequence goes on along the minus strand of CM028341.1, from coordinate 17,146,073 downwards.
CTAGACCTTGAATATTGAGTAGAATGCCTGGCTATTTAATGTGATTAAATAGAAGAAGACCAAATACATCTAGTATCTCGATATTTAATTGTTAAAAAAGGTCTTCAACAATCTAATCTAGCTTGATCTGATGTTATCTCTTTGAGAATGGTGAGTCTCAATCCATAAGTACGAGATACCAAAACATATGCAAAGGGACTTACTAAGTGGTAGTCAAAGACTTAACGTGACCATCCTTGATATACTACATAATAGTTTTACTCGAGTTAAAATAGGATGTTGGAGGTGTGATGTATTACGTGAATTTTTTTACGTGAGGTACTGTATACTATATGTATGAGTCGGTGTACTTTGATAATACTCTGTGTTTTCTAATCATGGGACTTTAAAGATATTCATTAGGAGTATTGGGAGATGCGTGGTAATATACGAGTATGTAAGAAAAGAACTATCACTCTTAACAAAAAGAGATACGACCCATGTGATTCAGTTTAATATAATTTACCCAAGCCTCTTGCTAGGGCATTGTGATAATTGGGTTGAGATTTCAGTTAGGTATCACAAGAAATTATATTATCAATTAAATACATATAATTGGACTAGAGTTTTTTACTTAACCATATCCTGTTGATCCTTTACAATGCACATATAGAAAGATCATGGAATACACAAATCACACCTAAGAGATCGTGCACACGTTTGGTATCTCGATATTCTAAATTGTTTCGAGTCGATATTTGATTGTTAAAAGGGATCTTCGACAATCTAGGTTATCTTGATCTGATATTATATCTTTGAGAATTATGAGTCTCAATCCATAAGTATGAGATACCAGAACATCTGCAAAGAGGCTTACTAAGTGGTAGTAAGAGATTTAACGTGATTATTGAATCCAAAGTTTTGATGAACAATTAAGAATTGATGTTTTTTGTGGAACTAATGATTTTATCAAGTGTTTCAGATTTATAAGTTCCATGCATGTGATTAAGAAAATGACCTCATGTAGAAAACATAAAGGGTGTAAGATGGACGCAATGAAGATATGAAAAGTTTTGAAGATCTTGAAGAAAAATCTACTTATAAACTTTTAATGCAACCCGAATTAGGATCACACACAACACTTTAAATAAGTTATTTTTATGTGTGTCTTGATATAAAATGATAGAGTTTAAGATCCTAATTTAAGATATTGAATATGGTCCTTATATGAAATAAATTTGATAGTTAACCTAAATAGAAAACATGTTTTAAAGTATAAAAGTGAAGTATTCTGGTCAAATCGGTCAACCGAGAAAAGCAATAGGTCAACCAAATTAAATAATGAGTTTTAAAGCTGAAATGAGGTGTTATTAATCCAATCAGTTAACCAAATTAAAGAGGTCGGTTAACCGTTTGAAACAATGGCTGAATTGGCGAAGGAAGTGAACACACTGATCTAATCGGTCAACCGAATGAAATGGGTCGGTAGGTAAATTGATGAGAAATTGGAACAACCTAAACCAATTAGTTAACCAATTAGAGACAGTCGGTTAACCGACTGGCTTGAAACTAGCCTGAAGGTAACAACTGTATTTCAGTTCTGGACAAGTCGGTCAACTGACCTGTGGGACTCGGTCAACCGACTGAGGCAGTTGGAAAATTGAGAGATTTGGTCTCTTGGTAAAAAACTATATGTTTTTTAGAATTCTAAGGGAGAGGTTTGGGGGATTTGAACGTAATTGAGATATTATCTACCTATTCCATTATCCCTATTGATTTGGTCCATATACTTTGAGATTCTCCTAATTTAAATGGATTAATACTTTCTATCCCTATTGTTTTAAATTGAGAATAATTTTGTAAACTTTCTATCTCTAAGAGTGTCTTTTACAAGCATATCTTTGAAAAACTAGCCGTTAGAGGGCTTGATATTTGTCTATTAATATAGACCTATAGGAATTGAGATCAACACATCAAGAACAATCAGTTCAAGCTATTCTAAGAGTTATATTTTCGTTGAGGATTTTGTGAGAAATTTATTCTACGTTCTTGATCTAAAGCACTTGTGGTTTGGCATCACCGACTTATTTTCTATTGCGATACTATCATTATCTTTAGTGCTTCCTGGTGAGATATTTCCAAACTTTGTTATTTACTTTGAAATTATATTATTATTGCTTGCTTGGTTTAAGATTGTTTAGAAAATCGTTTTAAACTTAAAAGCCTAAAAATCTTTTTAAATAATTTTATTTGATTATTTGATTACGTGCTTAAATTGTGCTATCCATTCTATTTTTTTAATCAAATTTTATTTGTCTCACATTGTATTTATTACGTAGTAATTATTCAAGACATTAATCGAGTATATTTGTATTGAGGTGGTAGAAGCTCCTTATGGGAAGAAGTTTACATTTTTATTTTTTTTTTGTATTTGTGAGTTTTGAGCGGATTAAATATGTTTGGGATGATGTCTAGTTAGGGTAGTTAGGTTTCGATCTTTTTCTTGTGGAAAAAATTAGGGTTTAATCTTTATTCTGTAAAAATGTTAGATTATTCTTTTCCCTTGAAAAGAATTAGGTTTTGATTCTTCTGGTAATTGAATTGTATTTTTGAGTGAATTATAAAGGTTCATCTTTCTCTGTGAAAATGATAAGTGAGAGAGCGTTAGGTTAATCTTTGGGCTGGTAAAAAGATAGGGTTCATCTTTAGCCTGAAAAAAAGAGTAATTTGTAAAGGTTGATTTTGTACTTGTGAAAGAATCATTGTAAAGGTTTAGTTCCTACCTAGTAAAGGGAATGAAAGAGGTTTAGTGAATTGCGAATCTCTGTAGAGCTCGAGGGAGTGGACGTAGGCAAGACTAGCTTGACTGAACCAGGATATATCGTTGTGTGCTACATTACTTATTTTTCATTATATTGTGTTTGAGTATGCACTCAGTATTAAACATATATCCGCTGTGTGACTAAGATAATAATTAATTTAGGGTATGTTTGGTTGGAAGGGTGGGAAAGAAAAATGAAAAGGGAAATGAAAAAGATTTTTTTTTATCCTTTATAGAGGGAAAATCATTTTCCTTAGTATGTTTGATTTGAGGGATATAGAAGGAGGAGAAATAATATTTTGTGTGTATTAAAAAAAAGTAATATATTTTTTGCTTAATTTACTATTTTACCCTTAGTATAAATGAAATAGGCATTTGTTATATAAAATAAAAAGGTAAAATAGTAATTTTGAACTTTTTCCCCCTCTGACTTTTCATTTTCACCTCCATTTTGGGGGGTGAAAAAAATAGTGGCGGGAACACTTTTTTTTTCTCTCCATTTTCTTTTTTCTTTTCATTTTTCTCTCATACCAAACATAAAAGGGGAAAATATATATCATTTCACCTCCTATTTCTCTTTCCCTTTTCCTCTCATACCAAACAATGCCTTGAGAAAAATGATTATTTGATATTAAGTGTTTAAAGAAATTAATTGTTTAAATTTTGTAACTACCCAATCCACCCCCTTCTTGGGTAGCTCTTTGGGCCAACAGTGATCATCCTTGATATACTACATGGTAGTTTTGCTCGAGTCAAAATAGGATGTTTGAGGTGTGATGCATTATGTGAACCTTTTTACTTGAGGTACTGTATATTATATGTATGAGTTGATATACTTTGATAATACTTCATGTTTTCTAACCATGGGACTTTAAAGGTATTCATTGGGTGTATTGGGACATGCGTGGTAATATACGAGTATGCAAGAAGAGAATTATCACTCTTAACAAAAAGAGACACGGCCCATGTGATTTGGTTTAATATAATTCACCCAAGCCTCTCGCTAGAGTAGTATGATGATTGGGATGAGCTTCCAGTCAAATATCACAAGGAATTATATTATCAATTAAATACATGTAATTGGACTAGGGTTTTTGACTTAACCATATCTTGTTGGCCATTTACAGTGCACATATAGAGAGATCGTGGAATATATATATCACACCTAAGTGGGTTCTCTTGGTTAAATTCCTACCAACTGGACATGGCTGTGAAACTGGAGATGTCATTAATGATAATAAGATAAAAGTCTTAATGGGAAAATATTTTTCTTCTAAAAGGTCAAAATTAGAATTGTTCCAATTTCTATTACTTAATTGATTAGTGAAGTAATTAATTAATAAAAAAAATTCACCACCCAACTTTTGGTATGAAAACACAAATAGGGTTGAGGTTAAAAGAGTTCTTGAAAAAGGAATAGACAACAATATTGAATATAAGAAGTTCAAGGGCCAAAGTATAATTAGCGAAATAAGAGGTGCATGGTTTTGAATGTATTAATAAAGAGAGAATTAGGGGTCCAAGCCTTGTGGTTGTCCCACTCATCTCTGTTTTCTCTCAGCTTTCTTTATTTGTGAGATATGTTTCCTAATCTGCACCACTTGTTTTGAATCTATCTCTTAGATTCAAAATCAAATCTATTTTAGAGTCTTAATATTAGATTTGATCTTAGAAATCTTAAGAACACTTATCATTTTAGAGATTCTCTATGTGGATACTGTTAAAGGCAAGATACATGTGTCACTTCTAAGAAAATCAACTTCCTATAGCCATTTGTACATATTTTTTGTGTTCAGACACTCTTGGAAGAGCCTATACTCAGATCACTCCTTAGAAAGTATTGGTTTTGAGGTTGAAGCACTAGAAGAGGTATATTTAAAATATATATATATATATTACATGTCTTTATTGTTTTAATATTAATACAGTTAGCTCTGCTTAAGGTAATTTGATATTATGTTTAGATTTAATTTTTTATATTTCCTTGTGTAAATCTAATAATTTCAATATCGAATCCCCTTATAGGTGGGTGGTGGTTGTGTCGAGATAGAGGGTGGAACTTGAGCTGCCGACAATGATAACGATGGATCATGAGTATGGTTGCGTGAGAGAGAACATGAAAGGTACCAAGTAGCTTGAGGGAGAAAAACAAAGAGTGAGAGAAGAGAGAATGAAAGAAGCAGTTGATCGTTCAAATTCAATACCCACATCTAAGCACAAACTATTATAATATAAAGTGCTTAAGTAAGAATGTCGAACCACAATGATTGAATTCTAACTATTCATTTTTAATCTTATTTTTCTTAAATGGAATGATATTATTAAGGTTGGTTTTGGATATTTTTAATTAAATTGTAGAAAATTATTTAATTGTGATAATATATATATATATATATATATATATATATATAAAGGCTCGGGTTAAGGACATGTATAAATTCATCAATTTATCTCGTAAGTTTCAATTTTATTCCTTTTGGTTCGGTGTGTAATTAAGTAATATTAACTACAGACTAATATTACTGCGAAAAATAAATCGACCACTTAATTAGGAAAACTATCTTCACGATTCAATTCCTACGTTAACTAGTTAATCTAAAATAAATTAATCGTTCAGCATAATTTATCCAATTAAATCGTATCGATACTAATAAAACTGGTTGTAAAATTGTTATATCTAAATCACAATATTAAATCTAACATTATAAATATGAATAAATTAAGATATAAATTTCTACAAGATTATTTGGAACACAAATTCATTCAAACATATATTTAGAACAGAAATCATTATTTTACAATCTTTAGGGAAGTCAACGGTCCGGGTTCGGCTCGGTTTCATACAAAACAAAAATCAAAATTGTTTAACATATATAAAACCAAAATCAAAACTGTCAGTTTTTTTTAAACGGTTTTAAAACCAGACCATTTAATTTTAACTAATATCAAAACCAAAACCGCAAAATCATTTTTGATTTTTAAATTTTATAAAAAACCAAAACCAAAAGGGTGGATCATTATTTCTTATATATGAACAAAAACATAACTAAAATATAAAACATAAATTCCAAAAACAAAAACCAAACCACAAAACTATTAATTGTAAATGTTGACCTAGTGAGCTACCCAAGAAGGGGGTGAATTGGGTAATTATAAAAAATTTAAGCAATTTAAATCTTTTAACACTTAATTTAACAAATAAATAATTTATCCTAAATTAATTATTATCTTCATTACACAGTGGATAAGTGTTTAAATCTAGGTGCACACCCAAACAAAATATAAAGAAAGTAAACAATACAACACACCAAGATATATTCTAATTCGGCAAACTAGCCTTGCCTAATCCAGTCTCCCGAGCTCCACGGAGATTCACACCCTCTAAAACCCTGATTCCTTTAACGGTAGGAACCAAACCCTTACAACGATTTTTTTCCCAAGTTCAGAATCAACCTTTACAATTATCTTTTCACAGGCTAAGGAATAACTTTATCTTTTTACAGGCTAAAAACTAACCTAATTCTATTACAGAAAGAATCACAGGTTAATCTTTTTAACAAGCTTAAGTTTAAACCTCACCACACTCACAAATGTCCATTTTCCAGGTAAGGATTGAACATTTACAAATCACTCAAAATTAATTCTATTCAGGAAGAATCAAAACCTAATTCTTTTTAAGGAAAAATAATAACCTAACCTTTTTATACCTTAGGCAAAGATAAAAATTCAACATTTTTTCCCCAAAAAGATTGAAACCCAAGTTATCCTGACTAGATAAAGCCCCAACCATATCTAATCCGCACAAACTCACTAATATAAAAATAATGAGTTTCTTCTCACTCAAAACTTCTACCACCTCAAAAAAATTATACTCGATTAATGTCTCGAAATCTACTACGTGATAGAATTTAAGTGAAGAATTTAATATCTGATTATAACAAGTATGGGTATCACAAAATTAAGCATGTAATAAGATAATATCACAAAATCGTTTTAGAAAGAATTTTTATGCTCTTAAGTTTAAAAATGATTTTTCAAAGATCTAAAATCCAAGTAATAAACAATAACAATAACTCAAATTTTAGCACAATAATTTGGAAAGATCTCACCAGGAAAATACCGAAAGAATAGAATCAAAATTGCAACACAACATAGATTAGTGACGCCAACTCAACAACACTTTAGCTCAAGAACTTCTCACACAAATAATCTTACGAATGATCTCTCGAATAAATCTAAGAATAATATCTCTTAGAAAATCTTAGGAACTTGAAAGTTCTTGATGTGATTATCTTATTAGATCTCAAATTCACAATTCTATTTAAACTGATTTGAAACAAGCCCTCCAATGGTTAGTTTTCACAAGATAAGCTTTAAAGTGCACCTATAGACCCCATATATTATAACCATTCAATCCTGGTATAATTCTCTTAAAAACATATGTTAAATCTCTTAATTAAGTTCACAAATTATTTCTTAAACTTCAATCACAAAGATAAGAAATATTTAATTGCTAAAATTGAGAGAATCTATAATTATACGTACCATATCAATAGAGAGATTAAAATAGATGTGTCATATCTTAATATATTCAAATCCCCCAAATATCTCCGTTAGATTTGCCAAAAACGACTAGTAACGGCTAGTTTTTGACTGAAATCCTAAAATCCTTGAAATCTCAACTGACACAGTCAGTTGACCGATCCATGCCCAATCGGTTGACCGAACGATACAGCGTGTGACATAGGCTAAACCTCAAAAGCCAGTCGATTGATCAAATATCCCTCTGTCGGTTGATCGATTGATTCAGTTTACATTTCTAAGCCAAAATCAAGTCACGGTAGGTTGACCGATTGATTCAGAGAGTTTCACTTAGTCAATCGGTTGATTGATCTCTCCTGGTCAGTTTACCAATCGATACAGAGAGTTACCATTTTCCAACCCATAGCCATTCGGTTGACCGAACCTCTATTGGTTGGTTGACTGAATAATGCTAGAAGCTCTCTTTCTCAACTTATTTCAACTCCAAACTTCATCGTTTAATCCCGTTAACTGATTGTTTTTCTTGATTAATACAATTGACACTAATATTTAATTTTAAACACTAATCTCACTTAGGTCAATTTTTATTTTTTCAATTTCACATTGGAGCAAATATTTGAACACTAATTAGGATCCTAAACTTTATCAAATTAAACACACAAAAATATAATTAAGCAATTTGTGTCGTATGTGATCCTAATTCGAGATACATTAAGAGTATAAGAGTATTTGAGTTGTTTTCATCTAATTTCTTCAGAATCTTTAATACTCTTTATTTCTTTAATGTCCATCTTTGCATTCTTGATAATTTCTTTATGATTCAATCTTTAATTAGAACTCTTATACATAAATACTCAACAAACACATTAGTTTCACAAAAAATATCAACCCTTAATTGTCCATCAAAACCTCGGGATCAACAGTAAATATTCTTCAAATCAGACAGTCTTCAAAATAATTATAACCAATTGCATAAAAACATTCTTCAAATTATAGCAGCCGATCACCTATAAGCATATATATATACTAGGGTTAAAGTGTAAAAGGGTTGAAAGTGTAAATAAATTTAAAAAAAGAGATTAAGTTACTATCCCACAACCAAAACCGAAACCAAAACCAAAACAAAAACCGCTTTGGTTGGTAAATTTAAAACCAAAACCAAAACCATTTAATCGGTTTCAACCCGGACCATTCGGTTTGGTTTCTCTTGGTTACCTGTCGGTTCGGGTTTTTTTTTTTTTTTGCCATCCCTAACAATCTTACACACATTAGAACAATAGATAATTTAATAACAATGAAATTACATAGATAAATTAGAGAAAATAATACAACCCTAACCCGATTGAGAGAACTTAGCCGCTCATTGAGATGCCAAAGACCATCATTTTTCCCCTCAAGTCTTCAAGTCTTTAATGGAGTTTTGTGTAAAAAAAAATTACAAAAAAAAAAATAATCAAGTGGGAAAAAATCAAACCAACCGAGAAATTTTTTTTAGATGAACAGAAAAAGAGAAATGAAAAAAAAAATGAATTCCTTCCCAAACCTTATGTTTAATTCCATCTTCAATGCATTCAATGGCCATAATGGTCATTAAATGAACAGTGTAATGATTCCAAGGAGCAATTATAGACCTGGGTCACGCGTAATGCGTGTGCACTTGGGCCTATCTGGCCCATGTTTGATTTGCAGCTAGGCTGGATTCGCGGGTTAGATCAGTTCTATAATGGCCTGGTTTTCCAAGGCCACCACGTGATTTTTTCCTTTGGAGAATTAACACTAAAATCGATTGACCCAAATTTTATTTTATAAAATCGGATAAATTTTACAACAACGGCGATAATTTTAGTTGTCGATTTTACAATGGTAAATAATAAATATAATCATTACAATTTAAATACAACCGAATAATAAATAATTTATTTATCGTAAATCCAAGAAATTTTACAAACAACGGCGACAGTTATAATTATCGATGACGATAATTTTACTAAATAATCAATAATTTAATTAATAAAATCTAATAAATCTTACATACGATGACGATAATTAGAATTATCGAATTTTTTAGTCGATTTTTTTTTTTTTTTTTTTTTATAATTGTAAATAATAAATGCAATTATTACAATAGAATTTCAACTAAAATTTAAGTCGTTGTTTTCCTCTTGCCGACCCTGCAATAAAGACTGTGAGGTTGTGAGCCAACGCTCAGTAGAATTTCAACCCCTTTGATCCGTACATTTAATTAATGCTACTAATAAAATACATAGGTATGATTTTCACATAATTATCATTATTTCATGAAAATTAACCGTTAAAAATCTACAATAATAATAACATAAATCACACAATAAAGAAATTAAATATATATATTAAAAGAGTCAGAAATTCTACCTGAAATCTGAAGCCGAAATCCGAATCGAAGATATGCAAAATATATACTTCCGATGACTTTAATATACATATCATATCTATATACATGTATAAGCTTAATACCTATATACTGAAGTTTCGAAGTTTCCTTCACCTCCCTTTTTCCTCTTTGTAATTATACAATATTTATATAATATATAGGTCCATCCAATTTTCCCCTTTTCCACCGCCACTTTCATTTTTATCCTTTTTTAGGTGTGTAATGTAATGAGGTAGAGTTTGTGGATACCAATTTCCCCCCTCCCCCCCCCCCCCCCCCCCCCCCCTTTTTTTTTTTATGTGTGTGTGGACATAAACAATTACTTAATTGTTATGTTTTAAGAAATTGCATTTAGCACCCATAATTATAAAATAATTCATATTCAATCTAATAATTACACTTATTTTCTTAAAATTATCAAATATTTATTATAAATTTTTCACAATATACAAAACAATCCAAAAATATTAACCTTATATAAAATAATATTTTCAGAAATATAAATTTAACATTTAACTCCAAATTTTTTAAAGTATATATGTACACCACAAATTTAAAAAATCATCTCCAAACATATTAAACTTATATAAAATAATATTTTTTAAAATATAAATTTTCGGGGTATTACAAGTTCAGTTTGCGGATCATGTCTTTTTTTCCATTTTGATATTTTTTCAACTATTTTTTCCCATTCTTTTTTCCCCGGTATTTTTTTTGGGGTTATACCTACAAAAATAATAAATTATTTTATTACTAATTAAATTTAATAGAAAGACTAGCAAAATTATAGATTTAGGGCAAAAATTTAGTACAAAATTGAAAACGATTAGTGCCCAACCCTAATTTCTCTTAAAATCTTATTTAAATTTAATCTAATAGTGAAGTTGATGGATCTTTTATAAATGAGTTTATATTATTGTATTGATTTTAAAGTTTTTCTTCCATAAATCGTATTTTTAAACCAAACAACTTTTTCACACCCACACACTTAAAATATTGTTCAAAACTCCTATTTTTTTTTTTAAAAAAAAAACTCTGCACAGACTCCTATATATCGTTGCCAGCCGTCGTCGTCGTCTTTCTATCCTTCATTCCCGCTCGTTCTTGTCGCCGTCGTCTTTGTTTCCAATATTTGGTCATTCTCGTCGCCATCGTCTCCATTCCTAATTCAGTCTCAACCGTGTCTCTCTCTTATTCTCTTCACAATCGTCTCTCTCTCTCTCCCATATCTGGCCTTTGTGGGCAGATCTTGAACAATATATGGTTGCGACGACCAGATCGCTGGCGAATACCAAGATTTGGCCGTTGTGCCCAAATCTAGACTGTCACCGACTAGATCTTGGTCTTTGTCAGCCAGATCTAGCTGGCGACGGTAGCGATAGAGAGAGACATATCGAGCGAGCAAGCGAGAGATAGAGATTGATCGAGTGAGAGAGAGAGAGAAAAATCCATTTGTGATGTTGTTCGAAGGGGTGGCGGTGCAGTCTCCAGCGACTTGGTGTAGTTGAACGGCTGTGTGTGGAGTTGCAGTTCTTTATTGAGGTCCGGCTACCATCAACAAGTTTGTGTGTGTGAGAGAGAATGATAGAGATAAAATAGAAAGAGAATTCGAGGTTAACGTTTTGTGAATTTTAACTTTGATTTTTTTTAGTGGATTTCCACTTTTTTTTTTTTTTTTTTAATTTTTAATTTATTTTTAATTTTTATTATTATTATTATTATTATTATTATTATTATTATTATTATTTTTTTTTTTTTTTTTTTTATGGATTTCCACTTAAAGTTTTAAGTGGATTTCTATAAATTTTTCAGTGGAATATAATTGAAAATTAATATTCAATAGAATTTTTTGATTTTTGAATTCAATGGATTTGGGTTCTTATTCATGAGAATGTAGTAAGGTGGTGACTTGGTTGATAATGGTTCAATTTTTGAATGTTTTGGTTGAGAACCTAAATTATTGGGTTCTATAATTTGTAGTGGAATTTCACTTGATTTTTTTTTAGTAGATTTCCACTTGATTTATATAGTGGATTTCTACGTGGATTAATGTAAGTGATTTTTAGGGGTATTTATGGTATTTTTTTTAAATATTTACATATTTGGAATAAAAAATAAAATTTAGTTAAATTTATATTAGAAAATGAACTTAAGTGGATATTGTCTTAAGTTACCAAGCAGTTCTTCCTCCGATCTTTACCTTTTCCAAATTAAGTAAAATGTAAATAAGGGTATTTATGACATTTTAAAAAAAATTGTAAATTTTAATAAAAAATAAAATTAATAAAATTATTTATTAAAAAATAAAATATCAGAAGAATTTTAAAACTTAAGTGAAATTTTAAAAATTAAGTAAAATTTGTGTATATAAAGAATCACAACATTAATATTATAAATGTATTGATTGTCTAATTTTAACCGTTCTTAAAAATTTATTTTTTACATTTTTTGAACTCTTGACGAATAAAACCTTCATTTATTGAATTGAGGGCTTATTTTTCAGCACATAACCAGCAAGTTTTTAAAACCAACAAAATTTCGAGACGCGCTCTTAACATTACAGATCATGGACTGCAGGCGCTAAAGACGGTGTCATCGCGGTCTCAGTCGCAAGTACAATCCTGTTTCCCAGTTTCGTTCAAATTTTGGCCGTTGGCGCGGTTTTTGTGGAGGTTATGGGATTCGATTAGCTTCCCTAGGGCTTTTTACTAATTACTTCCAAGGTAACATATAATTAATTCCATTTCTATAAATTCGTATAGTAATTACGTTGGTGACTCTACACTAGTCGATTGAATTCACTCATGTGCTCTGTACTGATTCTATACTCGTATAATAGGTTTTTGTTCATTTGATGAAGCTCGTTCTTTGATTGACTCTGCCATTTGTTCGTTATTCTTATTGCGAAAAACTGTGAAAAAGTGAAATGCAAGGACGTTCTTTAGAAATTCCTGCACCAGCAATTCAGAAACCCATTCACGCCCTTAAACATTTTCCTTTTTCATTTTACATTGTATTCTAGTTTTATGCTTTCGACTTGTGTATTTTGCTGTGTATGAATTTGTACTCACCTATCTAGTTAAAATGTTAAAAATTAAGCCCTTATGGAAACTACGGGAGTTATTTTCATATTCTATTGGCTCACATTTTTTTAGTATTTGGAGCAGTTGGGTTTAAAATTCTCTATTGATCCTCTGTTGGTCGGGGAAAGTAAGAAGTGTGAAGAAACAAAATTTTTGACAATTTGTTGTTTGGTTTCTTAAAATTTTGGTTTTAGAAATATCATTGTTTACTATAGCCATTTGAATTGCATTGTGTTCATCCAGTTCTATTCATTTTTCCCATTTGTTACAAAGACTCTGCAAACAGCCTAACTGCCATTGTTGTGGTAACATTAATCGATACTTTCATTTTTCGGTTCATTTTGAACTGATATCATCTTATTGCCTTTTTCCCCTTGAAAGGACATATATAATTATAACTTTAAATGATTGCATAACTTCAAGAGAGTATGCATGCCTTGTTTTATTTTTCGTTTCCATTTTCCGAGAAATTTTACTTATTTTGCACCCATACTTGTGTTTCTTTGTGTTCATCTAAAGCTTTTGTCATCATGGATGACAATGACGTTGGTTGTGACAAAGTCATTGCGGAACTGATTGAAATGGGATTCAAATTTTCCAATGTTAAAGAAGCCATAAAAGCAGTGGGTCCATCATTGGATGATGCAATTGAGTTTATCTTGAATGGATCTTGCATAAAAAGTACAGGTGCAGCAAGTAGTTCGAAATGTTCTACCAGTAGCACAAAAGCAATGGGCAGAAGAGCTTCCACAAAATCTTTTGGTCGAATACGACAGTTAAGCATAATGGAACGTCTCCGTCCAGAGGGCACTCCTAAAAGAGCCAAGATAACAGCAGAATGTGATATATTAGTATCTGGACCCGAGGTCTTGTCCAGGCCATTAGAAAAACCAAATGAACTTCCTTCTGTCACAGGTTCTAGTGTGAAAGCCACTCCAGATATGCTAATAATTCCAAGTCATTGCAAGGAAGAGGATGTTGGACCAGATTGGGAAGCGAAAAGCAATAATTTGCTGCACAAGCATTTTGGATATTCATCTTTGAAGGCTTTCCAAAAGGAAGCGCTAGCTGCGTGGCTAGCCCACCAAGATTGCCTTGTTCTTGCCGCGACAGGATCTGGTATCTATGTTGCTTAGTTGCATCTGTCCTTCCATACATTGTATTACCCTGTTATTTTTTCTCAAAATATTACCTGTCTGTAGGAAAGTCCTTGTGTTTTCAGATTCCAGCATTACTAACAGGGAAGGTTGTGGTTGTGATTTCACCCTTGATAAGCTTGATGCATGATCAGTGCTTTAGACTAGCCAAACATGGGGTGTCAGCTTGCTTTCTTGGATCTGGGCAAACTGACCGTAGTGTTGAAGAAAAGGCGATGAGAGGGATGTATGACATTATATATGTCTGTCCAGAGACAATCTTAAGGTCAAAGACTTGTATTCAATTCTGAGGTTTTGGGGGGTTACCTACATTTTTTTGACTCATAAAGACTCATGCCATCCCCTGCAGATTAATTAAAGCACTTCAGGGTCTTGCTGGAGGTCGTGGAATCGCATTATTTGCCATTGATGAAGTCCACTGTGTTTCTAAGTGGGGTCATGATTTTCGACCTGACTACAGGTTCGTATATGCTAGACATACTTGGCTGTTTTGCCTCTCATATACCTTTTTTTTTTAGTTTCTGTCGTTTATCTAAGTAGTTAAGGCATATTAGCAATTATATCTCTAACTGTAATGCCTAAAGTAATAAACTGAGTGCTTGAGGATAGAATTGTGATGTATTCAATTCAATACTTGTGCTACTTGTGTACCAATTAGATACGATCAAATAATTGCCCATAGACCCATAGAGAGTTAGTGTAATTGGTCTACATGGGTAACGATTGTGGATAGTGGGACGGGGTTTGTTGGTTAGGGGACCCAGCTGCTGAACGATTGGAGGAGAGGACAACTAGAGTGCAACATGACCTACGATCTCGTTTACGAGGATAAACCGTGAGTAGCCATTTAGTGTGAAAATAGATTTTGCAACCACTGACATCCACAACAGACGAGGTGTATGCCTTGTATTATTATTACCGTACTGTGAAGGTTATTTCAGGAGGCCTTCACAGACTAATCGACCCTAAATTTAAGACCAACCCTCCTTCCAACTTGGTGCAAGTTGAATGGATGCGAGTCTGCGACTTTCCTGTTGCAACCATTAACTTATGGGGTAGAGAAATACAATTTGGATCAGAGGACGTGGCTTTGTTTATATAGGTGTTCCCTTCTGCGAGGGCACATCTTCACTGATATAGAAACATATATGTTTATAGGGTTAGCCTTGGCGTAATGGTAAAGGTTGCTCTATTGTGACTTTGAGGTCTTAGGTTCAAATCTTAATAACAACCTCTTTGTATATAGGGATAAGATTGCATACATATGATCCTCCCGAGACCCCACAAATGGGGGTAGCTTTTGTGTAGTGGGCTGTCCTTTTATATATATTATTGTCTGTGTTATGTGTGTGCATTATTTATTTTTTAATATAAGAAATTATTGTATTTTTTGATGAACATTATAACGGTAGTCTAAATAAGAAAAAGAGAGTGTAGGTAGTTACTGTCGCACACAAATAACAACCAACCCTTGCTCTCCCTTTATATTTTATATATTTGTATGTATTACAGAGATAGAGTGCACGCGGGGGTGGGGGTGTTGGGCAATGTTTCTTGGTAGCAAAGACCAATTGTTCACCCCTTCACTTCATCAGCTCATCTCTATCTAATCGGTTTAACAGCACCGAGAGTTCGCTCGTAACCTTTCCGAGTCAATACTTTCAGTGGAATAGCAAAATCCATGATCCATTTTTTTGAGTTTCTGAGCATGATGTACTTTTCCGCTTCGGAGAGATTGTCCTTTTGCACAATGAACCCAGTGCTGCGTCATCTGATGGAGACTAAACTCAATGACCATCGCTTTTTTTCTCTCCACCTCCCTCCATCAGGACTCTCACCCTTCAAGATTCCTACACATTCAACACCGAGCAAGTAAATTTTAACATGTGATTGCAGACCGCTGGTCAATTTATTTGTCGTATCAATCTTTGGACATGACTTGTAGATAATATAAATTCGTCTGAAGTGCTCCCTCCCTCCCTTTCCCTTTCCCTCACCAATAGACACACAAGCCATGCCATGCACTAACCCACAGGAACACATGGATTTACCATGTTCACATACAGCCATTTCCCCCACCCTGCAACCTTGTTTTTAGAACATGAAGGGAGCTTATTATTCATTATTGTTATTTGTAATAATTTCTTGGGTACATTTCAGGCGTTTGTCTGTATTAAGAGAGAATTTCAAGGCTGAAAAGTTAAAATGCTTGACGTTTGATATACCATTAATGGCATTGACTGCTACAGCGACTATTCGTGTTCGAGAAGACATTTTGAAATCATTATGCATGTCAGAGGATACAAGAATTGTTCTCACTTCATTTTTCCGTCCAAATCTCCGGTTTTCGGTTAGTATTCTCTTCTCTATGCGGTTTATGAGATATGAATATGCACATGTATCCTCGCATATCTGTGTGTCTTCTAACTTGTGTATGCGAGAGATGATACTCCCCTTCTCTCTCTCTCTACTCACACACACACACACACAAACACATAACTGCATATGCTGGGACAGAGTTGGGACAGAGTTGGTATTGGGCTGGGGATCACAAGGCCCCTTGATCTCTTTGTTTACTTTTTATTATGTTTTTGATATAAGCCCCTTAAAATATGTTATAATTTGGCATAACGTGAGTTTTTCTCTGTGGACTTCGTAAAAGAGTTGGATCCCTCTTAGACTGTTTGTATATACTTGACACGCCTTGCGGCTTTTTATAAATATTATCCTTCCCGCTTCTTCTTAGCCAAAATATATATATATATATATATATATATATATATATATATATATTTGATAGCATATTTGGGACGTTCACCTATTGGTGAAGCTCTGAGTTTTATTGTTTCTTTTTTTTTGCTATGTTTTTTTTTTCTAATCATATTTTATCCATTATTTTAAGAATTTTTAGATTGGGATTTGATAATAATATAGTAATTTATTAAACCCCCTCTTAAATCAAACTCCAGGCCTCTCCCTGTAATGCATTTATTTTTTGATCGTATAAGAGCTATGAAATTATTTTTTACAGTAATATTTAATATTTGTTATTTGCAGGTAAAGCATAGTCGCACATCTTCTCCATCTTCTTATGAGAATGATTTTCATGAGTTGATAGACTTGTATAACAGTAAGGAGGACTTCGGTAAAAGGTATAATCATATCTCACAAGATGTTTCAAAGAACTCAAGTAGCACTTATAATGGTGGCATATACGATGTGGATGGGACACACAAGGATGATATGGACAGTGTTGAGGATGACCCCTTCTCTGAAAATGAGGATGAAGTAAGTTCACCAAAGGAAAATACCCCATGTGCTTCGAAGCAGAGAAAGATGTCAGTCGAATATTTAGAAGATGACTGCGATCTATTCCTGGGTGGAGATGATTTGGATGGTAACTTTCTAAATCT
This sequence comes from Eucommia ulmoides, assembly GCA_016647705.1. Lineage (NCBI taxonomy): Eukaryota > Viridiplantae > Streptophyta > Magnoliopsida > Garryales > Eucommiaceae > Eucommia > Eucommia ulmoides. Next base: position 17,128,668 of record CM028341.1, on the reverse strand, counting down.
AATTCTTGAATAATGTCTACTGTTATTGGTTGAAGTCACTCACCACAGATGACTTCATCATCTAATGTAGGATCTGATAGCAATTTGGTTCAAAGATTATTGAATGGTCTTGGCCTAGAGATTGACCCAAGAGGGGGATGAAATAGGTCTTTAAAATACTTTTCTTTCCTATTATATTTTGTCTACTAAAATTTCAATTCAAACTTAGTTAGTTCTTGTGCTTGTGTGTGCTGCGGAATAATTAATCAATCCAAAATAAACAATATAAAGAGTAAGGGATAGAGACAAGCAAACCACAAGACAGACACAAAAGATTTATAGTAGTTCAGTAAATCACTTGCCTATGCCTCCGCGTTCCAGACAGAGAGTTCTAATCAACTAATTAATTTTGATCTAACTTCCAAGGTGTAGATCAAGGCTCTTACACTCTCACTTCCTTGGTAGAAAACACACCGTATCTCACTTCCCTTCACTTCCCTGGTAGAGAAACACCAAATCTCACTTCTCTTAGTGGAGATTAACACCCTCTCACTTTCCTGGTATAGAAACACCAAATCTCAATTCCTTGGTAAAGATGAACACCAAATCTCACTTGCCTTGGCTAAGATTAAGCTATTGATCTTCTTTCCCGGCGAGATCGATCCGTTGATCTTCTTTCCTTGGTGAGATCAAAACGCCGTTCCACTTGATCTTCTTTTTGGAGAGATTGGTCCATCACACTCCTCCTTTGGTCTCTTCAACTTCTTTACAAGTTGATCTTGGATGTTGTGATCTTGAGGATCTTCCTTGCGTTGATATTTTGATGAAGAACCACCTCTCAATACAACACTAATGGTTTTGTAATCTAACTTACAAAAATTGACCTTGGAGCTCTAAACACTATTTACAAATATTACAACACTTTTGACTCACTAGTATCGAGTGCTTCACTCAAATATCATTCAAGAAATGATAAATAATCTTTTAAGTACAAGAGTGATATCAACAAGTATAAGAACTCAATCTAAAAAAATATTATAAATTGAAGAAACAAGACTTATAGAAATTTCAGCCTTTTGTTTTCTCTGTTGTTTTCTCTTTTAAGCTATCAAGCTTTTTCTCTTTTGAGATCACTTGAGTTCTCTTCTCATCACTTTTCCTGCAAAATATATTCACATATATATGAAGGAAAACATAAAATTTGAATTTCAAATGAGCTATTGATCATTGATGCACATGGGAGACATTATCAAGACAACATATCTTCCCTTTTGACAAAGCGAACTCTCTTAACTGTTTTCAAGTTAAATGGCCTTTATTAAAACAGTCAAATATGACTTAGTATCAGCCAAAGAGGTGAGCAAAGAGAGCAAAGATATTCCAAACCGTTGCTAAGTGTTACTTGCAGCAAAGACAAGTATTAATCACTTTAAGAAAAATCTGCTCAACAAGATGTACAGACACAACTCACTACTGTGTGAGAAACGGATTGATTAAGCATTTAAAATCATGTGGTTCGTACTCGCATTTATTATGGCAATAAAGGTATTTGAGTTAGCTTTCAAATGCACCTAATATCACAGAATTTGCACATGCGAAACGAAAGATAGCTCAGATTTACCATGCAAAGGTCAAGAACAGATTTTCTGACCACACAAATTCAAATTATGCATTAAATGAATATGGCAGCTATAAATCCTCTCCAATTTAGTCAAACAACATTTATTACAATGTTGGAGAATATATTTGATCGGACAAAAACGGTGCCAACTTGATTTGCATTAATTGCATGAATATCAAAAGTCAAATATAGTGGCTATGTTCAGATTTTGCAAGTTTACAACAAGTATGCATGAATTTGTATATGTATATGCAAAGTGTAAAGTATACAAACGTTCATATATGATATATTATCAAGTATATACTCTACATTATCAATATAAAACGTTGTATAACAATACATTTTTCAACCAACAAAAATAAAGTTTGTCTTAGCAATTTGTTCTAAAACCAATTAATTTTTAATCCAATGCTTATAACTTGATTTCAAAACATATATAACATGTTAAAAATTTAATCAAGCTTATAAAAACATAATATAAGCAATGGTGTAAGGTTTTGATGAGATATACAAAGTTTTAAGTTGATAAGAAAAAATTGTCAAATAGTGTTCATAACCAATTTGATGATTTAGACTAATTTGATTTGACCCAATTTTAATTTCAACGAAAATATTTGGTATGATCTTGACATCCTAAATGAGGTATAAAAATACTCAAAAAGTTTCAAGAACAACCGGAGAACAACGGAAAAACAGATCAAAAACCGAGAGAGAGTGAGAGAGAAAGGCTTCTGGACCCCTATAGTCGACTACACACATCTGCATAGTCGACTACAGCCTTCTGTCAGCCTGTAGTCGACTATGGCTTCCTTTGTAGCCGACTACATGGCCTGATATGTACATTTTTATTGTTTTTCATTCTTTCAAAAGTTTAGGCACATGTCTATGATCAATTATCATCCAAAACACTTATAAAACATTTTTGCAAGTATTTTTGAAGTGTTTTAATGATTATAAATGCAATGGACATATGGATCACATATAATGCATATTATCACATATTAAGAACGTTGTGATCAACATATCAAATTTACGTGAAGCATATATTGGATGAACCAAATAAGTATCTCACGATTTGATCATATAATAAGCATGTTAAATTAAGTAACGCATTCAAGGTGTGTGTATGTGCATTCTAATTAGCTAAAGTGCATCATCTCTTCAGGAGTGATGACCTATTGACTTAACCTTAATTAAATCTTGTGATCTTGATATCGAGATTGTTCCTGCACTTCACATTTAAGATTCGAGAATGGTTAGCACACGGAAGGTATGATCGAATCTTAATACATACACTTAAGATTTTAGACTCGTTAGCACGCTCAAGGTATAATTCATGTCTAATAATATTATTTATGTGACATCATCATCACTTCACTACTATGACATTATCAAAGCACATATTAATTTACATCATCGAAACACATATGTAAACAAATGGTTTCATCATCATGACATTATTTGTCCTTGCTTAAAAAATATGAGAGAAGATTGAATGCTGTAGTGGAGAAACGTAGTGAGCACATTCAGCTTTGAAGAGTTTCACTACTTTGCTACTTTGCTTTGAAGGGAGAAATGGAAAGGAGAGGAAGATGATGGGGTCTTTATATGTCTTAGGAGGAAACGTTTCTGGACTTGAATCATTGTGCTTCTCTCTGAACCCCTTCCTTTAACGATCTTTTTGTTATAGGTGTCTAGGTACTGTTAGACCATAAGAAATACGCATGCTTTGCTAATCATTTCATTTCTTTTGTGTTCCTGTAATTAAAAAAGAAAAAAACATCCTTCTTTTATCTTTTACTATCTTCACTAATGTAAAGCATTTGGTAAATTTTTTAAAGCTTCTCTTCTTTTATTTTGCTCCCAATCAAATGTACAATCGACAATAAAATTGAGTTTTTATCTTCAATCATTTCCCTCCCGAACAGGGTATTCATTCCACCCCTTTCTTTTGCAGTTTCCTGTGGTGAATTTTTTGGGCAACCGCCTATAAAGGACTGGAGCACCTGTGAGTCCTTTGAGACAGATCTGCAGAATAGACCAGATGAAAGACTGAACCTTTTGCAGATGCCTTCAGAACAAGGACTAACAATTATATATGTTCCCACCAGGAAAGAGACTTTAAGAATAGCAAAATTTCTCTCTAAATTTGGTGTAAAAGCTGCTGCTTATAATGCTAAGGTATTTATATTTTATATGACTGGTAAAATTGGAAGGCGTATAATGTTTTATTGTATTTTGAGGAAATTTATCCAGCCATTTTAGTTTTTATAGTGGTTTTTCTGTGATTGATTCCAAATAGGTAATCCATTATCTCTCATTATGTGCAAAAGTAATATTTGCCTCTGCCATATCTATGAGTCTCTTCCGCATTCCATCATGTCTCATTAAAGAAGAGTTTTTATAAACTATTAAAGATCAGTTAGATGAATGTCTTCTTTTTGGGTGCATAAAGCGAAAAGATTTGAATACTAATTGAGATATTCCCTTTGCGTTGAAAGAAAAGATGAACCCAAACACTGCCAAAAAGAGGGAAAAAATAAGAAGGAACACAAAAGAAATATATTTAGATGTTTTTCTACATCAATTTTCAATGTTTGTTGCATTGCAGCTTTCTGCTCTAAGCAAGAAGTTTGCTTCTGGCCATTGTGCCACTAATTAACTGGTGCTTATTTTATAATTTCCAGTTGCCTAAATCACATCTGAGAAACGTGCTCAAGGAATTTCATGAGAATGCCTTACAGGTATGGGCTTCTGAATAATTAGTTAGAAGGAAATGGATATTCTGAACGTCATGTTTCTTCATTTAATATTGCACTTGAAAAAGTTAAATTGTGGTTGGTCTTACTTAGATGTTCCATTTTTTTCATATATTAAATTTATTGCTAGTTGTCACACACAATTTAGGAAATATAGATTTTTAGGAAGAAAACAAGAAACATAGGTAGCATGTGATATAGGTTAAAAAGTTCCAAGTATTTGTGTATTTGCTGTGCTATACATTAGAATAGCAGATAATGTCATCAATATTCCTGCAATTTTTCCCCGTTTCAATTAGCAGAGGGAAGGGTTACGAGTTCTTCTAAATGAAATACTTCAGCCAATTCAAGAATTAATTTAGCACAATTAAGATAAATAATCCTCATAAATGACTAATTTAGCACAATTGATTATATATGCTTAGTGATATACGAATTTGCCTGGCATCGCTTTGGGTTCTTTTGAGCATTTGATTGTATGCCCATCAATTTACAAATAAATCTTTGGGAATAGGAAAGAACCTTCCCATTATTTCCTCACCTCTTAATAGTAGACTGGAGCCTAGACTATTGCTTTACTACTAGGTTAGTTAATTGTGCAAATTGAGTTCTCATAACAGTGCCATTTACATGTAATCCAAAATTCTTAATTCCGTATTTAAATTTACTAGAAATTTAAAATTTGTTTTAATAAGTCACCGAACTTTATAATCATATCAATGAAAATACTATTGGTATCCCAAAACTCCTCAAGCACACCAATTGAACTATTCTTGTGAGGGAAAAGGAAACTCAATTACAATCCATGTGACATTCATGATTCCCACAGTCAACATGCAAATCACCCTTTTTCAAATTTGCTGGCTGCATTGCTTAAACTCCGCCAACTGGACAACAAATGAATGGCTGAATATTTAAACTCTCCTGTTGCATGCCACATGGCACAAAATATAGCTTTATTCATCCCATGAATCTTATTTTATTTCAGTTTTAAGGAGTGAAAGGGTACTTCATATTATTGCTTTTGCGTCAATAAATTTAGTTTCACTTTCAAATATGTTTACTGTTTACCTTTAATAGGAACTGAATAAAGCTCTGGTGCTTTTTCTTATCTGTCATACATATGTTAGATTCTTTATCCTACCATATTCTGATTTGGAGCTCGGGACTGCCAAACCCTTATTAATATTTTAATATTGTAGTTGTTTTATTAATACTTTTACATAGTATTGGCCATCAGGTATTGTGTCCATTGCAGGATTCAAATACTCTTTTATATCTTCTATGCCTTGATACATGAATATTGATCTCCACACTATGCAGCCTCTGATGCTTACAAACATTGAGAGGAACTTCAAAGAGGGAATCTCATATTGTATGCCTATATGGTGCATAGATTATATAAAGTATATTTCATATCATACAAACAATGGACAGTGTGGCACACCAAAAAATAATTATGTATGTGAACATCTATAGACACTAGTCCTATGTGTAATTTTGAACTTTTCATCTCTATGTGTGTGCGCACGCGCAATTTGGGTAGAGAAACGACCCTCTTAAATTCCACAAACATAGGTGCAGAGTAGGATCTCTGTAGTGTAAATATGTCCCTTGGTATTGTCTGCACAAAATGGCTTCTCCGGATGTGGATAGACAACATTACTGTTGGTAGCTTGAGCCTTTTGCTAATGTACCTGGCATTTCTAGTTCCTTAAGAAGTGATTAACTGGAATACATAATTAAACCCATCAGAGATGTGAGAACATCAGTATTATATGAGAGTGTAGTCTCAAGTGGTCTGTGGGAACTTGTTTGCTTGTAGTATAGATTTGTTATGGCTGTAAAAATGCAGCTCTTTTTTGCTCTGTATGATGTTAAGAGTAGATTAATTTATGTTGCAAGCATTCCTTTTGATGGTCACCAGGTGGTTGTTGCAACAATTGCTTTTGGAATGGGTATTGACAAGTTGGATGTGCGTAGGATCATTCATTATGGATGGCCACAGGTACAAATCTTGGATTTGATGCGTTGGGATTGTATGTTCGACTCTTATATTCATCTCAATCCACTCCCAATAACTGTCCTTGAATTTCTTAGGTACTGTTGTTTCAGTTTTTGAAAACTGCTTTCATTTTTCTTTATTTGGTTTTTGAAAAAGAGAATATTTACTAATGTGTTAAAAAAATGAAATGTAAAAGTGATGTGATTGATTGAAATATGATGTTGAAAAAGAGAGATCACAATGATGTTTGTTGGGTGAATGTGTGATAGAGAAAACATTTAAAGAAATAAAAAATAGAGATATAAAGAAAAAAGTTTAAATTAAATTCATAAAATAATGTGATAAGCTCAAACCAGTGATAGTATTGAAATAGAATGAGAATTTTATTGAAATATTGAAATGGAAATGGAATTACATAAACTCTCACCAAGTATTCGAGAGACTTGGGACTTTCCTCAAGAGCATAGCTCAATTCACACACAAAAAATCACGTATCCCCCTCTCTTCTCTTAAATCGACCTCCCCTAAAGCATAACAAACTTGCCTAACAAAAAATACACAAAATCTAACCAACATTTCCATCTCAACAGACTGTCCGATGACAACAAATTCCCCCTGCCCTAATTGCCTGACTCCCCTTGCGCCTGGAATAAGTAAATCGAACTTGGGGCCTATCATTACCCCCCGCTCAAACTTTCACTTTGTCCTCAAGGTGAAAATCCGGAAACTGCCTAAATATGGAGTGATAATCTTCCCAAGTGGCTTCAAAAAGAGGTAAAGATTTCCATTGTAGCAGTACTTCCAGCTCCCTTGGGCCGCCACTTCGTTTGGGATGTACTCCAAGTAGCGTTTCAGGAATGACAACTAACTCCAAGTTTGGTGAAAGTTGTGGTGGAATAATAGGGGAAGAGTTGGAGACTCTCGTAGCATGCTGCAGCTGAGAGACATGAAAAACAAGATGTAAAGCTGCGGGAGATGGAAGCTCCAACTTATATGCGACTCGCCCAATACACTGAAGGATTTGGAAAGGCCCATAATAGCGAGCTGCTAACTTCTCGTTTCATCGTTGAGCCAGAGAACGCTGCCTATGAGGATGCAACTTGAGGAAAACTAAGTCCCCCACAGCAAACTCCTCATCGCTTTTTTTCACATCAGCGCGCTCCTTCATCTGCTGCTGTGCACGGAGCAAGTGCATCCTCAAATCATCCAAAATAGCATCCCTATCTTCTAGCAAATCATCGATCGCAGATACCGGAGTGGATCCCCTTTTGTAACGAAAAATCGGTGGTTGATCTCTCCTATGGCGGAATGGACGGTTGTATTGTACCAATACTTGGCCCATGCCAACCAACGGAACCAGCAACGTGGTTTCTCGGACACAAAACAACGGAGGTATGTCTCAAAGTACCTATTGACCATCTCTGACTGTCCATCGGTTTGAGGATGGTAAGCAGTGCTCCTTTTCAATGTCGTACCTTGCAATCTGAAAAATTCTTGCCAAAATTGACTCATGAAGATCTTGTCATGATTCGAGATGATTGATTTTGGAACTCCATGTAACCTAACCACCTCCTTCATAAAAATGCCAGCCATAGAAACAACTAATAAAGGGGTGTTTAAGCCCCACAAAATGCGCATACTTGCTCAACTGGTCTACCACGACCAAGATAGTGTCCTAGCCATCCGAGCAAGGTAACCCTTTGATAAAATCCATCGTCAATTCATCCCATACTTGCGCCGGAAAAGGAATGGGTTGTAAGAGTCTTGCCGGTGAAGTTGCCAAGTGTTTGTTGCGTTGGCACACTTTGCATTCCTACACGTACTTAATGATATCTTTTTTCATGCCCAACCAGTACACCTCCGATGTAATTCGCTAATAGGTTTTCGTTTCACCCGAATGACCACCCAAAGGAGAACCATGAAACTCAACAATGATCACCGGAATTAATTGAGAATTTTGGGGGATGACTAACCTGTTCTTGTAGTACAGTACCCCATTTTCGACCGAAAAATCCCGGATGTATGACCGTGCCAGTGGTGATATCTGTCCGTAACTTTTGTAAGAAGGCATCAGCCTCCAATTCTGTCCGTAAGCTTTCCCAATGTTGCCACTGAGGGACGGCGAGCTGGTTGCAAGAAATGCCATCCGGAATGCGAGAAAGAGCATCCGCCACCTTGTTACAAGCCTCCAGTTTGTATTGGATAACAAAATCATAGCTCATCAACTTGGTGATCCACTTTTGGTGTTTAGTACCTACTAACCGTTGTTCCAGTAAAAATTTGAGGTTTTGTTGATCGGTTCTAACTATGAACTTGTGACCCAAGAGGTAATGCCGCCACTTCAATACCGCAAACACAATCGCCATTAGCTCCTTCTCGTAGATAGATTTTAGGCGTGCTTGAGGCTCGAGAGTACGACTATAAAAAGTTATTGGACGCTGCTTGTGAAGTAGCATCGACCCCAAGCCAAATCCAGACGCATCCGTCTCAATAGTAAAAGGCTGAGTAAAGTCGGGCATAGCTAACATGGGCATTTGAGTCATAGCGCGCTTCAAATTTTGAAAAGCCTCTTCTGCCTCCACACTCCACCCAACTTATCTTTTTTAAGTTGCTCAGTTAGTGGCAGAGCTATCTTCCTATAACCAGAAACGAACTTCCTGTAGTACCCCGTTAGCCCCAAAAATCCACGAAGCTCCTTAAGGGTATTAGGCGTGGGCCATGATAGCATTGCTTGAACCTTAGATGGGTCAACTGCCTCTCCATCTCCTGATACTATGTGCCCCAAATAAGCGAGTTGAGTTTTGCCAAACTCACAATTCTTGCGGTTGGCATATAGACTATTGAGCTGTAGTAGCTCCACATGTGACTCCTCCGTCGGGCTATATACTAAAATGTCATAAAAAAAACCCAATACAAATGCTTAGATACCAAATGATAAGCTCAAACCAGTGACATTATTGAAATGGAATGGGAATTTTATTGAGATACTGAAATAGAAATGGAATTACATAAACTCTCACCAAGTATTCGAGAGACTTGGGACTCTCCTCAAGAGCATAGCTCAATTCACACACATAAATCACATATCCCTCTCTCTTCTCTTCTCTCCCCTTAAATTGACTTCCCCCAAAGCATAACAAAACATAACAAACTTGCCTAATAGAAAATACACAAAATCTAACCAACATTCCCATCCCAACAGATTGCCCGATGACAACAGATTCCCCCTGCCCTAATTGCCTGACTGCCCCCTGCGCCTGGAATAAGTAAATCAAACTTGGGGCCTATCATTACCCCCGCCCCAACCCTGCAACTCCGCTGCCAAAATCTTCATCCTCTACTTCATTTGTTGGTCGATTTATTTCAATTCTTTGTTTTTCTTCGCAGTCTTCGATGATGGCGATGGCGTAGGATTCGGAGTAGAGTCGCATAAGTTTTCAAGCTTTCAATTGCACCTTCTCTAGCAACGAATATCTTCAAATCCTGAGCATATTAGTGATGGAAGCAAGGTTGACATGTCCATTTCGTGAACCCTAAACCTTGAATCGATTTCGTGAACCCTAAACCCTAAATTGATTTGGTCATAGAGCTACGGTTTCCATTTCATAGGGGATGGCGATTTCGTTCGGAGAGAGAGAGAGAGAGAGAGAGAGAGAGAGAGAGAGAAACTTTACCTGAGATTTGGGATCGACGATCGTGTTGAACGAAGATGGAGCGACGGCGAAGGTGATGAACGAAGAAGGAGCAATGGCGATGGCGATGAACAAAGGAGCTACAACTTCTGCAACAATGGAGACGATTTTGGCGAATGGAGGAGAGAATGGAGAAGATGCATGAAGAGGAGGAAAACTATCGGGATGTCTGTGGGAAGGAGTGGGAATGAATTCTGTCATTAATAATTTGTGTAATACCAAGCGTGTCCTTTTTAGGGATGAGAATGGATGGGCACAAAAAAAAGAAAAAGTTTTTTTGGTTTCTCGTTTCTTTAGAATTTTAAGTATCAATTCTATCATTTTAAGTTGGGTTGGGAATTGAATTGGGTTTGCCAAACATGTTCCCAAACATTAATCCCAATTTTTTTGAGATGGGAAGGGTTGGGTTGGGCACACTAACCAAACGGGCCCTTAAGTTTTTGAAAATAGAGCACACTGCTCGAAAAGTGACTTGGTTATTAGTGTATGTTCTGGTCGAGACTACTAGGCTACTTTGCAACTCATACCTATGTCTGGGAGTGTGCTAATACTTTGTGCATTTGTACCTAGAAATTTTTCTTAACTCCTTGATTTTTAGTCCAACTTTTCTTCGTTATGATCAAGAGTCGGCTTACATGTTTTCATCTATTCATCTAGCTTCTTATGGTCTTCAGCTTGCTTACAGAGTTTGGAAGCCTATTATCAAGAAGCAGGAAGAGCTGGACGAGATGGAAAGTTGGCAGATTGTGGTAATCCATGCCAACTGTAAATTTTATGTTTTGTTTTTGTAAGTTGTAATGTCATACTTCACCGAATATTAAAAAAAAAAAGGAATTTTGTGCTTATCTTGACATATATTATATCCATAAAACAAATTTCAAATTGAATTTGTTTTGTGATCTTTTTTCCATCTTATACTTTTTAAGAAGGCTATTGCAGTCATCTTACTATAATTCTTGCTCCAAACTGCAAGACATTGGATGAGGCACTTCATACATCTTAAATTTATATGCCTGTTACGGTTTTGTTAAAGCAGTTCTTTATGCAAACTTGTCAAGGATGCCTACACTGTTACCAAGTACAAGAAGCAGAGATCAGACAAAACAAGCATACAGGATGTTATCTGATTGCTTTAGGTTGACATTTAAATATCTTTCTGAAGGCTCCTTTGTTTTTTCAGTGTCTTGATATTCAATTTACAATCATGTTGATCCTTTGCAGATACGGAATGTGTACTACCAGTTGTAGAGCCAAAACACTTGTGCAGTACTTTGGGGAAGAGTTTAGCCATAAAAAATGCCTGTTGTAAGTCATAATTAATCTCCTTCAAAGATATGGTTCTAGGAAATCACATTTTTCAAAATTTATGCTGTTGACTGAAAAATCATGGTGGTTGGGTAGTCGTCTGAATGAAATTAAGTATTCCCTTGCTGGTTCACTACATTGGGGCCTTCGGACTCCTTTTGACAAATCTACTTATGTGGGGCATCACTGAATCAGAACCTGTAGCTCGGTAGAAACAAACATAAGATTGAATGCATGATACACATAACTTGGTATTGATTCCATGGCATGGAGTCTTCATATGATACAAGTACAACATAGAAATAATAACGAATTTAGCTATTAGATGAGTTTCGGATGTTGCTCTTCATAAACAAACAGGAACACGATAATATAATTCTATCATATAGTATTACTGTTTTTGGGGTTACCAAGATGGTTTACTTGTATATCTGGTGTACTATGTATTGGGGTAGTTATCATAAATAGAAAGAGGTTATAATAATAGTAAAGCCAACAAATTTTTTTGTTCTTCTTTCTAGTTCTTTTAATCCCCCACTGCAACTAAAGATTCTATTTACCCCCTCATTTATTTTATCATTTTATGAATGTCTTGTTAAAATTTGTTGCCTGCGTTTCTTATATTTTTTACTGTTGCTTGCTACATGAAGGTGTGATGTCTGTGTCAATGGACCTCCAGAAGTGCAGAACTTGAAGACGGAAACAGAGATCTTCATGCAAGTCATTGCTGATCATTATGTGAGATCTTCATGCAAGTCTAGCTAGCGATAATTTTTTTTTATTTTTTTATTTAAGTAAACCTGTAATGTTTGACAACCATACAAACCTGATTCTGAAATGTCAACACTAATGAAGTTCATTTGCAAGATGCCCCCTACTTGACCCCTTGATTTGACTAATAGATCATATACTGCGCTCTCATTGCAGTAACCCAGCCAAATAATGGTGAAATGAGTATTTCTCAATAAGATTGGGTGATGGGATCAACCAAAAGTGCAAAGAAATAAAGAAAAAGAGAACAGACTGTAATGATGTTGGCATATTTTGTCCTTTTGTCTGGTCAAGTAGCAGGGGAACAGCTTGTTCTCTTGATGATGCACTGAAGGAAGTTGGTAGTTTCACGGAGATCTTAGTCCAACTTCTAGTAATTTTCAGTCTCTGTGTGGTTCCTTCTTTGACCTTCTCAAGAGCCTCTTCTATAGAACAAGGTTCAAGTTGACCGTCTGATATAATACCCTAAGCTGCAGGATAACCTACTTTGCACTACACTCTGAGAATGCCAGGAAGATGTATATCAATGTTTGATCCATCTAAGCATACTAAAAGGCGTAAACAATAAAAGTATGTTCTGTGTGGCGTACATGTGAAAGTAAAAGCAGATGTATTAGATGTCTGAGGGGGATATTCCAGTTTCTTTTTTCCTCTTTACCTGTTACACCTCTATTGTGAAAGTAGAAAAGGTGTTGAGAAACAATGAGTATGTCAACAAAATTGGAAGTTGTTCTTCCGAGTTACATTACTTTACTAGTTGCGGTGAATATAAAATGTCTTGCAATTCTTTCTCTTGATAAGATGTCTCATTTGTTGTTAAATTTTTATTCTGAAATTTCTACTTAGAATAATCGTGGATTTTGGGGCTTACTTGTAATGATGTGCATGTTGAATTTCAGGGAAAAACCAGCTACGTGGATAAATCATACGATGATGATATTTGCAACAGTAGCAAACAACGAATAAATTACGAGAAGCCGAACATCAAGGTGTTTGTTAGCAAAATAAGGCAACGGGTAATTTTTCCAGTATCTTTTTGAACTCCTCTCTATCTTTTTCTCTTTGACATACAAATGCGTACATGCATGAATTGTAGAAATTCAATGGGCCTCACTCACTCTCAAAAGACCCTTGAAAGAGGAGGATTGCTCTAGGCTTTTATATAGCTAGGGATCAAGTAATATAAGCAATGTGGGATTCAACACGCCCTCTCGCGCACAGAGTGGACTTTGCCATATTACTGCGAATGAATATCGGAGGGCCTAACATCAATGTGGGATTCAACATGCCCCCTCACGCGCAGAGTGAACTTTGACAAACCACAATGAACGGATATCGGGGGCCCAATACCTAAGAAATAGGAAAGCCTTATTTCCTTTTTATTTTTAGATATAGGGAAAAATAGACTATTGTTTTCATCATATTACTTTCTCCCATTTCTTTAGGAAACCTTTTTAATTTTTTTTTTTTTTTTTAATTTTAAAGTTCATTCTTGTTAAAGGGTATATAGGTCATTCCTAATGTTTAGGGTTTCTGTATTATTCACGTATTTCTATTATAAATAGAGGGAGAGATTGACACATTAGTCAAACCTTCTCCTTCTTTTCTATTCCCTTGTTACTTTATCATGGTATCAAGAGCAGATACGGATTGGGAATTAAACCCATAAGTTCTGTTCTTCCATTTCATTCAATTTCATATGTGTGTGTATATATATATATATTTTTTCCCCCTTACCCTGGCGCGACTACTTCTTATTTCTTCTTTACCCGCCGCTACTACCCCTACCTATGCTACTCTATATCCCCTAGGCTGCCTTCACCAACTTTTGCGGCTCAATTCAAATCCATCCGCCGCTGCTTTCCACAACTTCGCGGCTCCATTCCAACGCATTGTTGCTCAGTTTCGACGCCTTCCAGCCTCACCGTCGTCTATCCACCATAGATCCAACCACCATCGCTGCTTTGGCCTTCTGATGCTGCCAATTGCGCGCTGTCCAGCCTCGCGCTGTTGTAAGATCCGTGGTGTTCTTGTTATTTATTTATCCATTTTCCTTTTGTTTTTGTTTTAATTGTTCCATTTTATTATTAATTTTTTAAAAAAAAGCTGAAAAAAAAAAACAGAACAAAAATGTGTCTCTCGTTTTAAACTCTATACTTGTTCTTTTTTGCTTGTTTGTTCCCTTGTCCATTTTTTTTTTAATACTTAGTTGTATTGGCAGACATTAATGTCAACGGTTTTACCCAATTGTTAACGACCCACAAGTTAAATGGGACCAACTATTTAAATTGGTCCAAAGCTGTGAAAGTAGCCTTTACCGGATAAGAAAAATACCGTCATCTCGCAGAATCTGTCCCAACACAAGATGATAAGAAGTATAAGTGGATTCAAGCTGATGTGCAAATTGTATCGATGTTGTGGAACTTGATGGAGTCTCAAGTTGCTAATATGTGTACTCATTTGGACATATGCGTAGCAATATTAGAATATCTTCTTGTATTATATTCCAATAATCTTATCTGGATGTATGATTTATCGGTCGAGTACTAGCTTCAGCAAACCATAATCTGTTACGGATTATTTTGCCACGTTCAACATGCTTCATGAGGAGTTAAATATCGTTCTACCTATGACTATTGATATGAAAGAAATTCACAAGTAACACGAGTAAATAGCTGTCATGAAACTCTTAGCTGGATTTTGCCCAAAATTTGAGCCAATCCGATCTTAAATCCTTGTCAATACTACTCTTCTTTCTGTCACTGAAACCTATTGACGAGTTTTGCGTAGCACTAACAAGGAAAGTATTTCTAGCTCCAGTTCATCTGTACCGTCTGAGCATTCGATCCTCGTTACACAGATCCTCTCGTGGTGGCCCTCGGGGTGACATCTGATCCAAATGACCTCTTTAATTTCAGAGTCTCAGGCGGCCAAGGACATCTATGATGTGGAATATGCCCAATTCCTTCAGTATAAGGCATCCCAACAAACATCTTTCCCCATCGTTTCTTTAGCTCAACAAGGTACTTCTACCGCTTGTCTTTCGAGTCGCCCTTCCCGTCCTACACCCTGGGTTATAGATTCTGCTGCCGCTGATCACATGCTGGGTACCTCTTATTTATTTACACATATTCAATCATCTCCTTCGTTGTCTTATGTTACTGTTGCTGATGGTTCCACAATCCCTATCTGTGGCATTGGCACAGGAACCCTTACCCTCCTTATATCTATCCACTATCTTGTATATTCTTTTAATATGATGTCAGTGAGTAGGTTTACTAAACACCTTAATTACTTTGTTTTCTTTTTTTTCCCCTAATGCTGTCATTATCTAGGATTTATGGACGCGAAAGACAATTGGCACAGGGCGTGAGGAAAATGATCTTCACTACTTTGTTGGTCACGAAGAGATTCCTACTATCCCACCTACTACTTGTCCTGTTGTTGCATCGCATACCAAATATATTGTTGCCTAGGTCATCCCTGCCTTGCCAACCTCAGTTACTTGCTTCTGATTTATGTCATTTGTCTTCCTTAGACTATGAATCTTGTCAGTTGGGAAAGTATCATCATAGTTCATTTGCTTCCCAGGTTCATGTTCGAGCATCGAGCTCTTTTAGTTTAATTCATTCAGACGTTTGGGTACATTGAGTTTCCATTACTTTATCACTTTCGTGGATGATTTTTAAAGAGTTACATGGTTTTTTTTAATGATAGAACTGGATTATTCTCCAGTTTTTGTGACTTTTGTGCTAAAATTAAAACTCAATTTAATATGTTTATCGTATACTTTGAAGTGGTAATGTCGGGAATATTTTTCTCAGTTCTTTACTTTTTTTATGTCACACTCGGGAATCCTGTATTAGTCTTTTTGTCCTCACACATTGTAGGATGAATGTTCTCAGACACTTTTGGGTTGATACGGTTCTTACAGCTTACTTCTTGATCAATAGGATGCCGTCTTCTACCCTACATCGAAAGGTTCCTCACTCAATTCCTTTTCCCGTTCCCCTTTGTTTGGTTTACTTCCCAGTGTCTTTGGATGTGTCTGTTTTATTCATCAGTTGAAACCCGATAAGGATAAGTTAGACCCCTATGCCTTAAAATTTGTTTTCCTCGGTTATTCTTACACCCAAAAGGGCTATCGTTGTTATAGTACATCTTTACGTCGTTCATTTGTGTGTGTTGATTTTGCCTTCTTTGTGTCCATCCCTTATTTGTTTTCCTCATCCTCTGAGGATGATATGAATGTTATATTTCCTTTGCCAAGCCTCCCAACCCTTACCCTATCTCCCACCACTCCAGAACCCGTCCTGCCTATTCAATCTCCACTCTTTTTGCAGGTATACTCTCGTCACCAAAAGGTCGCTTCCGCCGTAGCGCCCATTGTCCCTGTGTCCTTAGATTCTTCGCTAGTTTGTCCATCCCATTTTGATTTGGTTATTACCCATTGCCATCCGAAAGGGTAAGCGCTCATGTATTAACCATCCTATTTCTGACTGCCTCCTATGCACACTTATCTCCTTCATACTCTTCTTTTGCTACTTGGTCCTCAATTTCTCTTCCTGAATTTGTCTCAGAGGTTCTTTCTCACCCAGCTGGACAACCGCAATGGAAGAGGAAATGTTAGCCTTACATTATAGTGGTTACTTTGGACTTTGTCCAACTTCCGCTTGAAAAAACGGTAGTTGGATGTAAATGGGTGAACACAATTGAAGTTCATCCTGATGGCACCATTAATTGACTTAAGACTCGCTTAGTTGCCAAAGGTTATACTCAGGTATACTGTCTTGATTACCCCTAGACTTTTTCTCCCGTTGCCAAGCTCTCATCTATTTGCTTGTTCACCTCTCTAGCTTCCACCTTTCGTTGGCCTTTACATCAACTCAACATTAAGATTGCCCTCTTAAATGGTAATCTAACTGAGGAAGTATACTGTATACATGGAGCAACCTCCTGATTTTGTTGTTCAAGGAAAGTTTGGATTGGTAACGTCGCTTAAAGAAATCCATTTATGGTCTCAAGCAGTCTCACCGAGTATGGATTGGGAGATTCAGTGACGTGGTCACTGAGTTTATCTTCTGCGCTGTGGAGTCGATTATTTGGTGTTCTACAGAGTATAGTACTTGGGAAAATATTGTTGATTGTATATCTGGATGACATTATGACTACTGGAGATGACCGCATTGGCATTCAAGAACTAAAACATCTTTTGCATAATAAGTTTCAAACCAAATATTTGGGTCAATTGAAGTATTTCTTGAGTATTGAAATTGCTCAATCAAATCAAAGCATTTACTTTTCTCAAAGAAAATATGTCTTTGATCTGTTGAACATAACAGGAATGCTAGTAGCAAAATCGATTGGCTCGCCTAAGGATCCAAATGCAAAACTGTTAGCAGATCAGGAAGTACCCACTAATAGATTCAGCGTAATATAGATGATTAGTTTGGAAGTTGAAGTATTTGACTGTTACAAGATTGGATATCTCATTTATTGTTAGTGTTATCAGTCAATTGATGGATCGTCCCATGACTTGTCATTGGGAGGCCATATCCTCAGATATCTGAAAAGGGCTCTTGGTTGTGGTTTGCTATATCAAAACTTCGGTCACACTCAAATAAATATAAAGATGCAGATTGGACTGGATTTCCCTCGAATAGGAAGTCTACTGTAGGTTATTATGTGTTTGTTGGAGGTAATATTTTTTTCTTGGAAGAGAAAAAAATAGATGGTAGTAGACTGGTTAAGTGCATAATCAGAATATGGAGCGATGACCCATACTACCTGTGAGCTAACTTGGTTGAAACACTTGTTGGAAGAACTTGAATTTGAACACACTTCACCGATTGACCTAGTATTTGATAATCAAGTTGCACTTCACATTCCATTCAATCCGGTCTTCCATGAGAGAACGAAACACATTGAACTTGATTATTACTTCATAGGAGAAAAATTGTTTTTTAATTTGATTGAGACTAGACATGTAAATTCAGTTAATTAGTTCGCTAATTTATTTACTAAATCGTTAGGGAGTTCAAGAATAAAATACATTTAGAGCAGGGTAGAAGCATACAATATATATTCCAGTTTGAGGGGGAGTGTTGAAGAGTATTTTCGTCATTCCTACTGTTTCGGATTTCTGTATTCTTCTCTTATTTATATTATAAGTGGAGGGAGAGGGTGGCACATTAGTCAAGCCTTCTCATTCTTTTCTATTCCCTCGTTATTTTGTCAATTCTTTTGCTGATAATATCTTCCTTGTGATTTTGTGCTGTCATCTACTCCAGTTTCAACAGTTCATGGAAACCGATATGCTCTGGTGGCGTGGTCTTGCTCGTATTTTAGAAGACAAAGGGTTCATCAGGGAAGGAGATGACATGGTATGAACTCCAGACTCGTTCTCTTTTAATGTATTACTTAGTAAAAGAGAAAAAAAAGAGTAATATAAAAGAAAGAAAAAGTGAACAATCTAAAAATGAGGTCTGCTCTGGAGATGCTTGATCCTAGTCGCATAGCTGAGGCCTGTGCAATTCGGTGCGGGAAACCGATCCCACTCAACACTGATTTTTTTTCTTCCGGAATCTATATATCTAACGGAATGTTGGAAGGATGAGAAGCCTTCCCGCTATGAATTCTAATTTTCTAGAGTTTTTCGTTTAATTACTTGTAATGATGTGTCAACTTCTCATTAGATAATATTTTGTTTTTATTTTAAAAAACACATGATTTCTAGAAATTTCAACTTTTTCAATATTCTTTTTCAAAAAAAATAAAAATCTAAATATACTTAGTTTCTATTTCTTCTCCCGTCTCTCTTCTCCTTCACGCTCCCCAACCCACACGAAAATTTCAAGTATACTTTGCACCTTAAACATAAATTAATCTATGTTTTTCACCTTATTTTTATTTTTTTATTTTATCATATTACATCTAAAACTTTTAGATTTTTGTCGAAGTCATTACCAAATGTAATTTAATAATTTTAGTATTCTACTTACTTCACCTTTCCCCACACAGTTGACACTAGTTTCTAAATAATCTAGTGTTAGTAATTTTTTTTCTGGAGTTTATGCGTGAGACACCTCCTGTGAATTTTCCTTTTTAATAATACATAAGACACTCTTGCCGGAGTTTGTACCCGTGCATCCATACGATCCCTCCTTTTCTATTCTATTTTTTGTTTTCTATTTTTCCTTTCGATTTGCAGTTTTCCTTTTCTATATTTTATTTTTGAATTTTTGCTTTCTTTTTTTGTTTTTATTTTTCGTTTACTACTCTTTATTTTTGAGTTTCATATTTTTCATTTGTTTTCAATATTAAGGTTTTATATTTTTATATTTTTGTCTTATGTTTTTTTGTTTGTTATTTTCTGTTTTTTTGCTTTTCATTTTTCGTTCTCTTTTCCATCTTCGAATTTCATTTTTATGTTTCTTTTCGAGTTTTTTAGTTTTGACTTTCTATATTTTTTTTAATATTTGAACATAAACAAACAAAATGGAACAAATAATTTATAAAATAAAGAACAAAAGGAAAAAAAAAAAAAAAAAAAAGAGAGAGAAAACAAAAAGAAAAAAGTTGAAAACTCAAATAAAAATAAGAAGAAAACACAAAAATAAAAAACAAAACCAAAACTAGAAAATTGAAAATAGGAAATAAAAATATAAAATAAAAAAATAAAAAATCGAAAGTATGGTCTTTTAAAGTTGCAAGAGTAATTTTGTCAATAAATATGATATCAACAAATTGTGGTAGTGTTTGGACATGTTTGGCAACCAAACTGAAAAAATAAGGATGTCTGAGGTAATTACTAAAATGATAAGGGGTATCCTTGGTATTAGTCCAAATAACAAGGGTTGTTTTGGGTGTAACTCAAATTATCTGACCATATAGTAAGTAGTGCTTAATGTCATCAAGATGAAGATTTGTTTTTGGAATGCTATTTGAACAATGTACAAAATTCGTCCCATTCCATGGCTCTGCAGCTGGTCCTACTTTTTAATTATGTTTTTTCAATGGCACATGTTTGTATTGTTGTGTGTGTTTGGGTGAGGTATTTAATTTTAAAAAGAGACAGTTCCATAAAATTTCTTTCGAGTGCTTTGCATATTGTATTTGGAGAAAAATTGTATTGAAAAATGGAGGGAAAATTTCTTGAGGAAAATTTATAAATACCTTTTCTAAATCAAATTATTTCTTCAAACACCTCAACTATATGCACCACACTTTAGAGCGTGTTTCGGTAAGTTATTTGAAGAAGTAATTTGATTTGGAAATTTTTTACAAATCCCTCTTTCAAAAATCAAATTCTTTCATCAAATGTCTCACCCAAACACACCCTTATTAGCTATGCAAACTATAGTACTGAATCACTTCTCTCCCCCATATCATGCAGAATCACGTTCAGATAAAATTCCCGGAACCAACAGAATTAGGGCTAGATTTCTTGCGATCCAATTCAAACAATCTGTTTCATGTTTATCCTGAAGCAGACATGTTGTTGTCCACCATAAAACGCAAACCCTATTCTACTTTTGCTGAATGGGGAAAAGGTTGGGCTGATCCTGAGATTCGTCGACAGCGTTTGGAAAGAAAACGGTCGTGGAAATCTCCAAGGAAAAGAAAATCGAGCAAGTGGAAGCCGGATATGGGAACAGTTCGAGGAAGGCTGGCTGCTAAATTCTCAAAACTGAAGCGATAAATCTAGGCTGTTGGAAATGTCTGCTTGCTGTAATATCGATTGATTCTTGTTCTTTGGTGTTATTGTTTGGTAGAGCAGAATTTGTGTCTCGGAATTTGATTTAGAGGTGAATGCTTGCTATTTTTTGGATTTTTAGATGTGGATATTTCTCCAATTGTACAATCAAACACTACCTTCATGTTCTATTTAACTGATTTGTTTTTTGGGTGGGGGGATGGGGTTGTTGGTAATTGTCTACAGTTTGATGAAAATGGAAGTTATTGAAGTTGCTGTTATAGCTCGTGGAGTGGTCGAATAAAAATTGGAGAAACATAAGTCTTGGAAAGATAAGAGATGTAGTTATGTGAGAGAAGAAATTGTGTTTAGTGTATGTTATAGCTTAGGACAAGGGTGCAGTAAAATTGTACTACGACATGGTACAAGGGCGGAGAAAGTGAATTGGGCATACATGGCAACGCCATGGATCACTGATTGCTTCTTCCTCGGTGGCTTTAATATTTAAGTTGAGTATCGAGCTCTTGCAGATACTACTTAATTGAAGTGCCATTCAACTATTAATGTCATTCACTCCGACAATCAAAGTGCCATTCACAGTGATTTCTTCCATGAGTAGACCAAGCAAATTGAAACTTGAAACCGATTGTCATGTCATCCGAAAACATATTACGAGTGGTACAATTTAGTTTCTCTTTGTTTGCTCTGCCAGATCAGTCTGCTTGTATCATCACCAAAGTTCAAATGACTTCAAGGTATATTTTTCAAATTCAAGTTGAGCTGTGTTCTCCCACCTCGAGTTCGAGAGAGGATATTAGTAGAACTCCATCCATTTATTAAACTATCATAGGATATATATATGTGTGTGTGTGTGTGTGAGAGAGAGAGAGAGAGAGAGAGATTTCTCTGTTCCACTATTATTATTCTCTTTCATTTTGTACAAATTCTTAGTGTTTGAATATTTTTACCTTTCCCAATATTGTCTTTGCAATGAAAGTTAAAAAAGTATTTTTACTTTTGAATAAGTGGTTGACAATAGTGGAGATCCAGAAAATTAATTGGGAGGGACTAATTTTTTTTAGGAAGTTTATTAGACAATTTTATAATTTAGAGGGACTAATTTTTTTTAGGAAATTTATTAGATATTTTTATAATTCATGGAGACTTATGTAAAATTTTAAGGGACATTAGTTAATATTTTCTAAAAATGTAGGAGTAAAAGTAAAAATTTTCAAAAATTCAAGAGGGGCTTTAGTCTCGCTGCTCACTAAATAGATTGGCCATAGGTTGATGAGAAAGTTACTTTGGAACATACGATAATTTAAAAATAAAAATAAAACGGACAAAATTTTGAAATATTAAAAAAAAAAAGTATGACAATTATAATAGGGAGTAATATCCAACCAAAATGTGCAAGTGCAAAAGAATGTGCACCATTTTATGTTTTTTTTATTGATTAATATGTACAATAACTCATTTTGGGGATATTTATGCTCTATTCTTTACACAACCAGTCCAAAACCGGGGTAAATGAGGAGGATTGCGTTAGGCAGTTGACAATTAACGTAAAACTTTGTCAGAACCTTTATGACATGAATCCAAATACATTACATGTTGGGGCATCCCCTACTAGTGACGTAGTACATTTCCACCGCTATAATGTAAAGAAATAAGCAAGGGTGGGCTAGAGTGTCGTCCGGAAGCAACGCGCCGTGTCTTTGCCCAAATACAGTGTCAAATAAACAAGAGTTACCGTATTATGGTAGACGAGTGCGGATAAAGAAGTGAGTCCATGAGAATAGACTTGACTTAGCAACTTGGAATATGGGAACACTAAAGGGGAAGACTAGAATATTGGTGGACGTGATGAGTAAAAGAAAAATTAATATTCTCTGTTTATAGGAAACTAAGTGGGTTGGAGAGAGATTTAGAAAAATTGGGTATATGGAGAATGACAAATATAGGAATGTGGTGAGTATTAAGAAAAATAGGGATTTGAAGGATAGTGTGATCAATATTTGGAGAATTAGAGATATGATGATAATTGTGAAGATGTTAATTGGAGAGGAGGTGATTAACGCTATTAGTGTGTATACTCCCTAAATTGGATTGTAAGAAAATGGTAGACAAAAATTTTGGGAGAATATATATGGACGAAGTTGTTCCAAGTATACCTAACCAGGAAAAAATATTTATTGGGAGAAATTTCAATGGACATGTAGGGAAGATGAGGGGGATATTTGAGAAATTACATGATGGTTATGGATTAGGGAAGAAAATGCAATGGGGGAGATAATTTTAGATTTTGTTATGGCGTATGATTTAGTACTTCCAAATACATGTTTCAAGAAGAGGAATGACAACCTTATCACATTTAAGTTTAGACAGAGGAATAGTGAAACAAACTTTGTCCTTACTAGAATAAGTGTTTGTTTAATATGTAATAATTGTAAAATTATACCCGGAGAGAGTTTTATTACCCAACATAGATTGATGGTATTTGATTTAAAGTTCCACGGGTGAAAGCGGGAGTTTAAGATAAATAAGCATACATGGATACGTTGAAAAGATCTAAGAGGACAAAAGACAGATCTGTTTAAGGATAAAATTAACAATAAAAAGTTATGGAAGAGACATGAAAAAGTGAACAAATTGTAGGGTGATATGGTGAGTCGTATTAGAGAGATATGAATAGAAATTTTAGGAGTATATAGAAGAGAGGGACTACAATATAAAGAAAGCTGATGAGAGAATGAGGAAGTTCAAAAAGCCATTCGTGACAAGAAAATAACTTATAAGGAATAGTAAAATTGCCGGAGTAATGAGAGTTTGGAGAAGTATAAACATGCAAAAAAGGAGGTAAGAAAAGTAATTAAAGAATAAAAAATTTAGGCGTATGAAATTTGTATAAAAAATTAGATACAAAAGATGGAGAGAGTGATATATTTAAACTTGCTATGAGACGTGAACGAAAGATTAAAGATATATGAAATGTAAGATGCATCAAAGACGTTGATGAAAAGATCTTGGTGAAAGATGAAAAGACTATAAAACGATGAAAAAGTTATTTTTATAGTTTATATGATGAGAACAACACAGGGGAATCTAGATTATAGTTTCCTAGTTTATCTTCAAATATGATTTATAGGTTTCGTAGAAGAATTAGAGATTCAAAAGTTAGAATATCACTAAACAAGATGATTGAAAAAAATAGTAGGGCTATATGAGATCCCGATAGAGGTAGAGAAAAGTCTGGGAGATCTTGAGAT
This sequence comes from Eucommia ulmoides, assembly GCA_016647705.1. Taxonomy (NCBI): domain Eukaryota; kingdom Viridiplantae; phylum Streptophyta; class Magnoliopsida; order Garryales; family Eucommiaceae; genus Eucommia; species Eucommia ulmoides. The sequence continues at coordinate 17,104,572 of CM028341.1, read as the reverse complement.
ATACTGGTTGACTAGACTTTTGAATGACATTTTGAGGATTAAGAGAATACCTGATGGCTGGATGAAGAGTATCTCAATATCCATCTATAAAAATAAAGGGGATGTTCAAAGTTGTACAAACTATTGGGGTATAAAACTTAGGAGTTATATTATAAAATTTTGGGAGAGAGTTATAGAATATAGAATAAGATATGAAACGAGTATAAAATAGAACCAATTTGAATTTATGCCCAATTAATTAATCACTGAAATTATTTATTTATTCAGAAGATTGATGGAGAAATATAGAGAAAGAAGAAAGATATACGGTATTTGCGGATTTGAAAAATGCTTATGATCGGGTACCTAGAGAAAATTTGTGGTGGGTGTTAAAAAAGAAGAAGGTGTCTAATGTGTATATTGAGGTAATTAAGGATATGTATGAAGATATAGTTACTAGTGCTTGAACAGTAGAAGACGATACTTATGTATTTTCCATTAATATATGTTTACATTAAGGATCATCTTTAAGTTTTCACTTCTTCGTTCTAGTGATGGATGAGCTCACAAAACATACTCAAGATAGAGTACTTTGAGTATATTGTTTGCAGATGACATAATACTAATTGATGAAAATAGAGTAGATTTTAATACTAAATTAGATAGATGGAGAGAAGTCTTAGAGTTTAAAAGTCTGAAGGTTAAGAGAAGCAAAACGGAATACATATATTGTAATTTTAGTAAAGCTAGGAGAGATGATGATGCGGTCAAAATTGAAAATCAAGAGGTTTTAAAGGTTGATCATATTAGATATATAGGTTTAATGATTCAGGATAATAGAAAAATTGAAGAGGATATTACTCATAGAGTAAAGGCATGATCGTTAAAGTGGAGAAGTACGGTTTGGGTAATAAGTGACCATAGTATATCATTGATGTCAAAGAATTTTTTTAAAAAACTGCAATAAGACCGAGATTTTATAAATTCAGAATGTTGGATAGTAAAAACAAACCATATCTAGAAAATTGATGTGGAAGAAATGATGATGCTACTGTGGATGAGTGAGAATACGAGAATTGATAAAATTAAGAATGAAATTATTAGAGAAAAATTAAGAATAATACACATCAAAGAGAAAATAATTTACGATGAATTGGACATGTGCATAGAAAACTATAAAAATACCAGTGAAAAAATACTATTTAATTCAAGTGGAATTAGCTATTAGAGGAAGAGGTACACTTAAGAATACTTAGTATAAGCTATTAGAATTAATTTGACGACATTAAATGTAACTGAGGGAATGACTCTTGATCAATGACTACAGCGTAAATATATCTATATAATCTAGACAAATATTTAATTATTGTTGTCGCGATCATTAATAACTACAGAGTGGATATTAGTACCAATGAAGTCTATGATCGTTTCCTTTAATTATGGTAGGGAGTAATTTCCAGCCAACAATGTGAAGTGCAAAAGAATGTATACAATTTTATGTTTTTTTTTATTATTCATTAATAAATAAAATTAGATTTCTATGACGGTTTCCTTTGCTCCTCTTCTTAGTATATATTAAATAAGAAGACTTAGTTTAATCATCTACAGACAAAGCGCATCTGGTGTAGTGGTATCATAGTACCCTCCCACGGTACTGACCAGGGTTCGATTCCCTGGATGCGCAGATTTTATGTGTTTTGTTCTGTTGTTATGTAAACTATTTTGTCACTCATTTCGTACAATCAATATTTGTCATGTTATTTCGTAAATACCAGTTGTCATTTTAAAGTTGCTAGAACAACAATATTATTGTTATTGACAATAATACTCTCAAATTAATTTTACTTCAATTAAATGACATAAATATAATTTCTTAATTTAAGTTAGGACATAAATATCCTTTTTGTTTTTTTCTCATTTTCCCGCCACCAGTCCTCCTTAAATTCCAATCTCCTAATTAGGGAGAATTATTTCTAATTTGGGAGAATTAATTTTTTTTATAATTTTTATATATTAATTGGGGAGAATTATTTCTAATTATGGAGAGTTATTTCTAATTAGGTGGAATTATAAATTTTTATAATTTTTATATATCAATGGGAATTATTTCTAATCAAGGAGAATTATTTCTAATTATGGAAAATTAAAAATTTGTACAATTATTTCTTTAATTCCTTATATTAATTAGTGAGAAGTATTTCTAATTAGGGAAAATTAAAACATTTAATAATCATTTCTATGATTTTCGTGTATTAAATAGGGGAAACTATTTTTATAATTTTCGTATGTTAATTAGGGGGAATTATTTCCAATTAGGGGAATTTATAATTTTTGTATATTAATTAGTGAGAATTATTTTTAATGATGAAAAAATTATTTCTAATTATTTCTAATTATAAATTTATGTAATTATTTCTGTAATCTTAGTATAGTAATTAGTGGGAACTAATAATTAGGAGAGAATTAAAAATTTCTATATTTTTAAAATTTTTGCATATTAATCACTTACAATTATTTCTAATTAGGGGGAATTCGTAGTTTCTATAATTATTTGTATGATTTCCGTATATTAATTAGGGAAAACTATTTCTATAATTTCCGTATGTTGATTAGGAGAATTAAAAATTTCTATAATTTTTGTATATTGATTAGGAAAAACTATTTTTATAATTTTTGTATGTTAATTGGGAGAATTAGAAATTTCTATAATTTCTGTATATTAATTAGGGAAAATTATTTCTATAATTTTTTATTATAATATTCATATATAATTTTTGTGTATTATTTTTAGTTTATTATAGTTCTCGAAATATGGAAGCACAATGCATACCGTCCTGTTTAATTATAATAGACTAGCATATAACCTGTGCCTCAAGCCACGAACTAAAAAAATAATATTGATTTTAAAAAGTAATTTTCATATTTAGCCAATAAAATAAAAATCAACTTCAATATTTAACAAAGTATTGTATAAAATATATATTTTGAAATTATAGTTTGAATCTACACCCATATTCTATTACAAAGATTTGTAATTATCCATTTTATTACTTGTTAAAAAAATAATAATCACTATCCATAAGTTTATATTTTGTTAGAATAAATATAATAATTATACATCAACATACAATAAGTGTCTAAAATAAATATAACAGAGACACGGTAATATGAGGATTTGAATAAAAAAAGACATAGAAAATGAGTTTCAGTTTGGAGAATTAAACTCAAGCACGGAACTAGACTAAGGAAGTCATCTGTTGTGCCCCTTGCACTTTCTAATAGGACTTTCCCTGGTAGGTGCCGAAGGCTGTGCGCTGAGGCCGTTAGGCGAAGGTTAGGCATGAGTTGGCTTCCTTGAGTGTAGAAGAACGGACAAAGCATATGATGGAACGGAGAATGGGAAGAAGGGGAGTGGGTCCTTATACGGAGTCACACAAAGAGTTTCGCAGTGCGGGAAAGTGGGGAATGGGTTGAGTAAACTGCAATCTTAGTTATTGGTGGGGGTTCGATCTGTTAGCTTGTATTTGTTTAGTCATTCAGATAGCGACTGACATTTTTTTAGTTATGAATCACACACCTCATGTGGATTTAGCACCGGTGAAATAAAATGGCGATTGGTAACGAATTTTGAGAAAGAGTTCAGGGATTTCGAGAGAATGCAAAAACTCAATGGCGAAGCAAAAGCACTACCAACGCTTTCTCGTGTTCAGAGGCTTCTCGTGTTGAGTTCGATGACTAACGACAACCTTCACGCCCTACAGTGATCTTGCACAGTTTGAGAGGGAGATAGATGGGTGTATGTTCCTTGGATAATATATTTAGAGGATTTTAATAAGTTTCTTAATTTCTATACTTAAATCCTAAATACTTGCTATTAAAAATATTTTTATTGATATTAAATTTATTTATAATAATTTCTAATTAAAATATAGAGGCAAAACTATCATTGAAGAGTAAAATTATTTTTCATTAATTTTAAATTTACTTGTAGTAATTTTTATTCCTTAAAATATGGAGGCAAAATTAAAATTAACAGTAAAAATAATTTTCATTAATACTAAATTTACAGTAGTAATTTTTGAAATTATTTTTTGAAATATAAGGGCAAAACTAAAATTGAAGAGTAAAAAAATAATTTCCTACTAATCTTATTCGTAATAGTTTTTTAAAATTATTCGTAAAAACAATTTTCATTAGTTCTAAATTATTTCCAGTCGTACTTATGGTGATTTTCTAAAATTATTTCCTGAAATATAGAGACAAAACTAAGATTGAATAGAAAAAATAATTTTTGTTAATTATTAATTTTACTTAGGGATTTTTATTTTTTAGAACAAATTACATACTCTCTCTCCTCATCAAACCATTATGGAAATGAGGTTATTATTTAGACCACTAACAAAACATAGTTATTTTTTAATCCTTTCATGAAGGTGAATGAACATGTTTACCCCTTATATATAGGGCTAAGAAAAACCCTAATTCCACATTCAATTGAGCTTTGAGGAATTCGATCCCTTCAGTAGCCATCCACTGCGCCGTCCATTATCTCTTTCCCGTGTTCATTCGACAACGACGCATCACCGTCGTTGGTCTCCTTCAGGTTTGGCTACCTTGCTCGTTGACACCGCTGCCGTCGATACCGCCGCCGTTGATTTCAACGACGATTTCACCAAACGCCGCTGCCAATTTCACCGACGAACGACGAGATGCCGATTTCAACGACGATTTCGACGTTGGTTTCAGCGGTGTTGGTTTTCCATTGTTGGTTTGCCATCGGTGCTCTTCCTCCATCCGTGCTCCTGTGGTCCCCGTCGTCGTGCTCCTCCTCCTCCTCCTTCTTTCTTACTTTCTCTCCCCATCTCCATGTCCAGATCTGGTACGAATTAGGTGAAATTATTTTTGGAAATTTAGGGATGGTGAATGTTAATTTTTGCGATTTGGTTTTCAGATCTTTAAGGGGAAATGTCATTTGTGAATATTCCCCCTTTGTGATTTTGTTCATATCGATTTTTCAGATCTGTTTTTGGGGAGAGTTTTGATTTGATTTGATTTTATTTGTAAACATTCCCCAAAATCTATTCAGGTTTTGATTTTTATTGTGAATATTCTCCCAAAGTCTATATGTATTTGGGTTTGTTCGTCGACGCTGACTCATCTCTACTCCAAAACCCAGCTCCCAATCGATGCCAAAAAGGTGTTTGGCGAAACGCTGGAGTGAGATGAAGTCGACTTTTCATCCCTAGATCTCGGTTTTTTCCAGGTTAGGGTGAAATTCCATTCACCTAATTTAGGGATGAATGTTCATTTTTTTGTGAGTTGTGTTTTCAGATCTTGGGGGGAGAAATTTCAAATCTGGAATGAAATTTAGGGATGAATGTTGATTTTTTTCATGTTGTTTTTCAAATCACCCCCTCATTCCAGATCTATATTTTATTATCTGTTCATTCCAGATCTCGGTTTTCATGAATGTTCATACTGTTTTGTTTTTTATTTTATTTTTGGTCGATTTTTGGTCAATGTTCGATGTGTTTAGTTGTTCATATCGATTCAAATTTATTTTGATTTGTTTGAGTTTTGTTGATTTTGGTGGAGTTGTTTATTCATTTGAGAATGTCTTGGAACGACGATGATGAATGTTCTTGCGGATCGTTTTCCCTGTTCCATTTCTTCCATTTGTATTTGGAATTTTTTAGATCTGGGGAACAGTGATGATGAATATTTATCGATTAAGGTGTGGAACGACGATAATGAATGTTCTTGCCGATCGATTTACTGTTCGTCTTCCATTTTTAAATATTTTTTAGAACTGTGATTGTATGAGTTGAATATTTTTCATTTACTTTCATTGTTTGAATACTCATCTACTGGGCAAAAACCGAGTGCGAGATTATAGAGCACTAACAATGTTTTGAACATTTAACCATTGATTGTGGTAGTTGAAATATTTTTAAGATTGTGTTAACTGAATGTTCACAAATTTTGAACACACACATATAATCAGTTAACTGAACGTTCACAAATTCACATTTTTATCCAAAAATTTCACAAATTATATCATTAGAAAGATGATTTTTTCTACATTAATTTGATGTATATATTTTTATTTTTTGAATAGGGATGTGGTTCATACCAGTAATTTTTCCCAAATGAGGAAATATTTATGGAAACTATGCAATCCCCATAAATGCAACGTTACACATACTTGTTGATTGCTTGATTTTGGTGAGTTTGGGTTATTATTTGGGTTATTTAAAAATAATAAAATAAAAATGTGAATGATCACATTTTGTTATATTTGACAGAAACCGTCCCACAATTCATGAACATTTAAAAATTCACATTTTAATCCAAAAAAATCACATTTTATATCATTATATCGGTGTATTTGAAAAATCTGTGAACATTCATTACAACATAATAAGCCATAAAAAATTATTAAATATTGAAACGTAGTAAAAATAAAAATATGAATGTTCAAAGCAGTAAGCAGTAAAATGAATTGCTAAATATGTATTAAAATATTTAAAAATAATAAAATAAAAATGTGAATGGTCAAATTTTGTTATACTTGATAGAAACCATCCCACAATTCATATGAACATTCAAAAATTTACATTTTTGTCCAAAAAAATCACAATTTATATCATTAGAAAGAGAATTTTTTGTACATTAATTAGATGTATATATTTTCATTTTTTGAACAAGGAATTAGTTCATAGTAGCGGTTTTCTAGACGTTGGTGATATATTTGGGAACTGTGCACTTCCCATAAATGTAGCATACACGTAGGATTGGATGGTATAGGTTTGTAAATACAATATCAATTGGGGGGCAAATGTTAGGGACTATTTTCTAAGAACTAATTTTTTTTCCCTTAGATAAAAGGTTCATTTTATAAGTTGTATATCTATTAGGAGCCATATATTAAATTTCCCATTTACTTATAGTAAATTCTGAAAATTATCTCTCAAATATATGAAAGTTTAACTAAAATATAGAATAAAAATTACTATTACTAATTTATTAATTTAATTATTAATTCCCTCTCCTCATTAGGTATATGATACATTTTTTTTTAGGTATAGGATATATAATGTTAAACCTAAAAATACAACTTATATTTACATAAATTTTTTAGATCAACCTAGAGCATTCTTTCTCCTTTGAGACAAAGAACGGTTAAGACTTGTGTAGAGCATTTATGTCTGTCCTGTTTTATTATAATAGACTAGCGTGTGACCCCGTGCTTGAAGGCACGGGTGTAGAAAAAAATTGAACTTAATTTAATATTATTTATTTAATTTAATAATTTAATGTTTGATAAGGGTATTTTTGGACATCATTGAGTCAACACCTAGGACCCAGCTACGTGTCCGTTCTCGTAGTGACATGGACGCATTCCAGAATTCGAGCGCTACGCTGAAACATACGCCGACCACGGCTTCTCCTTGGAATCTCGTTTTCACCTAGGGTGGAGCAAGGTTCCCTATGCTGCCCTGAGCTCTGCGCCATACCCTAGACGGCTAACTTCAGGGACTTACTTGTTCACCCCGAATGGCTCCCCATTCCAGTTCATTTATGCTCCAGGACTTCACGGATCTCCACTCTTCTCCACTAACTCACCACTGCAGGCCTGACAAAGGCCCGTGGGCTTCGCCAAATGAGCCCAAAAGCCCAAGCCCATTGATTATCTCCTAAATGCCCCAGATTATCGGCTAAACATATGGTTTTACCTAATTAATTATGTTTAGGCTCGACTAATCATCTCCAACGCCTATATATACCAGGGGCTATGCAAGTCCGATGTACACTTTATTATGTGCATGCATTGAGTTCACTTATTTACTTAACATATTTCTATACCTTTTCTCTTTGGTTTTTTTATTTTTTATTTTTTATTTTTGTTTTTTTTTATGCTGGAGGGATTTCACCTGGACAAATCCTGGTTTGAGCCTTTTGTAGGTACTACCCCCCGAAGAGTGGACTCTAAGCATAGCAGGTCAGTCTTCCCAAGACCCAGTACAGCTCAAGTGAGACATTTTCAACCGCCGACTCCACCTCAGCAAGAGGACTCACCTATCATTCAACTGGATCATATTTGAGGTATGTACCATTTTTATACACCAACAGCTTAGCGCCGTCTGCGAAAACTGTGCGAAAAGCCTTTTCCTGATCATTTCTCTCTACTCAGTTGAGCCTGGATGATCATCAAGTCTAGTCGGACAGAAAGACCCAGAGCGGAAGAAAGAGAAGATATGTCAAGAACTCTAAGGGCATACCCCTCCCATCTCCTGCCAATGAAGATAACTGGCCCCCTAGGACCAGGAATGATCATCCACTTTTCCACCTAGGATTGCGGGACAAACCTCAAGAGTCACAGAGGCATCTCGGGTTGATCTCCTTGAACGCCAAATGAGTAAGTTCAAGTTGTGTGTACAACTCTTCTTCATGCGCTTACCGCTGCCCTTTGTTTAGGGTGGACCAACTTTCCATACCGCAGTGCCCGATGAGCTGCCTCAAGACCGTGATGTTCTTATGTCTACTTCGAATAGATATATGCCCAAGGGTCGCCCTCCGCCTCGCAACCCTAAGCTTGCGGGATAGTAGTGGGCCCCCCTAGCAATGCTGAGATATCCACCTCATCTGCCGCGCGAATTTGTGACAAAGGACCTATCAGTGTTCCCTAATGGTCAAACTCTTCATCGGTCGGCCAGCTAAGTCTAATATTAGAGGCCGGCGTCAAAGTAAAATTGGTTCCTACTCACCTCCCTCTCATCACACTACAACCTGAGCTATGGGCAGTCATATACAGGGCAGCCTCGAGCAATGAAGGCCATAGAGCATCACCTGGTTGATATGGAAGCCCACCTCCAAGAGGTGAACGGAGGTTAAGCATGATAAGGCGTTATTACGAAGGTGAAGTCTTCGTTCGTAGAGGAAGTTATGGAAGAAGTAGAACCGAGACACTTCGCCCACCCCCAGATGAGTCTGTATAATGGGACGTTAGATCCCATTGACCACCTGTCCATGTTCAAGTCTTATATGAAAATACAAGTGGCTTCTATAGCTCTGCGGTGCAGGCCATCATCCATCTCCACTTTCAGGGAGCTTGAGCAATTGTTCTTGGCTTAATTCAGCCCCTCCCAGCAGAGGCCAAAGGCCATGGATCATATCCTTGCTTTTCAGCTAGAGCCTACTGAATCTTTGGGATATTAAGTCGAACACTTCAACCGAGAAGCAAATGCGTGCGACGACCTCCTTTAAAGTATAGTACTCAATGCCTTTGTGGACGGGCTCCGGTATCAAAGGTTGTCGTATGACCTCTATTTCAACCTTACTCCCACTCTTGATCAATTTCTAGACTGGGGAATTTGGTTCCATGGTGCTGACCTTCGTGCTGCAACTAGGAAGGAGAGGGAATGGGTAAACAAGCCAAGGGATAGAGGTCCAGATCAAACCCAAGGCCTGAGAAGATTACAGGCTGAAGGGAGATTGGGTCCCCTGCCAGGGGACAAGAGACCACTTTCTCTCTTAGTGCGTTGCCAACAAGGGTTCACTCCGCTCACGGCCTCGGTGTCCACCATCTTCGTAGAAAACTCAGAGCACAACTTCTTCCCTTCTCTGTCGCCCCTGAGAAGAAAGCCTGTCGGGAGGTCGATAGCCAAGTACTGTGAGTTCTACCAAGACCGAGGCCACTCCACAGACAACTACTTCCAGTTCTGGCAGGAGATTGAAACTTTCATTCAAAGAGGCTATCTTGAGAACTATGTTTGGAAAGAAAATCAGGAGCAGCCTAACGGGGACGAACCACATGGAGAGCCTCAGGCCCTGAGAAGTACGGAAAACTGTAACCGTCCACTGCCCCGGGGGGGTTGAGGCCGGGGATGATCACCAGTGTGTGGATGGTGAAATCAACATCATCTATGGTGGATTCAGCTTTGGGTACGTATAGAGTCACCAGGGTCACACGTTCGAGCATATATGATCTTGAAATAGAAGAAGGTCTGCTGCTCAGGCACCTACTGAACACTTACCATCTGAAGTGCTGCTCTTGTAGGGAAGATCTATCTTTGTAAATAACTTCTAGTTTGTACAAAGTGTAACAATTTTTGATTATCAGAATAAAGAAGGTATTTTGCACGATGTGCCTTGTGTTTTGTGTTCTCTCCTGTAAACAACATTTCGACCCTCTGAGTTGCGGATGATTCTCAAGATCAACTTCTCAGTTCCCGGTGTCACGAGTGATTTTCCTTGGAAACATTCCAACCCCCTGAGTCACGAATGATTCTACCGGTCAACATCCCGACTCCCGGTGCCGCGAGTAATTTTCCTTAGCGGCATTCCAACCCCCGAAGTCACGGATAATTCTCCCGGTCAACATCCTTGCTCTCGGCATCACGATTGATTCTCCTCAGTGTCATTCTAACCCCCTGAGTCATGAATGATTTTCCAGGTCAACATCTTGGCTTCCGGCGTCGTGAGTGATTCACTTCAACAACATTCTGACCCCTTGGGTTGTAGATTATTCTCTAGGGTAGCATCTTGGCTCCTGGCGTTGCGAGTGATTCTCTTAAGCAACATTCTGACCCTCTGAGTCGTCGATAATTCTCCAGATCAGCATTCCGGCTCCCCGCATTGCGAGTGATTCTCCTCAGCAGCATTCCAACCTCCTAAGCCTCAGATGATTCTCAAGATTAACATCCTGACTCTTGGCACCGTGGATGATTTTTCGTAATGGCATTCCAACCCCCTGAGTCACTTATGATTCTCCAGATCAACATCCCGATTCTTGGCATCACGAATGACTCTCCACAAGCCTCATCCCATCACTCAACATCTAGGGTGACAACTACACCATCTCCGGAGGTCAATAGTCCGAACCCGGGAAGAGACTAAGGTCATCTACCAAGGGTGGGAAATTGATCGGGTCGAAGGCCTGCAGCTAAGTACTTCTCCCCACTAGTCGACTATAAGTCTGACGTTTTGAAAGAAAAGGTGCTCTTGCATGGACTAAATGGAGATAACCTAAAAGAGTTCTTGAATAAACTTGACTACGGAGAACTACCTAATGACCGGCCATGGGGGACCAACCACCGCATTGTGCCCCTGCGGACCGAGAAGACCAGGAACCCTGAAAAACCCTCATCCTAAGTCCACAACATGATTTCCTCACAATCAACTTGTGTCCCAAACTGGGGGGCTAGTGGTCCATGGTCTCGAGCAAAGACGAGAAGTTTTTTAAAAAAAAAATCAAATTTTTACAACTCTTAAAATAGGACCAAGCAGAAAGTGACTTGGAAAAAAACGTCGAGAGAAAATAGTAGATTTTAAAATAACCTAGCTATGCCGCTTAGAAGCTTACATACTCGCGCGCAAAAAAAACAAGAATATGTGACAAAAAGTCTACAAAATCCTAAGTGTTGAACAGGCGATGGTCTGGAGCTCAGTTATTTGCGCCCTCATTATGAGGGGCGTCCGTGCGAGGAGAAGTAGCGTCAATCTCGCCCTCCTCAGGGGCATTCTCATTAGCACTGTTCTCCTCGACATTTTCCTGCCCAGCGTCTTTATGCTTGGCACCATCCTCTATCTTTGAAAACTTCATCCCCGTAGGGTCGACGAAGAAATTAGAATATAGGTAGTGGATAGCTGTCATGGTGGTCCTCCCCAAAGGCGTCGTCCAGAGGTTCACCCTCAGTGCCCAGTAATTGACAAGCTGACAAGGTCCGGATGGAGACCTTCTCCAAAAAACGTCGCTCAGAAGTGCCCTCCCAAAAAAAAAAAGGCCGTCCAGGGGTGTCGTCCATAAGCATTGCCTCATCCGCTCTTGCTGGCATCACATTATCCTGTGATCACCGTCCTGTTGTACTACATTCGCTTAGTAGGGCGCAGATAGGGGCCTTCTTCAAGTTTATCGACGAGTTCTAGAACAGTAGTGCCCTGATGTGCTCAATATGTTCTCCTCTTAGACCTTACCTGTCAAGAGGGTAACCACGAAAAATAACATATCAGGGGAGCAAGGGTGCTAAAAAGTAAGGGTAAAAAAAGAAAAGGCTGGCTCCAAAAGAAAAGGGGGAGAGCACCCTTTTGGGGTGAGCGCCCCCTTTGAAGGTGCAGTCGCTGGCCCCAAGTACGGCTAGCGCGCCCTCGGTCGGACGATTAGCCTTTGTGTGTACCCGGCACCCTTGGGGGGCACACCTCCTCGTGCCGTTATCCATCCACGGTGAAGGCCAGTATGTACTGAGGGTTTGTTCATGGTGAACGGGTGTCATCCTAAAAATTGAGAATTTCGGGGTCGCCTTGTTGTGCTACCTAACCCCAGACCCTGGTAGTATGGGGGCCTATTTCAAATTAGCTCATCATAAAAAGTTAATAGTTGAACAAGTGTCTTGAAAATTGAGAATTTCGGGGTTTCACTGTCGTGCTACCAGACCCCGGACCCCGGCTGTATAGGGGCCTATTTCAAATTAGCTCATCAGAAAAAGTTAACTGTTAAAAAAGTGCCACCCAGAAAATCGAAGAAATTTAAGATCGCCCTGCCGTACTACCTGACCCGAACCTCGATCGTATGGAGGACTATTTAATATTCGCTTCCCACAAAAAGTTAACTATCAGAAAAATGTCGATCAGAGGTGTTTCTCACGCTTTGGAGTCTCCAGGATACCCGTTTCAGCCATAAATGGATATCCTTAACTGTCTTGCTTCTCTCGCTGCATAGTGCTATGGGGTAAGTGATGAGGGTATTTTTAGGCACTATTGAGTCACCACCTGGGACCCAGTTACGTGTCCGTCCACGTAGTGACATGGACGTATTCTGAAATTCCAACACCATACTGGAACATACGCTGACCACGGCTCTTCCCTAGAATCTCGTTTGCAACTAGGGCGGAACAAGGTGCCTTGTAGAGACGTGCCGCCCTGAGCTCTGCGCCATACCCTAGATGGCCAACTTCAAGGACTTAGCCGTTCACCTTGACCGACTCTCCATTCCAGCTCATTTCTACTCCAGGACTCCATGGATCTCCACTCTCCTCCACCTGCTTATTACCATAGGCCTGACAGAGGCTGCAGGCTTCGCCAAATGGGCCCAAAAGCCCAAGCCTATTGATTATCTCCTAAATGCCCAAGATCATCGACTAAACACATAGTTTTTCACTTAATTAACTGTGTTTTGGCTCGACTACTCATCTCCAATGCCTATATATTCCAGGGGCTATGCAAGCTCAAGATACACTTTATTATGTGCATGCATTGAGTTCACTTGATTACTTAACGCATTTCTGTAACTTTTGACTTTGAGCTCTTATTTTCATGCCGGAGGGGTTTCACCGGGACAAATTCTAATCTGAGCCTTCTGTAGGTACCAATTCTCGAGAAATAGGACTCTAGGCATAGTAGGTCAGTTCTCTTAGGACCTAGTACAACTCACGTAGTGAATTTTCAACCGCTGACTCCACCTCAACAATAGGACCCACTTGTCATCTGATTGGACCATACTCAAGGTGTGTACAATTTTTATACACCAACAATGTTAATATATTATTTCTATATTTTTCATAAATTTAATGTCCTTGCATATTATATTTCCTCTTTATATTATTTCTTTAATTTAATCTTTGTAAATTAAATGTATCATTATTGTTAATAAATTTAATGTTCATATATTGTTTCTATAGTTTAAGTAAATTTAATGTCTATAATTTTCGTATATTATGTTTCCTCTTTTCTATATAATTTCTTTAATTCAATTTTTATAAATTTAATATTTTAGTATTATTAATAAATATAATATCTATAATTTATTTATATAATTTTTGTAAATTTAATGTTCATAATTTTCGTATATTATATTTTCTCTTTTATATTATTTCTTTAATTTAATTATTTTAAATTTAATATTATTACTGAATTTAATATTAATATATTATTTTTATAATTTCTGTAAATTTGATGTCCATAGTTGTCGTATACTATATTTCCTAATTTATACTATTTCGTTGTTACTAAATTTAATTTCCATATGTTATTTTTAAATTTTTTGAAATTTAATGTTAATAGATTCTGTATATCATATTTTCTCTTGTGTTGATCCTAAGATTTTGATGGACAATTAAATGTTGATATTTTTGGTGGAACTAATGGTTTGATTCAATGTTTCAGGTTTATTAGTTCCAAATGATGAAGGTATGATAATAAAGTTGATGAAGGATTAAGAGGTTGAAGAATAAATTTCAACTCTTAATATCCCAATTAGAATCACACACTGCACAAAAAGTTTTTTAAATGATTTTTATAAATATGTGTATTTTTAATAGGATCCTAATTAGCTAAATTATTTGCTTCTATGTGTTATTGAAAAAGAAATATTTATAATTGATTAAAATTGGATTTAAGTATTTAGTGGAGCTAATTAAGAAAAGAAATTGGTTAAAGGGGCGAAAACATCAATAAAAATGAATTAGAAATGAGTTTAGAAAAGTGATCTAGCATCCGTAAGTCAACAGGTAAGTCGACTGGATAAAGAAGAAAAACTCTCTGTATCTCTCAGTCGACAGGTAGGTCGACCTGTACTTAAAAGTGAACTCTCTGTATCTATAAGTCGACAGAGCGGTTAACATGTGAAGAAAAATGAAACTCTCTGAATCTCAAAGTCGACAGATAAGTCGACCGCTGGGCATAGAATCTTTGGCTTGGTTACATCCTGAATTGAGCGGTCGATTGCTGATATTGGTCGGTCGACTGATGAGTCTTTTTCAGGTTTGGAGGATTTCATGGATTTGATTCAAAACTAGCCGTTAACAAGTCGTTTTTGTCTTACCTGATTGAGATGTTGTAGGGATCTATACTTAATTGAGATATGATCTATATTTATTTTGATTATATATGATGTATGAGGTCTTGGGGTTCCATTTAATGACATAATATTTGAAAAATAGTTGTTATAAGATATCTTTAAAATTCCTATATTTAAACCTGCGAATTTTGAGTTTAAATATTACTATTTTGGTGGGGAATATTTTGGGCCTAAAATATGGGATAGATTTAAGGGATTTTATTTTGATCTTACGATTTAGTCCATATATTTAGTTATAATTATTTCTATACTTTTGTTGATTAAGATGAAATCATTTTAGGGCTTAAATTGAGAGTTTTAGAAGTTATATTGTTGGTTAAATATAGCCATTATAAATTTATATGATATATGAGGTCCATATATGTCATTTATTAACATAACATTTGAAAACTAGCCGTTGGAGGTCTAGTTTGAGGGCTATTAAAAGAGACCTGCGGATTTCACATAAATGACACAATATCAAGAACTATTCAGTTCCTAAACTTTTCTAAGAGTTATCATTTTGATATTATACTGAAAAATATTGTAAGATTATTCTGGAGTTAAAGTTTTTGAGTTAAAGCGCTAATTTATTTGGCGTCACCAATCTGAACTGTCTAGCGATCTGTTTTGCAATCCATTGGTGTTTTCCTGGTGAGATCATTTCAAGATTATTTTTTAATTGAGTATTTGATATTATTACTTGCTTGGTGAATTGATTTTTTTGAGAAATAGATTTTGAACTTTAAAAGCATAAAAATCTTTTAAAATGATTTGTGTGTTAATCTGATTATGTGCTTAATTGTGCTACCTGCATTCTTTATTATAATCAGATTTTGTTTCCTTACTTTATTTCTATCACTAGTATCGGGACATTAATTGAGTATTAATTGATCTGATGTGGTAGAAATTTCGAGTGAGAAGAACTTATCAATTTTTGTAATTGGTGAGTTGTGTGCGGATTAGATACTTTTGGGACTGTCTAATCAGGGGTAGCTGGTTTCAATCTCTTCCTGCAAAGGGATTAAGGTAGTAATTCTTCATTGATTGAATTTGTGAGTAATTTTGTAACGGTTTAATCCTTACCGGGTAAATGGATATTTGAAGTGTTTGTGAGGTTTTGATTCTTTAGCCTTAGTTTAAAAAAGAATTAGGTTATTCTTGAGCCTGTGAAAAGTTGACGTTATTCCTGAGCCTAGGAAAAGGAATTTGTAAAGGTTGATTCTGAGCCTGCGAAAAGAATCATTGTGAGAGTTTGGTTCCTACATGTAAGATCCTACTTTTCATACGTGTATAACTTTAGTTGCATTTTAGAAACATTTAGAAAATAACGGGGTGGAATGTATCATTTCTAATTTCAAATTAAAAATTTAGGGGTCAATTTGCAATTTTAGAAATACTTATTTTTAATTTTGGGATTCAAATAATAACCTAAAGAAAATTGAGGGGAGGTTAATGTAATTTAGGAAAAATTAATTTATATATATTTACATACACACGGATTGATCAAAACCCAAAACCAGATGGATGATCAGATGTGTGTGTGTGTGGGGGGGGTGATCATGGACTGAGTGTGTATGGTGTGTGTGTGTCGTCAGTGCTGTGCTGTCGTCGGCCAACAATGTGCTGCAACGGGGTGTGTGTATGTGTGTGCTGCCATGTGTGTTTGTGTCTGTGTGTTGTGACGTGTGTGTATTGCTGATCAGTCGACGGTGACTGTGGGGTGTGTGTGTGTGTGTGTAAATCGCCGAATGTGAGTGGCGTCGGCAACGACGAGAACCCAAAAACAGGAAGCATAACTGGTAGCTCACCGCCGCGGCGGTAGAGGCGGTGGTGAGGTCAGGCGCTGAACAGAAACAGACGAGAAAAAGAAAAGAAACAGAAGGAGAAAGGGAAAAAAAAAAAAAAAAAAAGAGAAAAAAGAAAAAAGAAAAGAAAAGAAAACCAAATAAAAATCAAAATCTAAAATCCAACCTCTCGGCGAGCGAAAAATTTGAATCAGGTAAAATTTCGGTCGATTATGATTTTCGTCAAATTAAATTATTAGCATTAAATTTTCATAATCGTGACGATAATTTTTGTAACGGTTAATTTTAATAATTTTGTACCCTGAATATTAACATAACGGAATGGGGTAAATAATAATTCTGCATAATTAAATTCAGGGAATGGGAAATATGAGATTTAGGGCTTGCATTGCACGTTAGGTTATTTTAAACTAAAAATATTAATTTAGGTTTATTATTGTTAGGTTCACAGGCACCAGCGTCCCAATAGGTTTTGGACAGTGACGTTTTTGCAGTGCGGGAATCGAGGTGAGTGTACTGTCTTCTACGTAAATATGCAAACTGTTATTTTCGTATAAATTGTATAAAATGTGCTTATTTAAAATGGACAAATTTTGAACTTATGTGGATCAAGTAGTTTCGGTGCTAAAAGTGGGAAAATGATATTGGATTAAATTGGTTTTGGAGATAGAGGGTGATTTTGTTGGTCCGACTATACTATAGTTTCTTTCCGTAAGGGATGTGGATTTTCTTCCTGTTAGGCGGATATGACCTAGGGGATGTGGATTACCTACTAGGCAAAGTTCGGTAGGGTGGTTTGACCCGTCAGGAAGGCAAATCCTACGGGTAGTACGGTACCGTTGCAACTCCCGATCGTGAGGTTAAAACGATCATATGGCTAGTAGGAGAGGAGGTGCGGTGCATTTTATTATACGTTAAAATATTTGGTTGGGTGGATTTAAAATATTTGGGTTGGGTTAATTTAAAATATTTGTATTGTGTGTTTTAAATACAGTATTTCTTTACATTGGTGGTAGTTGGGAATTGGTTCCAAATACGGTATGCGGTGATATATTATATTATACTTTGGTTAAAATATTCGGATGGGTTGATTTAAACCGATTGGGTTGGTTGATTTAAAACGTTTGGTTTAGTATTTTGAATATATCAGTTTATTTCAGTGGTGATAGGGAAACGGGATTTCAATACGGTACGTGGTTATATTATTTTATATTTTGAAACGTGGTGTTTAATTCTTATACTTGATCCGTAATTTTTTTTTTATTATTATGAAGACAATACACTGATAAAAAAAATTTGTTCCAGGTACCGCGGCTAGGAGTTGGTCGACTACTGGCACTAAGGAGAGTCCGGAGGTAATGTCGTGTTGGAGGTGAGTCGGTCAAACGTGAACCGTGGAAGGTTTAGATATATATATATATATATATATATATTTTTTTTGAGGAAGATTTTACAGCAACGCGAATGTGTATGCATATCTGTATGTTGGGATATTCGTGGATTGGTTCGGTAACGTCAGGTCGATATCACGCCTGGCCTCAGGTGACAAGTGCCCGGGGTGGGGTATGACACTACCTGTAAAGGAATTTTGAGTTTAGTGGGTGCGAATCTCCGTGAGGCTTGGAGGACAGATTAGCCAAGATTAGCTTGGTAAACTATGATATATCGTTGTGTACTGCATTGTTTATTTCTTTTATTTTATTTTGTGTTGTTTGAGTATGCTCTTAGAGCTTCTTACACTAATCCGCTGCTATAAAGATAATAATTAATTTTAGGATAAAATTAATTGATTGAATTTTGAAGTGTTATTACTTGAATTAATTTTCTAATATTACCCAATCCACCCTCCTCTTGGGTAGCTCACTGGGTCAACATCTTGTATATCATTTTTAATTTAATGTCTATAAATTTAATGTTTCTGTATTATTATTGAGTTTAAGGTTTCAATATTATTGTTACAATTTACGTAAATTTAATATCCATAAATTTCGTATATTACATGTCCTCTTTTATGTTATTTTTTTAATTTCAGTTTCATAAATTCAATGTTTTTTCATTATTCCTTAATTTTCGTTAATTAAACTCCATAATTTCTGTGTATTATATTTTCTCTTTAATATTATTTTTATAAATTTATTGTTTTAGTAGTATTAATAAATTTAATATCCACATATTGTTTTTGTATATTTTTCATAAATTTAAATCCATAACTACTGTGTATTATATTTCATCTTTCATATTATTTTTTTAATTTAATTTTTATAAATTTAATATTTTAGTATTATTACTAAATTTAGTTTCCATATATTATTTTTATAATTTTCATAAATTTAATAATTTAGTATTATTACTAAATTTAATGTTTATATATTATCATTTTCATAAATATAATATTTTAGTATTAGTACTAAATTTAATGTTCATATATTATTATTATAATTTTTGTAAATATAATATCTGTAATTTCTCTCTCTCTCTCTATATATAGTTCCTCTTCTATATTATTTATTTAATCTATATTATTTCTATAATTTTTGTAAATATAATTTAATTTTTATAAATTTATTTTTCAGTATTATTAAAAAATTTAATGTGCTTATATTATTTTTATAATTTTTGTAAATTTAATGTCCTTAATTTCTGAATATTATATTTTCTTGTTTATATGTTTTTTTTTTTTTTTTAATTTTACTTTTGTAATTTTAATGTTGTCTTATTATTACTAAATTTAATATCCTATATATTTTTTCGAATTTTTTTTTTTGTATTTCTCCATATTATCACTATATTATATTTTCTTTTTTAATTCATTAAATTTAATGTTTTAGTATTATTTTTTAATTTATTCATATATTATTTCTATAATTTCTGTAAATTTAATTTTCATATTTTTCGTGTATTATATTTTTTCTTTTATATTATTTTTTTTTAATTTAATTTCCATAAATTTGGTGTTTTAATATTATTACTAAATTTAGTGCCCATAAATAGATTTATATATAACGTAAACATATTCTCTATCCTTAATTATACAAAAAATAAAAAATAAAAAAAATTCTCCCAATTAAGTAGAAAAATATATATTCGGTTAGATGTAAATATACTTTTTATATTTATATTAATCTAGAGAATCAATTTGGAGTTCTTTTTTATGTGGAATATAAAGAACGACTGTGATTTGTTTAGAGGGTTTATGTTCTTTTTTTGGTGTTTTGGTACATCTGTTTTAAAATTGTGTCTTCAAGCGCGGGCTGTACACTAGTCACCATCTACTAAACAATACCTTTTTTTTTTTTTTTTTCTATAGAAACTTTACTAAAGGGTTATCGAAAATTCTTAGACAGTAATCCCTAAAATCACATATTATTTTCAAATAGCGACATTTACTACAAAACTTGTACCAAAGTTAATCAATCAAAAACATGACAAAGAAAAACTCATTTAGTTACTCTCCACCAACGTTCTTATTCAAATAAATCACACCATATTAACCATCTCCTCAACTTCTTTAATATGATATAGCAAAAAAATTGGTGCAATTAACGTTAACTAGTAAGTTAACAATGCATGACAAAATAGTGTAGCTAATATTTACTTTTTAATCTGTCATGAAAATGTGTATATTAATCATCTAGCTATTAATTGCCCTTATGTAAGTAAAGATAACTACAAATATTAAGTTAACATTCACCTATTACATATAGAAAATCATTTAGTTAATCTTAACTTGTTTGACAAAAACACATTAAATATATAAAGAGATACACCAAACCAATGAAAATGTAGCATCAAATTAACATTCATTGGATCAAACTCATATACTTGACAATAATTTGGTACAGAAAAAATCATAAGCGTGGTGTAGTAAAAGCACCTAACAGAAAGATGACTATTAATTTTGACGTTCACAAGAAAATAATATATGAACATTCACTGGTTAGATGTGAATCACAAATGCGGGCGTAAAGAGATCACCTACAATGAACAACCCATTAAGTGAACTCACTGGTATATCGTGTAATTAACATTCAAATATATATATGTAATGGTTTCATTGAAAAATAAACAACACATTAAGTTAACGTTCATTAGAAATTAGAAAAGACGAACGGAGATGCATAATCTGCAATTCTACGTCTCAATAATTTGTCTGAACAACAAATATAAGTCGAGAGAATCAGGGTACTAAATTTCAAATATTAAAATGGAAATGATGTGTGTGATTTTTTTTTTTTTTTTTTTGTTGTATTAAAACTCAGACAATTGGTTCCATTGCATCCCATTCTTCAAGGATGAATCCTGCTTTGGACGGTGGTTTGTATTTGAGAGTAGTGGCTGAAACATCTCCTAGTGTTGATCTAGGAAAGAATCTGTCTTACCTTGAAGATAATTGCCACGGCTTTGAAGAGGGTTGTTGGCCTAGTGATCTACCCAAGAGGGGGAGGGGGAGGGGGAGGGGGAATTGGGTAGTTGTAAAAATTTAAGGAAATTCTTTTCTTTAAACACTTAAAAAAATCAAATAATTAAATTAATCATAAATTAATTAATATCTTTATAATGCAGCGGATAAGTGTTATAAATACTAGGTGCGCACCCAAACAATAAAAATATAAATAATGTAAATCAATGCAACACACAAAAATATATCCTGGTTTACCAAACTACTCTTGGTTAATTTAGTCCTTCGAGCCCTACGGAGATTCGCACCCACTAAACCACTAGATTCCTTTAAACAAGTAGGAACTAAACCTTCACACAATGATTCTTTTGCTGGCTTAGAATTAACCTTTACAATTCCTTTTCACAGATTAAGGAAGAACTTCTATCTTTTTCCAAGCTAAAGACTAACTCAATTCTATTCAGGAGGAATCACCACCTAATTCTTTTTCCAGGCGCAGGAATAACCTTATCTTTTTACCAGGCTCAAGACTAACCTAATCCTTTCATAGGCTAAGGATCAAACCAAATTCTTTTATACCTTAGGCTAAGAATCAAACCTTTAATCTAGGTATTCTCCAAGCTTGTGATTTGGAATTATTGGTGTATCTGCAGGCTTACAATACAACAATCCAACTTCTGATAATAAATCTAAGATATATTTTTGTTGGGAAAAGAATATGACTTGCTTCGACCTAGCAACTTCAATTCCCAGAAAATATTTGAGTTCTCCTAGATTTTTCATCTCAAATTCTATCGCCAATTGCTCCTGAAGTCTTGTTATTTCTTCTGGGTCATCTCTTGTAATGATCATATCGTCTACATAGATTGTCAAAGTTATTATCTTACTCCAGTAATGATTTAAGAATAGCGTATGGTCTGAGTTGGTTTGTTAAAATCCATACTTCCTTATTGCCGAGTTCAAGCGCCCAAACCACGCTCTAAGAGATTGCTTTAAGTCGTACAAAGTTCGTTGTAGCTTGCACACAATCTTAGCTTTAAAGTTTGTAATATATCCTGAAGGGGCATCCATGTAGATTTCTTCTTCAAGATCTCCATGGAAAAACGCATTTTTAATGTTAAACTAGTGCAATGGCCAATCAAGATTCACTACAAGGGATAGTAGAACCTTGACAGTACTCAACTTGGCCACAAGTGAGAACGTTTCTTGATAGTCTACGTTCGCGTATAGCCCTTTGCCACCAGTCTTGCTTTGTATCTTTCAAATGATCCATCGACTTTGTACTTGATGGAGAATACCCACTTACACCCCACTATTTTTTGACCTTCTAGTAGGGGAACAAGAGTCCATGTCTCAATTTTCAGTAATGCCTCAATTTCTTCCTTTATAGCATAGATCCACCTAGGGTCTTCCAGAGCCACTTTAACACTTGTGGGAATAAGAAGTAAGGATAGTTCATTCACAAAGTTCTTGAGGGGTTTAGATAGTTTCTTTGTAGAAACATAATTGGCACGATCTTTGGTTTTCCAGTTCTGGAGAATATCTGTTTGGTGGTTTACCCCGATTGTGCCTGAAAAGTAATTCATAGCTGTCGGCGATATTTTAATCCCTTGAATTACTCGCAAGTGCACGAGGTCATATTTTAATAGTATAGGAAGAATAGGATTGTTGTATCCACAGAGATTGGTTTAAATTGTCGCTAAGTACCGCGATTATCGTAACCGAACTTTATTTAGGCGATCAAATTTTGGGCTTTTGTTTAAAGATAAACTAAACTAAAATAATAACTAATTAAACTACAATACTGGAAATTAATTATATGGGAATAGATTATCTAGGGATTAAATTCGTTCACTTATACGTGCTTGATTTAGTCTAATGTACATTAACGATCATTAATCTATCCAACAATCTAGGTGTCTAAAACTCACTCACTACATCTCCCGAGTGTAAAGTGAATAAATATGCATTTCGTGTCAACGCCGATATCCCTATCTAGCATCTAAACGATTACATGAGTCTCGCCCCAACCTCACGGATTGCACACGTTCTAATAATCTCTTGAAACAGTAGAACGTCGCAATGTATTTAAACCCTAGTCTAAATCCGGGGTTACCTCTCCCGAGTGTCAAACTCCGTATTCTCAAATCAATCAAAATATCATAACAAACATATAATGGAAGTAAAAGAACGGTAAACACAATCAAATATGGATAAACAAACTATAACGAAACAACAATTTAATCAAACAACATATACATGATCTACATCAATCCCTAGATAATATATGTTTAGCTCATGACCATAACCAAATATTCAACTAAAAACAATATATATATGATCAATCAACCAACAAGAACTTAGAATGAAAGAGATAAATAAGGGAGAATAGCCGTTATCTGAAGAATGGATGGTTTTACGTCCGTAAAATCTGCTCCGATCTTATTCCCTCTTCTCCAAATGTGTTATCCTCTTCTTGGTTTGATCTTAAGCTCTCAAAAATATCCCAAAAATATTCTTGGTTGGAGTGAGAATGAGCGGGAATGCAAAATATCTAAAAAATATCTCAAAATATTAATATCAGCTAGTGCCAAGTCGTTGCAGCGATAGGAACCATCGCTGCAGTGATAGGAAGGCAGAAACTTACTACCGGATCACTGCTACAGCGATGGAAAAGTTTGCTACAGTGATGCTCAAGGCAATGCCGACACCAAGTTATTCCTTTGGCCGTAACTTTCTCCTCCGAACTCCGATTGAGGTGATTAAAAAACATATAGAAAGATAAGATGTAGAAATACAACTTTTATGTTTTGAGAATTTCCAAAATTGGATTGAATCGTGGTAAAAAATGGCCTTAAAATTACAGCTCCTGAATTAATTTTGCATCTTTTTACCCATTTATTTATAAACCTATAAAACAACACAAAAATATATTAAACTAACAAAAATGCATGAAAATACATAAATATTTGAACCTAAAAATACTTGATTTGTTGGTAAATAAATCACTCATCAAATACCCCCCAAACTCAAACGTTTGCTTGTCCTCAAGCAAAAATACACAAAACAGAAAACAAACTACCACAAAGAACTTAAGAACACAAATACTAAAGATGAAAGACTCAAATGACTTAAAAACAATGACGTGTGAGTTTTTAATTCAAACTATTTGACCAAATTTTTTTTCCCTCAACGGCTTCCAATCATATTGAGTTCAAGAATAAAACTGCAACATATGATGTTTTAGAATTTCAACATTCAATAACGGTAAACGCCCTTCTAGATCCTTTCCAAGTATGCGTGCGAAAACTCAAATATACAACCATCCAAAGATCGGATTGGATTATCCACCAACAAAGTTCATAACTTAACACCGATAAGGTATAGGATTTCCATATACCAGACTGGGTTCCACTTTCCACTAATGTAGGCTTAGAAATTCGAAAAGATCAAAAGGACTTGGTTCAAATTTTTTTTTATCAACTGGCCAAGGGTATATCGGGAATATAAAATAGGTAAACGTTATTAACTCAACAATACCCAAGGCACAATGTTTAGCGCTCAATCACACTCATACCCTCAAAGATCAATTCGAAACAACCCTGAACTAACATTTTAAAACGTTGTACTCACTTGTCAAAACAAACAAAAACAAAACCATATTTACACTTTTTTTTAACCACACCTCCAAACTTATTTGATTTGTACAATTTCATGGATGTGGAACTACGATAGAAAAATAATAAGTGAGTACTCAAATAACGAACCATTCAAAAGTTCCCCCAAAACTTAACCGCTCATTTCAAGTAGCATAAACAAATGCTAACTTGATTTCAACTCAAATCGTGCCTTAGGTTTAGCGACAGTGGTTTGGAAAAAATTTAATTGGTCAGAGTATTTGATACATGGTAGCGTGTGAATACGCCGCTATTTTCACTCACAAGTATACGAGGTCAAGTTTTAGTATAGATCAGGAAAGTTAGGGTTATCGTGTCCACATGGATTGATTTTGACTATTATTGAATATTGCGTTTATCATGACCTAACTTTATCTAGGCGAAAATAAATGTGTTTAAAAATTAATAATACTAATATTAAGTTAATTAATCTAATTAAATTAACTATATTAATACTATTATGAGATGTTTAGAGAAAGTATTGCTCAGGGATCAACTTTTGTTTACAAAAACGTATTTGGTCTCGTTTTAGTTTGTGTTAACGACGTTCGACTTATCTGACAATCTCAGTTTGTAAACTCCTCCGCCACCTCTCCCGAGTGTAAGATGAGAGAATACATGACTTCGCGTCAACGAAGAAGTCCCCATCAACATCTTAATGACACTAGGTCACGTGAGTCTCTCCCCAACGTCATTGATTACACACAATCCAACTCTCGACCGGGTCATTGGATTATCGCGTTGTGTTTACCCTATCGAAAATCTCTGTTCTAAAACTCCACCGCTACCTCTCCCGAGTGTAAGATGGGAGAATACATGACTTTGAGTTAACGAAGAAGTCCCCCTCAATGTTTTAACGACCCTAGATCACGTGAGTCTTGCCCCAACGTCATCGATTGTACACAATCCTAACCCCGACCGGGTTATTGGATTGTGGCGTTTCTTTATTCTAGTCCTAATACGGGATTTGTCAAACCCCGTATTCTCATAACATCATTCTAAGCATGATAAACAAACAATACGGCATACACAGTCAAAATAACGAAGAATATCCGCAAACGAAACACAAACTCAACAAAACAACATTTTTATAAATTACATTAATCCCTAGACAAAAACCCGTTTAGCTCATGGCTATAGCCGGTTATACAATAAAAATTAAGCTAAACATGCTCAAACAACAATCCTAAGTTAGTAAATAAAAGAAAGAACAAGAGAAACTTAGCCTAGTCTGAAGATTTATCGCTAAAAACGTTTCGAGATCGCTCCTCCTTTGTGGCAACATGATCTTCTCCTTAGGATTTGAATGAGCACTCCCAAAACCTCTCTCTAAAATATACTAAGTCTATTTGAGCTCTAATGCCTGGAGGTGAGGAGAGGAAGGGGATATTTATAGGGAAAATATCTAACAAAATATCTAAATTTATGCAGAGGTGACTGCCTAGGCGGTGGGATTCACCGCCTAGGCAGTGAGTAAGTTGGTTCATTGATCACCTAGGCAGTGGATTTGGTGGTGGCCTTGGTTGACATTCTGCAGTTTCACCGCCGCGGTGGTGGACGTTCAGCAAGATAATGCCACTTTCTGCATTCTGACGGCCTAGGCGGTGAAACTGTAGTGAGTTAGGCTTGGCTCTGAAGTTTTACCGCCGCGTCGATGGTTTCATCGCTGCGGCGGTGACACATTTTCTTGTTTTGGCTGTAACTTCTTCGTCCGAGCTCCGATTGAGGTGATTAAAAAATCTATGGAAAGATAAGAGATAGATCTACAACTTAAAATTTTTGAGTTGTTCCAAAATAGGATTGAAGCATAGTAAAAAATATCCTTGAAGTTACAGCACCTGTACTAGCTTTACACATTTCCACTATTTTTCTACCGTTCTTTATCCGATTTGATCGTTTTTTATCCGTTTACATACTTTTCACCTCAAACACCTGATTTAGACAAAAACACATAAAAACATATTAAAATCTATTAAAACATAATAAACGTACTAAAAAACTAACAATTTTCGGTTTGGAAATAGATAAGTAATTTACACCTATCAATACGTGTTCAGAATTGAAACGGCTAAAAGGTTTTGACAGGGTAACGAAGGATAAAACATATAGCATGGAAGGCTTCTACGGCTCAAGCAATCAAAATGAATGCCTAAATCATATCTCCTGAACTACCTCGCTTAGGATTTTGCCTCGAGTTTCCCCCACGTTACACCTCCCATGTGAGAATCAGACGAGAGTTCTCAAGGGATTTTGGCAGGGTAACGTCTAGTAGAAAAGTGTAGGTGTGTATATAAACGTGGTTATTGTACATGGGAAGAAGACTTGTAGGGAAAGTCTTCTTAATTTGTTGCCAAATTTCTTTAATTCTCCGGATTTGGGAGGAGGAGGGGGATTTGGTAGGGTGGTCACGGGCTCGGAAGCCCACCCAACCCTCCTATCCCATTACTTTCTTTTTAGGGTTTGGTTTTGGGCTTGTTGTTTGAGCCCATGGATAGGGCTAGGGCCCCAAAATTTAGTCGCGTTCATTTTTAGGGCCTCTAATAGTATCCAATCCATATAGAGAACCTCAGAAAAGAAAAGTGTTCTTGCGACTTCCAAGATCAAGTCTACTCCCAAGACTCTAAAGCAACTCTGATTTGAATCTAAGAGATACAAGAATTCAAATTAGTGGCATAGAGAGGAAAACGCATCTCACCGACACAAAATACTGGGAGAAATAGAGAGGGAAGCCACGACCACAAGACTTGGTCGAATCTGTGTAGGTTTGGGCGGCCATATAGTCTTTCCTTCCCCATAAATGCAGTTTAGGGTTGAAAACCTTGGTCTTTTTCTTTTCTTCTTTTTTTTTTTTTTTTTTTTATTTTTTTTTTATTTTTTTTTATGCTTTGCTTCGGAACTTCTTAAGCTCAGCGTTACTACCCATTACTTTTTCAGTAACTCTTCCAACATAATTTCCTTATTTGTGTATAACCCATTAGGTTCATACCAAAAGTTGGATGGTGAAAATAATTAATTAACTAATTAATTAATTGGGTTTATACCACTTACTTCCCCTATCATTTTGCACTAAATCAAATACCTCTCCTGTCATTTTACAAATACCAGTCAGCCCCCTCGTCATTTTGGTCAATGACCACTTACCTCCATTATGACATAAATGCCCTTATGCTATTTTAAAAAATTATATTTTTATTTTTATAAAAAATCATTAACACCCCCTTATTTTTAAACTTATAATTTTTACTCTTAATTTTTTAAATAATTATATTTACCTCCCACCCTACCGTACCCTCTTACCGCCACCGCCCGCCACCACCCACCACCCACGTCACTAGTCACCACCCTAACTTGTTGAATGACATTTATATCCTTTAAATATTTTATTATATGCTATTTTAACACTATTAGAAACTTAGAGGACCATAAGTGTATTTTCCATCTTTTCACATCATTTTCTTCGTGAAATTGCAATCCTCCCAAAAGCTCCTTCCCTTTTATATCTTGATTTCCTTTTACAATTTCTATCCAAATTTAATGGATTATTTGTCATGTAAAGCTGAATCCGCCATTTCGATCTCCAATTCAATTTTCTAATCGTCGTCCTCCGCTAGAACTCCTTACAGACCCAAAAATGATAAGGAAAAACCCATTAAAATTCAGGAATTCTAGTACAACAACCTCAAAGCCGCCACCAATGGCTTCTCTGACCGGAAGCTCTTACGCAAGGGAAGCCACGATGTTGTCTACAAGGGCGTCTTCCCCAGGGGACGTCTGGTCGCTGTGAAGAGGTCATCTCGCAACTCCCGCTCATCCCCTAGTATCCCCCTTACTGTAGTCGTCGCCTTCTCCTTCACGCCCGAGAGCCTCAACGAAGTAAAGAGATCGAAGTACTCTCCAAGCTCCACAGTCCCTGGCTAGTCAATCTCGTCAGCTGCACCAATGACCCTTTCAATCGCCTCTTGGTCGTGGATTTCATGAGCACGGCACGCTCTTCGATGTTTTTCACTCTATTTCTCAGCCTCCCAATTAGGGACGAAGGATATGACTCGCCCTTCAGGCTACGAAGGCCATCGATACCCTCTATTTCTTGGTCCCTCCGGTGATTCATAGCGATATCAAATCAGCAAATGTCTTAATCGACTGAAATTACAACGCTCGATTGGGCGATTTTGGACTAACACTCCATTGATTTTCTTTAACTAAATCGAGTGAATTGTGTGTGGGACTTGAATAAAAAATAAATAAAAATAAATAAGAAGTAGATGATGTGAAAAGATAGAAAATACACTTATGGCCCTATAAGTTTCTAAGTGTTAAAATAGCCGGTAATAAAATATTTAAAGGGTACAAATGTCATTCAACAAGTTAGGGTGGTGGGCAGTGGCGGTGGGTGGTAGTGGGAGGTGGCAGTGAGAGGGTGCAGTAGGGTGAGAGGTAAATATAATTATTTAAAAAATTAAGAATAAAAATTATAAGTTTAAAAATAAGGGGGTGTTAATGAATTTTTATAAAAACAAAAATATAATTTTTTAAAATAGCAGAAGGGCATTTATATCATAATGGAGGTAAGTGGTCATTAACCAAAATGACAAGATGGCTAACTGATATTTGTAAAATGACAGGAGAGATATATGATTTAGTGCAAAATGATAGGGGAAATGAGTGGTATAAACCCTTAATTATTTTACTAATCAATTAATGAAAAAAAAAATTAGAACATAATTCTAATTTTACATTTCTAGAACAAAATGATTTTTTCTTAAGGCATTTCCTTCGACTGTGAGTCACGTCTACCTACTTATCACAGCCATGTTCAATTGGCATGAATTAGGCCAAAAGAATTCTCTTACTATATGCATATTCCACGATCTCTATATTTGTTTACCCAAAAGGACTAGTAGGATATGGTTAAGCCAAAAACTCATAGTTTTATCATTTGTATTTGATTGATAATATAATTCCTTGTGATACTTGATCAGAATATCATCCAAATCATCACACTATTTCGGCCAGAGACTTAGGTAGATTATATTGAAACTCAAACTATTGGTGCCTAAAATTGGTTCACACCCTCAGTTGGTTCGATCAACGTCCATTTGGAGTTTTGTTTTGCTAAGGTAGAGTCCACATCCTTGGTGTACGGTGTTCACTGGGTAGTCCGCGATCAATAGCCAAATGTCCTCAAGTCTAAGCTTGCACCTGCACGAAGACCAGCCAGGGTGTGCCCGATAAAGTCCCTGCGACGTGAGAGTAAAAGGTCTGGAAAAAAAGACAGATATTTGCTTTGAGTAAGAAATCAAACATTACCTCAGGCCTTGAATACCTTGGTATTTATAGGCAAGGAGAACGATAAGCTCCACATAATTAGGACCATGAGCGCAGTTAATCATGGTAACTCAATGTGTGCCACTAAGAAGGCGTGTGGTATGGATTAAGGCATTGAGCCCAATCTTTCGGCCCATCAGGAGGAACCCATAGGCATTGAATACCTTGGTATTTATAGGCAAGGAGAACGATCAACTCCACAGAATTAGGACCATGAGCGCTAATGGCCTCAATTTAAGCGCTGCCACTTTCACCGCAAACGTATGGATCAAGTTTTAATATAATGGACCTTTCGGTCGGGTATCGTATCCACAGGGATTGGTTGAGATTACCATCAAGTACCGCGATTGTCATAACCCAATTTTATCTAGGCGACAAAAATGGAACATAAAATTAAATACTAATACTAAAATACTAATTTAACTATATTAATTACTAATACGAGATAGTTATGGGATGGATTATCTAGGGATTAACTCTATTTACTTAAACGCATTTGATATCGTTTAGTTTACAATAATGGTGTTCGACCTATTTGACAATCTCGGTATGTAAAACTCATCCGCCACCTCCCCCGAGTGTAAGACGGGGGATATAACGCAACTTCGTGTCAACGAAGAAATCCCCCTCAAAGTCTTAACGACCCTAGGTTGCGTGAGTCTTGCCCCAACCTCATTGATCGCACACAAAACTTCAGTTCGTAAACTCTCTCTCCACCTCTCCCGAGTGTAAGACGAGGGAATACACGACTTCGAGTCAATGAAGAAGTCCCCTTCAACGTCTTAACGACTCTAAGTCACACGAGTCTCGCCCCAACGTCATTGATTTCATACGTTGTGTTTACCCTATCGACAATTTCAGTTCTAAAACTCCCTCGCCACTTCTCCCGAGTGTAAGACGAGGGAATATGCGACTTCGAGTTAACGAATAAGTCCCCTTCAACGTCTTAACGACCCTAGGTCGCTTGAGTCTTGCCCCAACGTCATAGATAGTCCACAATCCTAACCCCGACCTGGTTATTGAATTGTGGCGTTTGTTTATTCTGATCCGAATCCGGGATTTGTCAAACCCCGTATTCTCAATATATAAATCTAAGCACAATAAACAAACAATATGAAAAACACACTCAAACTTTGAAGAACAATCATCAAAGAAACGCAACTAAACCAAAACTACGTTTTTGTAAATAATATTCATCCCATACATAATTCATGTTTAACCTAAGGCCATAGTCGTTTATACAATTGAAACTAGGCTAAACAAGCTCAAATATACATAGAAGATAAGAAATAAAAGGAAAAACGGGTGAACTTAGCCGATATCCAAAGATTAGCCGCTAAAACCGTCCACCGAACGATTCTCCTTCTCCGCGTGTTGATCTTCTCTTTCGGATATGGTTGAGTACTCCCCATACTCTCTTTATATCCTAACCTAAGTCTTAAGGGTTGTAATGGCCGGAGATAGCGAAGGAGGAAGGAGGAAAGGGGTATAAATAGACAAAATATCTAAAATAAATATCTCCCACTGTGCAAAGGCCACCGCCTAGGCGGTGGAGTATGTAAGTTAAGGTTCGCCGCGGCGGTGGAGAAGGTGATGGCTGTGGAAAACTTTCTGTTGGATTTTCGCCTAGGTGGTAGGTTGTCAATAACCTATTTTTGTTTTCTCTGCTTCTTCACCGCCTAGGCGGTGGGCCTCTTTTCAAATTCTTGCCGTCTTGCTCATTTTTTCACCGTTCTCCGACCATTCTCGATACGAATTGATCGTTTATGCTCCGATTCTATACATTTTCACCCCACGCACCTATTTTAATACAAAAAGAATAAAAACATATTAAAACATATAAAAATAACTATAAATGTACTCGAAAACTAACAAATCTGGGTTGAAAATATTTAGGTAATTTACATCTATCAAGCGCAGTTAATCATGGTAACTCGACATGTGCCACTAAGAAGGTGTGTGTCATGGATTAAGGCATTGAGCCCAATCTTTCGGCCCATCAGGAGGAACCCATAGGTTGGGCCAGATGAACAGGATGTAAAACCTAGCCCATGGGCAACAGAGCCTTATCCAGCAGCATGAGAAGTCATTGTCCGAGGGTCACTAGTCGGAGACCAGCCCGGATGCCGTGGTGATAACCATTTCAATGTAGATTGTTGGGCAGTGTTCGTCAAGATCAATTTGGTGGGCCCCATGATCTAGCTCATTAACCAATGAACGAAGACAGTGAAGGTTCCAGAGACACTTCTGGTCACTTGTCGGTCTTCGGGAGGGTGGGCCATTCAAGTGGTCCCCAAGAGGTCCAGTCATCAGGTGAGTTGAACATCAACTCATCCACCATCCTCTTCCCTGCCACTGACTGAGTTGTAATTGGAGATCGGTGGATCATATAATTTTTCCAGATGAAATATAAATTAAATTAAATTTATAATTAAGAAACTTAAAATATAATTTATAATTAATTGCATTCATTTATTTATATCAAAATTAATCTTAACTATTAATCTAAATATATTTTCAAACGGATACATATAAATTTTCCAAATACTAAAATAAATAAAAAATAAAATAAAATGAAACAGAGGACAAAAACTATAAGCAAATTATATCAAAGAATCGAATAGCTTTCCAATAAATAAATTCATCTTAAAATTAAATCAAGAAATGCTATATACGATTAATCATATAATATTACCCACCCATTAAAAAAAAAAAAAAAAAAGTTTCAAATGATAAGCCCAATCTAAATCAATTTTCCCGACGAGACGAACTCTTTAGGAAATAACAAACGCGGTTTCTTCGCCGGCATCGGGCTTTCAACTTCCTGTTCACCAGAAAGTTGACTCTCTCTATCACAGCCAACCCTGAGATCGAAATGTAATTCTGGTAAAGCCGGCAAATTCAAGTCAAAATCCCGATGAGTGTATGTAGACCCGGCGCCTTCCGACGAGCTAATTTTACCGCTGCTTGCGGCTCTGGTGGTTGCGGCGCCACCTCCGATATTGCCTTCGTAGTGTCGCCGCTTATGACCGCCCAAAGCTTGGCCGGTGGGAAAAATCCGGTGACAAATAGAGCATTCATGGGGCCTACCACTCGGATTAAGGATGGAGATGTTGGTCGCCGTGGCGGCGGTGGTCGTCGAGGACGAAGGGTTGTTGTCGTCGGAGGCGGCGGTGTGTTTGCGGTGACTAGCTTTGTGACCGCCGAGGGCCTGATAAGACGAGAA
Organism: Eucommia ulmoides; assembly: GCA_016647705.1. Classification (NCBI taxonomy): domain Eukaryota; kingdom Viridiplantae; phylum Streptophyta; class Magnoliopsida; order Garryales; family Eucommiaceae; genus Eucommia; species Eucommia ulmoides. The sequence goes on along the minus strand of CM028341.1, from coordinate 17,071,325 downwards.
AGCCTTATCGCAAACAGAGCACTTGTAGGAGTTGCCAATTTGAGCCGGCGGAGACTCCGTCTCCCGAATTATGTCGTCCGCGGTCACGGCCTCGCCGCCGCGAGCCATCATGATGAGGCAGAGCGCCATATACTCCTCCTCGCTCTCACTGGCCCCGTTCTCGCGGCGCGGACGCTTCGCTTTCGATCGCTTCTTCTTTGCCCACGCCTCGCGGGACTGGATCTCGATGTTGTCGCACCGGAGCGCCGTCGGCAAATTCAGAGCTTCAAGTGCCATTGATTTAGGAAGATTCAATTAGAGTACAGATTACCCAATTCAAATCTGTAGACTAGACGGAAGTTGAAGTGAATTTTGAGAGAGAGAATCAATAGAGAAGTGAGAGAAGGGACGGAGGTTGGGCTGGGTATTATATAAGGGAGGAGGGAGAGAGGTGGAAGTTGCGTGAAGAATTCATGGCGGTGTATGCATTTTACCCGTTAATTGTTATTTTAAAAAGATTAAAATTAAGATAATAGTAGACAGATATGTAGAGCGATAGCGTGGAATCATACATACGCATAGCGAGAGAGAGAGAGAATCACACGGCTGGAGGAGAGAGACTGAAATTTAGTCGGTCAAGAAGAGTGGGAGTGGAGGTGACTCAGCAAATTGGGACTTCTTCCAAGTCAAAACAAACATACGCTTACCCGCCTCCTTCATGTTTACCGCCAAACTGCGCCAATACCTTCCTGTCCAAGTTTTGTATTTATCTAATCTATATTTGATTTTTCGTACTTATATTCATTTAAATCACAATTTATGTTGTATTTTTTGGATATTAATTTTAAATTTTAAACTCTCCTTCAAATGGATTATTCGATTCCAATTTCAAGATCCATTAATTGTGGTATATGTTAATAAGACTAGATTAAGACCTTTCATCTCTATATTTATTGAATTACTAGCGTGCTTGAATGTATGGATATATAAATAAATAAATTTAATTTAATATTTATTTTTTACTTTAATTTATATTAATTAAAGTTTTATTATTAAATAATTATTTTATTGTTTAATTCAAATTTCACACTCTCTCTCTTGAATGAACATTTTTAACAAAAAAATTATTACTTAATCCTCCTCTTAGTATTTAGTCCTTTGATAATTAAAAATAATAATGAACTTACAATTATACCCCTATATAAATATAAACCCAAACCCTAGCCCTAAACATACACTCACAGCCGCTCTCCCTCTCTTTTCCATTATTAGCCTCTTCCTTTCTTCGTGAATAGATATTCGTCGTTCCTTTCTTAGTGACAAACTCTCAGAGCATGAATAGATCGTCGTCGTTCCTTGTCGCCATCATCATTTGTTCTTTGTCGATGTTCTTCATAACCATCATCATCATGTTCTTCGTCCCACAACCATTCTTCGTCATTAAACATTTGCTTGTCGCGAGGATCTATTCATGCTCGTCGCGAATCGTCGCTAAAATTTGCCCGTCGCAGACCACCATCATGTTTAGATCTATATCTCTCTAAACCGTCGGCCTCTCTCTCTCTCTCTCTCTCTCTCTCTCTATCTTCCCCCCCAAAATCAGGTTCAAATCTGGAAAATTCCAAATTTGGAATTTTCCAAATCTGAGAATGATTTTTCAGTTTATTTTTCAACGTGTGTGTGGTTTGGAGATGTTTAAATTTGGTGAATGTCAATACTTTGTTTTTTGTTGATTTTTTATGGGTTTTTTCAATGTAATTTTTTTATTTTTTTTTTTTTTTTTTTTTTTTTTTTTTTTTTTTTAGTGTTTGCCCCGAGTAGATCTAGTTGAATGTTTATATAAAATACCAAGATATGAATATTCATTTCCAATATATGTTTTGGTGGGTGTTAATTTGCAATTTGACAAATTTGCTAGCCGATTTTGTTAGATTTGTTTTGATTTTGTTGATTTTTGTGAAGTTTTTTGTCTTTTTTTTTTGTTAGATCTTGTTTTAAACATTCAGATCGTTTATTCTTTTTGTTGAACATTCAGTTAGTGAACAACGAGATCTTGTCTTGAACAGTTAGTTGGTGATGATCAAATTTTTGTTTATTTTGTAAGATATGTTTTGAATATTTTTCATTGATATTAAGTGTCTTTCATATTTCTTGATTTGTTTTTTGTAAATGTTTGCACGGGCTTCATATCTGTTTTGATTTAATTTTTAGGGTGAATATGTCATTTATGGTTGATGAATGTTTATGCTGATTTTGTTTGTGTTGATCTTAGGAGGATTTCGATTTCTTGATTTGTTGTTCGTGGTGTTTTGGGTGAATGTTCATGTGGTTTAATAAAATGTTCATATTGATTTATTTTTTTGTTGATCTTAGTTTTTTTTCAATTTTTTTATTTTCAGATGGTTTTGGGGAAATTTCATATCGGGATTGTATTTTGTTAATTTGTTCACTTAAAAAAAATGAACATTCTCCAAAGTAGAGTAAAAGCTAAAATGCATTAAAATATTTAAAAATAGCCATAATGAACATATGAAATGTTCACGTTTTGATTTTTTAACAAAATGACATTGATGTAAATAATGAAAAAAAAAATGGTCAAAAGAATATAAAGGACTTTTTGCTAAAAATCTTTGAGGACTAAAAATTTTATTATGATAATTGGGGATTCTTTCCGATTTATATATCTCTAATTTAAATACTATATAATAAATCTCCCTAAATTTAATATCCATAATATTATTTTATAATATTTTTGTAAATTTAGTGTCTATAATTTCAATATATTATACTTTTCTTTTTATGTATTTTATTTATTTAATTTAATTTTTATAAATTTAATATTTTATTATTATTACTAAATTTAATGTTCATATATTATTTTTATAATTTTTATAAATTTAATGTCCATATATTATTTTTATAAATTTAATAATTCAATATTATCACAAAATTTAATGTATATATATTAATTCTATAATTTTCTTAAATTTAATATTTCTGTATTATTGATAAATTTAATGTCTATATATGTTATTGCCATATTTTTTATGAATTTAATGTCCATATTTTTTGCATCATTATATTTCTTTTATATTATTTTTAAGTTAATTTCTATTAATTTAATATTTCGGTATCATCACTAAATTTAATGTCCATATATTATTTCTATAATTTTTATAAATTTAATTTTCATAATTTCAATGTATTATATTTCTCTTTATATTATTTATAATTATGCCAATTTAATGTTTCAGAAATATTTAAAAAAATGATGTTCTTATATTATTTCTTTTATTTAATTTTTATAAATTTAATGTTTTAATATTATTACTAAATTTAATGTCCATATTATTTCTCAACTTTTCGTAAATTGTCCATAATTTTCGTATATTATATTTGTATTAGTTTTTTAATTTAATTTCTATAAATTTAATGTCTATATTTTCTGTATAATTATATTTTTTTTATATTATTTAATTTAATTTCCATGAACTTCATATTTTCCGTATCATTATATTTTTTATATAATTTCTTTAATTTAATTTCTATAAACTTCATATCTTCCATATCATTATATTTTTTTCAAACGGTTAAATATTTGATTAAGATATATTTCTATTATGTGCGTAAATATTTAAGTAATACGTCTTTCGAAATACATCTTCCAATCTCTTAAAAATGTTTGGTTTGATCTCTTTTCTATTCTGTGCGTAAATGTTCAAACAATACGTTTTTCCCTATATTACTTATTTGATTTGAATTTTACCGACAAATATCTTTTAAGTGTGCATAAATGTTCAAGTAAAACATATTTCTCATATCCATATTGTGCTTAAAAGTTAATCAAAGTAATACAAATTTTACTATGTTAATGTTGTTGTAATATTCACTTAATATTCTAATTTTTATTCGAATATTCTATGTGATTGTTTATTCAATATTTTAATTCACTTAATTTTCATTCAAATATTTTATGTGAAAATTTATTTAATATTTCAAAATACTATTTCAGTTTACTCAAATTCGTGTTCACCCAATATACTGCATGAATGTTCACTAAAAACAATTCAAAACAATTGCTCACTCAAAATGTTAACTCAGCGAACTCAGTTTACACATTTGTGTCAACATTTATGTATCATATTCAAACAAAGAAAACATATACGTTAACATTCACGCAAATTTAACCAAAAAGAAAATCTAGATTTGAAGCAAATCTTGGAGGCCATAAGCGACGCCACCAAATGATCGCTGAACTCGCCGTTATATGTAGAACAAGTTGTGAAGAAGACGCCAAATTGAATTTCTTGTACTGGAAACAAAGAAAACATATACGCTAACATTCACGCAAATTTAACCAAAAAGAAAATCTAGATTTGAGCAAATCTTGGAGGTCATGAGTAACGCCACCAAACGATCGCTGAACTCGTCGTTATATGTAGAACAAGTTGTGAAGAAGACGCCAAACTGAACGTCTTGTACTGGGTTTAAATTTCCATCAAAATATTTGCAAAGCTTTCATTGAAGAACTCCAGGATCTAGAAAAAATAAAGTTAAAATTAGTTCAACAATACATTCAAATGCCTCGTGAAATTGATTAATTCAAGTTTTGAAGTAATCGCTTTACCATACCTTTGACAATCTCTTCCCACAAAGATAAAGTTCCATCACCACAAATGCAGGCAACCGCATCGCCATACTCTGGAAGAATCCAAACATTTTTCACGATATTGGCGTTATGAACCTAATAGAAGATCAACATCATGACACAAAAAAGACTAAAATCGAACTTGAAAGCTCAATCTAAGGCATAATCGTAGAACGAAGAACAAGTTACGAACCCTAGTTCTAGAAGTACAAGTGAACGAGGAAGAACCCAGTGAATACTTACTCGGAAAACTCGCGGCCGTTGATTTCCCCGACAATGGTTAGCAATGGTTGATCAGCAGTTGGTCCAACTATCGATCGTGCCTAGTGATGTTCGACGATAGTTTGGATGGCGCTGGTAGGTAGTGGTTGATCGACGGTTGGTCCAACAATCAATCGTGTCCAAAAATATCCCCCTCTAATATTCATTTTTCAAATCTCCTAATCTACATCGCCATCATAGCCTGAGTAGTACCGATCTGGATGAGGACGACGACGCTGTGCTCTGTTTCGGCTGAGAGAGAAGTGAGAGAGAAAGGTGGTTGAAGAGAGAGAAGTTTGTGATTATGGTTTTTTCATCATTATATATATTTACACACACACACACAAGGGCATAATTTTCTTTTCATTAAAATAGTCAATGGATAAAGGATAAAAAACTTAATTGTTTGTACTAACAGGTTCAAAAGCTAACACAACTTTTTATTTGGTCTTTTTTCTACATAAACTTTTGTTTTAGGACTATTAAATAAATATCTCTATATTATTTGTATAATTTTCATAAATTTAAGGTCATAATTTAATTTAAGTCTATTATGTTTTCTCTTATATATATATATTATTTAATTTTATAAATTTAATATTTTAGTATTATTAATAAATTTAATATCAATATATTATTTCTATAATTTTTGTAAATTTAATGTCCATAATTTTTGTATATTTTTTTTATATTATTTTTTATTTAATTTCTGTTAATTTAAAATTTCAGTATCATTACTAAATTTAATGTTCATAAATTATTTCTATAATTTTCTGTTTGACATATTTGTATATTATATTTTCTCTTTTAGATTATTTTTTTAATTTAATCTTCGTAATGTTCCACCATTATTACTAAATTCAATGTGCATATATTATTTTATAATTTTTATAAATTTAATATTTCTATTATTACAAAATTTATATTTTTCACTTTTATATTATTTCTTTAATTTCATTTTCGTAAGTTTAATGTTTAGTAATATTAGTAAATTTAATTTCTATATATTATTTCTATTTATTTCTTAATTATATAAAAAAATATATTCTGTTCTAAATTAGGCACAAAATATATTATGTTAGATATAATTAAATTGCAAAATGTTCCAAATAAATTTGTCATCGACTTGCACATAATAATTTAATAATTTAGGGAATCGATTAATAATTTCAACGAGCAGCTCTAGCAATGTAAGTAAGGGGAGAAAAGTGTAATTAAACTTTGAAACTTGATGGATGATAAGATTTACAGAATATGATTTCACAATTATTTACTCTTAAATATTAAAAATTTTATTAATACGAGATGATTCATAATTTTTGGTATTAAAATAAAGGCAACTTTATCAAAATTATTGTAGCATGTAGAGAATCTAGAGATGAGTTGGAAGTTTCTTTTAAAGGAGTTAGCTATCTAGAAAGCTAACCTAATACTAAACATGCTCAGGATGCCATGTGTATAATAATTGTCAATGATTATCCTCTTAATTTCCATCACACAAGGGTTGACAATCTTTTAAGGATGGTTTGGTTGGGTGAAAAAAAAATTAAGAAAGAAAATTATTTGATACAACAATAACAACTAAGCCTTTATTCCACTCATGTAGAGTCGACTATATAAATCCATTTATGTTATAATGATCGATCAAGGACCATCCACTCCGTCAGGTTTAATGTCATTAAATCATTTCTTATAGTCTCATCTAACGTCTTCTTAGGTTTACCTTTCCCTCTAGTAGCTCCCTGCACATGAATTAAATCACATTTTCTCACTGGTGCTTCTATGAGTCTTCTATACACATGCCCAAACCATCGTAAACGATTTTTTCTAATTTTCTCTTCGATAGGTGCTATTCCTAATTTTACTTTAATAGTTTCATTCTTAATTTTATCCATTCTCGTCTTCCCACTCATCCACCGCAATATCCTCATTTCTTTTACCCCAATTTTTTGGACATGATTCGTTTTTACTGCCCAACATTTTGAACCATATAGAAGCGCTGGTCTTATAACAATTTTGTAGAATTTTCCTTTAAGTTTCAACGGGATCCTGTGATCACAAATCACCCCAACTACACTTCTCCACTTTAACCAACCTACATTGACTCTATGCGTAATATTCTCCTCGATTTCGTCATTACTTTGAATCATTGAATCTAAATATCTAAAATGATCAACCTTTGGTACCTCCTCATCTCTAATTTTGATCACACAACCGTCTCTCTGGGCATTACTAAAATTGCAATGCATATATTCTGTCTTGTTTCTGTTAACTTTCTAACATTTAAACTCTAAAACTTCTCTCCATCTTTCTAACTTAGTATTAAGACATATTCTACTTTTGTCAACTAATACTATGTCATCCGCAAACAACATACTCCAAGGTACTTCATCTTGAATATGTTTTGTGAGCTCATCCATCACTAAAACAAATAAGTAAGGACTTAAAGATGATCTTTGATATAAACCTATATTAATAGGAAATGCACAAGTATCGCTGCTTCTTGTTCGAACACTAATGACTATACCTCCATACATATCCTTAATTACCTCGATGTACACATTGGATACATATTTCTTTTCTAGCACCCACGTACAAAATTTCTCTGGGTACCCAATCATAAGCCTTTTCCAGACCCACAAATATCATATGTAAATCTTTCTTCTTTTCTCTATATTTTTCTATTAATTTCCTAAGTAAATAGATAGCTTCAGTGGTTGATTAGCTGAGCATAAATCCAAATTGGTTATCTTCTATACTAGTTTCATGTCTTATTCTATATTCTATCACTCTCTCCCAAAGTTTCATAGTATGACTTATAAGTTTTATGCCTCCATAGTTCGTTCAACTTTGAACATTCCCTTTATTTTTATAGGTGGGCACTAAGATACTTCTCCTCCAGTTGTCAGGCATTCATTTAGTCCTTAAAATGTTATTAAAAAGTCTAGTCAACTACTCTATCACAATATCTCCCAAATTTTTCCACACCTCTATAGGGATTTCATCTAACCCTACTGCTTTTTCAATTCTCATTTTCCTTAGGGTTATTCTAACTTTTGAAGCCCTAATTCTTCTATGAACCTATAAATATTATCTGAAGATGAAATAGGCAACTCTAGTCTAGATTTCCCAATGTCATTCTCATTAAATGAATTATAAAAATAACTTCTCCATCGTTCCATAATCTCTCCATCCTTCACTAGTACTTTTTCATCAGTGTCTTTGATGCATCTGACACTTCTGATATCTCTAGTCTTTTGTTCACATCACCTAGCAAGTTTAAATATATCATTCTCTTTCTCTTTTGTGTATAACTTTTGATACAAATTATCATATACCCAAAATTTTAATTACTTAATTACTGTTCTCGCCTCCGTTTTTGTATGTTTAAACTTCTCCAAACTCTCCTGATACTGCCAGAAATCTTCAGCACGTGTAACAGCTCTGCACGTGACAAAAACCTATTCACCTTCCTCTTTTAACCTGCAAAAATCATGAGTTCTCAAGGGGACACCGGTGTGGTGTTGGCCAAAGAACCTCCGGTATAAGAATAAGTTAATCTGGTAATAGAAGAAGTTAATACACAAATTGAATCGTCAGTAAATACCAGTGATACCTGCCCCTTATATAGGCTGGGAGATATTTCGTCGTTTCATTGGAGAAACCGCTTTTTACGTGATATACTCCTAATGGCTTGGAAGATAACCAGTATCTCCTTTATTTTAGGAGAGTTCTCTTCAATGTCCTCCATTAATCATGGGCCATTACAGTCAATCCGATTTATAATGCTCTCTAAGTGAAGGAGAGGTAATCGCGACGGGCTGACCGTTATTCCTTGGAATTCAATACCGTGGGATTTGATCTACCCATTATTGGACCTCTTCAAGAGGTCATTTTTCTTGCACAGAAGATTGCAGAAGACACTACCCTATTGGGCCTATTATTCTTCGATCTAGATAACCCATTGGGTTTGTCCGTCTTGGACAGATCTCTGACCCGATCCGACCCGTTTAATGATCCATGCCTATGTCAGTTATGAGCGGGAGTTTTCCCATATCATTGGCCCTACTGACTTTCGTGACGATTCAAGAGAAGAAAGACAAAGATTACTTTTGTTTCACATAAGGTCTCGTCTTCCCCTGATCCTTTGGTTGCGTAACTTTTCTTCATATTTTCTATTTCTGATTGTTGCTCGTTCTTCGATAAGATGTCATTGAGTCAATTAAATAGTCTCGCTGAGGCTGGTTCGTCATCAAATCCCATTGTGGAACGAACGACGATGGCTCAGGCTGCTCAACCCTCCAATCTTTCATAAAACAAGGGGGATCATAGTGCCAGTAAGTTTCCATAGGAATGGCTTGAGCCGTTTAGGGAACAATACGACATTCTTCCATCAGTGTTAATTAGGGTTCCATCCGAGAATAAGTGTCCCTTCGATGGTAAGGAGGATGAAATATGTCTCTTTGTGTGGACTTTTTGGGTATGGACTCATTCTCCCCTTTTCTCCACTTCTCTGTAATCTCTTTGGTCAATTAGAAATCACACCTGCCTAATTAACCCCAAATAGTTTTCACTAAATCATGGAAGTCATTGCGCTGGCTGAAGCAAATGAGACATCTCTCTCCGTGGATACCATTAGCAGCATAGAATATCTCAAATTCCTCACCAATCCTAGGAGATATTACTATTCTTTCCCCTCAAGAAGTTTTCTTTTCTCACTAACTTTCTAGTTAAAGTAAGGGACTGACAACAATGGTACCTTTTCTTCTCTGGTGATTGGAAGTTATCCCCTAGTGAAGTGGGGTAACCTTCTGTTGTGCCGATGCACTTCAATATCCCAAGTAATTTTCTCCTGCTATTCCCTTAACAGATTGATTTCTTCTGAAATCCCGTTCAAGTGGTTTAAACATCTTATCTGGGGTTTCTGATGCAGGTGATAAAGCTTGCAAAATCCTTGGCCTTACAGCCAGAACTGAAGGAGAGTTAAAAAGGTTGCTAGTCCCAGCAGTGCGCTTGTACAAAGTCTTGACCTATCATCCATTTATTAGACCGAAAATGGATCCATCTCAATTTAATGCATTGGTTGAGCTGCAACTTGGAACCAAGAAAAGAAAGAGGCTTGCAAAGAAGCTTGCTAGGACAACTAGGCAATCATCATCCCAGACTACTATTGTTGTTACTGCAGGACCGACAACTTGCCTTCTTGTTGTGCCCCTATTTAGTTAGAGATCAACTGAGTAGCTCAACCCACCATTCAGCCTACTATTAATCCGCCTCCTCAGCCTACTGCTCTGGAGGCTACCGAATCTGACAACAACTCTCATCCTTTAAGTATTCATAGACGCAGAGTGATTTCAGTAATGGTCCCACCAATTCCAGCTCCTAACGCATCGGAAGTCAGAGAACCAGAACTTGCTGCAGGGGCAGCAGACGTTCTAACTGACCTTCCTGCTGCTAAGCCTCATTCCGTTAATCATCAACCTTTACCAGCTCTTGCTTCTTGCCTATGTATAAGTGATAAGTTATAATAATAATAATAATAATAATAATAATAATAATAATAATAATAATAATAATAATAATAATAATAATAATAATAATAACAATCAGAATAGATAAATTGGAGCCGCATATATATATGTGACCATATTATATATATATTGAGTGTTTTTTAATATTTTAGTTCTGATTTTGGCTCGAATTTCAGGTAAAATTTCTAACTCTTTTAATATATGTATTTAATCTTTTCTTGTGTTGTATGGTTTATGTTATTGTTGTTATAATTATTATTTTTCATGGAATATTTATGAGTAAGTATTATGTGAAAATTATATGAGATACACTTTTATATATTTATTTGGGGTTTGATTGGAAGCGGTTGTGGACTGTCCAAATAAAAAATTTGTCAATTGATTGATGAAGTGAGGTCTTCGATTCTAGGCCTCTGCGCAATTTTCGACAATAATATCAAATTTATGTATGAGAGGTAGAAAGAATAGGTTGAAAAACAAGGTTGAACTGTTCCTGATGATAATCTGTGCACTTTTCCAAGTAACTTTTATAACTTCTATTTCTGTTTCTTCAAGTTGATAGTTAATTCCTTATTTTTTTTTATTTTTCGCTGTAGTGAATGCACATGTTTTTTGCCATGGTTAACTGTGCTAAAGACGCAAATCAGCTGGACACCCAACTTATACACCAGTTGACAGAATTCAACAAGCTGGAAGAAAATAATCGTGCCTTGAAAGATCATAAACTTAGCCTGGCAAAGGACCTTGCACTGGCGAGATCTTCACAGGAAAGATTCGAACTAGAGTTGCATTATGCTAATGAGCAAAAAGAGGCCTTGAAGAAAAGCAACACACTTTACTACTCAGAGAACAGTGAACTCAGGGCGGAGATTACTGTCGTGAGAGGAGATTGCTCATCTTTGAGGTACGACGTACGTGCTTTAACTGAGGAGATCAACTCAGCTCGCTTGGTAATTGATCAAAACGATGCTGATCTCAAGGCTAAAGATACTTTCCTTCAGGCCAAAGAAGATGCACTTCAAGAGAAAGAGACTTTTCTCGAACATCTGCAAATTGAAATAGACCGTCTGTTGACTAAGCTAGATCAGGAAAAGTCGAGGTTTGCAATTTGAGTACAAGAAGTGGAGAGTATTAGCCCAGTAGAATACCCAAGAGGGGGGGTGAATTGGGTAATTAAAAAATAATCAGAATATAACTTAAATAAATTAAATAATTAATTTTATGCCTAAATTAATTATTATCTTTATACCACAGCGAAATTAATCAATCAATTAGATGCACACATAAACAGCAAAAATAAACAAATTAAGAAAGTAGCACACTAGAGATTTATACTGGTTCACCAAGCTACTCTTGACTAATCTAGTCCCCCGAGCTCTATGGAGGTCGCACCCACTAAAACCAAGATCCCTTTAAAGGTAGGAACCAAACCCGCACAATAATTCTTTTACAAGACTCAGAATCAACCTCTACTTTTTACAGGCTCAAAAATAACCTTTACAACTTCATTTTCCCAGGTTCAGGAATAACCTCTATTTTTTCAAGACTCAAGAATAACCTATCTTTTTATAGGCTAAAGATTAACACAATTCTTTTTATCACTACAACTCAAGAATCAAAACCTCTCAAAACACTCCAAGTATCCTTTCCACTGGTAAAGATGGAACCTTTACAAATCACTCACACTAATTCTATTCAGGAAGAATTAATCCCTCAATCTCTTTACAGGAAGAGACTGAAACCTGGCTACTCTTGATTAAATATCTCTAATGATATTTAATCCGTCACAACTTACCAATACAAAATTTGATAAGTAAATCTCACATGGAGCTTCTACCACTCCAGACAAATAAAAACTCACTTAATATCCCAACTAGTGATAGAAATATGTGAGATACAAAAATCTGATTTTAACAAGAATATGGACAACAAATAGGAGCACATAATCAGATTTAAGAAATTATTTAAAAAAATATTTTCTTCAAAAATCAAAAACAATTTCTAAGATCAATTTCCAAATATAAAATAATAAATAAGCAATAATCAGTATAAAAAGATCTCACCTGGAATCCACAATATTAATGATTAGAACAATGTAGCATCAATTCCGGTATCGACAAAAATTTATTGCAGTTGATTATCATAATCACTCTTAGAACAACTCACAATGACTTAGAATGATAACTCTTATAAAATCTCTCTCAAAATGATATAAAGTGATTATCTCTCTTAGAATTATTAGTCTTACTTATAAAATTCACAGGTCTATATAAAGGCATATGTAATCAGTCTCTTAACGGCTAGTTTACAAGTGTCATGACAATAAAATACTCTTATAGACCCCTTATAACATTAAGACTTCATTTAGGTTCAATTTCACTTAATAACAACTTTTAAAACTCTCAATTAAATCCCCAAAGTATTTCTCAATCAAAATAAATAAGTGTAGAATCCATTTTAATTATCAAATTGAGAAACATTAATATTTAATAAACCATATTGAAAACATTTAATTAGTATATGAACCATATCTTAAATATAGGGAATATCCCTTAAATCTTTCTCAAATCTTAACAAAAAACGGCTAATTTTGGATTTAAAATCGGATCAAACAATATCTTGAACCAGCACATTCAGTCGACTTCCCAACGCCGCTTGCAGCTAAACCATCGCCGCAACGATCATAGGTCGACTGCTTGATCGACTCGTAGATTCAGAGAGTTTGTCATGCTTTCACCAATCAACCGCTCGGTCGACTCGCAGATTCAGAGAGTTCAGATGTTTTCACAGGTCGACCGATCGGTCGACTCTTCAATTCTGGATGTTTCATCTTCCTTCTCTGGTCGACTTCTCAATCGATTGCCTCTTTCTGAATTACTTCTCTGATCTTGTTTTTAACCTACTTTCTTTTACAATTTCGACCCTTTATCCATTTTTATATTTAAATAAGTTCCACTAATATTCTTATATTCCATTTTAGTCATTCAAAAAAAGTTCTTTTTAATTCTCATGGAAGAAAATAAATATACTTAACAAAAACACACATAAAAGATAAGATTCATTTTGTGTCATGTGTGTGCTCCTAAATGGGATATTAAGAGTTAATATTTACCTGGGTTGTTTTCTCTAATTTTTTCAAACTCTTAATACTTCTTCATCATCTTGATATATTCATTAAGCATCCATTCAATTTGACATCTTCATTACTGGAACTTCAAATCACCGAAACACTTGATCAAACATTAATTCCATCAAAACATCAATACTTAATTGTTCATCAAAATCTTGGGATCAACAGAGAGGCTAGTGGTTGAGATGGCGGCTAAGACCAAAACATCTAAGTATGACATCAAAAACCTCTAGGATGTGTTCTAGAGTGAATCAAAGAAGCTCCATAAGGTAGGATTCTCCTATTGTCAGCGGAGAGTATCTGAGGAGTATCCTGATCTGGATTTCTCATTCTTAGCGAACGAGCTAGAAGACAAGCTAGAAAGAGAAAATGTTGATGAGAGCAAATAAGAGATTGTCGATATTGAAGAGCCTTTGCCCACATTGGCTGTTGAAGTACCAGTGGAGAGCTTAGCTCCAAACCTAGATCAAGCTTTACCGGCCAATGTTACTGTCACTCTGACATCTGACCAACCAAACGTCACCAATCAAAACGCCATTCTCTAACTTGCTCTGATGTCTTTTCAACTTTTTTTTTTTTCACGTCTGTAATTAATTTTTAGTATTGATAACATTTTATCATCATGATCTGTATTTAAACAGTAGTTGTCGTTTTAATCTCGAATGTGTACTTGTGGTAATTACGGTACGTCTTTTATCAGCACACGTCACTCACACATTTAATGCACACTTTTTTGACGTTTCGGATTACTCTCCTTCTTTAATTGTTTGGTTGTTTAAAGACAACCCAAGCGTCAATAATTTTTCACAAGTACAGACGCTTTCTTGGTTTTGCCTTCTTGTATTCTTGAATACTTTCCTTTTATTTCTTCTTCGTTTTGGAACTATAGTGTCACCAGCAAATCGTGGCCAGGCCCTTCCTCCTTTGACGCCATCCAATTTCAGAGGAAAAAAAATATAGAACTGGGAGAAATATTTCACACCCTGATGACGGAGGTGAAATTTGCTAAAGAGGATCATCCTCGTCTCCGAGCCCTGGAAGAAGCCACCGCCATTTTCTCTACCATGGAAGCGATTCACTTTCATGCAATATCACACCTCCATAAGCTCAGAGATGCATTGAGAAAATCTTAAAGAAGCAAATGTGATTTGAGCGTCGATGTCCACTACTAAAAGCTTTTCACCGACACCCTTAAGGCAAAGCGAGACAAGCTGCTGGAGAATAACATGGCGAAGAAAGCCCAAATTCGTGACCTGATCAATAAGGTATGCAAATACGATGTGCATGTCTTCTACTTCTCCAACTCAAATTCGGATGATCTGGGTTTGCATGCTTCTCCATGGTCGGAATGAAACCACCCTCAGCCCCGGTTAATGATAAAGAAAAAGTTACTCATTTTGTTTCTTGTTTTTACTTTTTGGAAGAATAGTATTTTCTGTTCTTAACCTTTTTTTTTTTTTTTTTTTTTTTTTTGTAGCTTGTACCCCTTTCCTTTGATAATATATAAATCTGGGGTTCTTGGCCTTGAGTTGTGCTGCATTGTTAACTATTTGTGTTTCCCCCTATCTGCCCTCCTTCATAACTTAATTATTAAACTAAGCGAGTTATGAATGAATCCTTAGGCTTTTAGCAGTAAGTTGAACATTTAAGTTACAAACTTAGTTACAATAATCAACATTATCACACATAAAGTAATCAAAGTTACCATCGTAAAATCAACATTTTCCCAGACATAACTCAGTCTTGAAATCATCGTTTAAATGAGTTTTCTGGAATTTCATCTTGAAGGAGCTAACCATGTTGATAACAATACTTGTATAGAGATTTATATGGGACTATAAGACACTTACTTCACTTAATTTGTAAGACTGGAAATTACAGACAAAGAAGTGATTCAGAATAAACAGTGTTGTCCAGGAATAAGCTGAGTTGTTAATATTAGTTGAGTTGTCCTGCCCTCCTTTGCAGTCATAACTTGGTCTGAGTAATCAAATGTTTGTGCTGAGGTGAGGAGCTCAGTTTTTGCTGAGCTAAGGCACCCAGTTAATGCTAAGTTGAAGAACTCCTTTTAGTTGAGTAAATTGCTCTGCTCAATTGAGATTGAGTAAACAAATTAGCTCTACTCAATGTTGAGCTAAATTGCTCAGGTTTGTGTTGAGCTAAAGAGCTCAATTTTTGCGGGCTGAAGTGCCCAGTTAATACTGAGCTGAAGAACTCAGTTTAGTTGGGTAAACTGACCTGCTCTGCTCAATTGAGATTGAGTAAACAGATCGTCTCGGCTCAATGCTGAGTTAAATTGCTCAAGTTTGTGCTGAGCTGAGGAGCTCAGTTTTTGCTGGACTAAGGTGCCCAATTAATGTTGAGCTGAAGAACACAGTTTATTTGAGTAAACTGACAGTTTTTGCTAACCTTAATGTTTGTTTCAAACTTAGTCTCAATTTACTAAGTGTTCTAAATAATACAAAAGTAGATTAGTGCAATAACAACCGTTGCAAAATCTATGGAGAGAAAATCATTTCACTTTATTGAAAAATTGTATCTCAAATTGAGAGAGAATTACTTCAAAACATCCAAAAATAAACAATAATCGAAAAATGATTAGAAACTCATACAAAATACTTGCGTAGGTGAGAGATGTTCCACTGTCTGGGAATTTCTACGCCATCCAGATCTTCTAGCCAATAGGTTCCTGGTCTATTGACCTTGGTAACTCGGTAAGGGTCTTCCTAGTTTGGTGCAAGCTTTCCTAAACGAGCTTCTAGGCGATGAGGCATTACCCATCGAAATACCAAGTCTCATACGGCGAAATGTCGTGGACGGTGTAATACCCCGAGAAATTTATATTTTCGAAAATATTATTTCATATAAATTTAATATTTATGAGGACTGTTTTGCAAATTTGTAGTATAAATATATATATTTGATAATTATTAGAATTAAATGTTAAATTTATATTTTGAAAATATTATTTTATATAAGTTAAATAATTTTTGGTTGTTTTGTATATTATAAAATTTTAGGGTGTCAATGAATATTAATATATATTGAGAGGGATAAAAATATATTTCATAACAAAATGATGAATAGTAGTCATCATGCCATGTCCACGTGTGTGGGTGGGGGAGGGGGAAAGCATGAAAATAGTTAGAAAACATGTGGGCCCACGTCTTAATGCATATGTTGATAATTTGTGTTGGGTAATTAAGAGGATAAGGAATGACAATGATTAGCATTATCAAATATATAGATAGTTTAGAGTAAGGAACGTAGGACGATCAAAAAGAAAGAAAAAGATGAAAAAAAAATAGAGAGAAAGATAAGGAAGGCATAGAGGAACACGAAGAAGAATTCATCTGAGATATTAATATTTTTGGATTTTAGGTAGAATTTCTAACTCTTCTGATATTTGTATTTAATCTGTCTATTGGGTAATTTACATTATTATTGTCGGTAAATTTATCATTGTTAGTTTGCATGGAATAATTATGATTATGTGAAAAATTATGTGAAAATCATGTCAATGTGTTCTAATTGTAGTATTAATTAAATACACGTATTAGAGAGATTGGAGTTCTACTGAGCGTTGGCTTACAACCCCACAGTTTTGATTACAAGGCCGGTGAGAGCGAAATGGAGACGGTGATTACATAAGAAACTCTAGTTGTAATAATTATAGTTAATATTTACCATTGTAAAAACTGACGCGATAAATTGGATATAATTATTGTCGTCGTATTGAAAAATTTAAACCGATAATTATATTTATCGCTGTAATTGTATATTGACTTACAAATTTAAACGTTAATATTAAATTAACCGGCGCCAAGAATTTATTTGAGTATTTAAAAATAATACGGTGACAAGAGTTTCAACCGAATTTTTAATTTATTTGTAATAGTTGAATTTCTTATTTACTGGTGTAAAAATTGAAGCAACCAATTCGATATTTGTAATTGTCGTCATTGTTTGTAAAATTTCTTGGATTAATTCAAAATAAATTAGCGTTATTTAGTTTAGCGTTATTTCTCCACTGAGAGAAACCAAGTGGCGGCCTTGAGAAACCGGGCCGTTACAGATGGTATTAGAGTGGGTTTGCGACAGCCCTAGGTTTGGGGTTATGTTGTCCATTATTCTATTACTCATAATAAATGAAATAAAATTAAAAATAATAATAATATCATTAGGATTAAAAAAAAAAAAAAAAAAAAAAAAAAACATATGGACATCAATAGCCGAAAAAAATAAAATAAAATAATATGGCGTTTGGTTAATGTTACTGTTTCTATTCCCTTTTACATTTTGAGAAATTACATCCTTAGCCCCTAAATTATGTTTGGGTGTCTATGTGGCCCTTTCGGTTAGCCAAATTGCATATTTTGGTCCCTATAGTTTGTACATTTGGGTTCAATTTGGTTGTTTATGATCATTTTGTATTTTTGGACATTTTATGCTCTCGAAGTTTGACTAAAATCTCACTTTAGGTCCCTATAGTTTCAATTTGATCATATTAACTTGTTAGTATTAAAATTGACTTGAAAAAATAATTGGGACCTAATATCAAGTTATCCTTTGTGATATTTCTATAAACCATTGTTGTTGTAAAATTTATTCGATTAAGTGATAAATTCTCGAATTCTTATAAATGAAATATTGAGCATTTGATTTGGTATTAATATGTGATAGTAGACAAATTCCTAATATGTGGTTGTGGATAAAATATTAATATCTGACAGTGGGGTAAATAATATATATATGCATTGATGTCTCCATTTTGTTTTTCATGTGGTTGGACACTTTGCACCAATGTGTAATTACCATTATTTCACTTTGGTCCCTACCGTTATAATTTGGACATATTAACATCTTATGGCGGTTGATTAATGTAACTTATCAATAATAAGTTAAATAAGTCTGGGTGAGTGCCGTGTTAGTCGTGGACCATAAGAATTGTCGCTAAACTGAAAATATTAATTTAAAGGTGTGTATTGTCTTCTATATAAATCGTGAAATTATATTTTCGTATTAAATTATGAAAAAAAAAAAAAAAAAGTGTTAATGGAAATGGACTGTTTTACGATAATTAATGGATCAAGTGAAATTTTAAAGGTGAAAAATAATTTTATTATCCTACTATGCCATAGCTGTCTTCTCGTCAAGAGAGCCAGTCTTGCGAGATGTGGATATATGTTGTTACCTGTCAGGCAAGTTTTGCAGGGTGGATATATTATATATTATTACCTATCAGGCAAGTCTTACAGGGTGGATATATGATATATGTTGTTACCTATTAGACAAGTCCTATAGGGTGGATATGATAACTCCCGATCGTGAGGTAAAACGATCATATGGCTGGTAAGGAAGTATGTTATTTTATTATATACAAATGAGTTGATCAGTTTATTTAAATTTGATTATTTGTTACGATATATTTTGTTGGGGTTTGGATACTACCTAGTGTGGTTATATTTTATTGGAAAATGGAGTTTGATAAAAAATAAAAATAAAACTTGATCCATAAAATACTTTTATACTATGAAGACAGTTTATTGATAAAAATAATTCGAATAGATATTGGTCCATTACTAACGATTGGTAGAAGCGGAGCATTGAGTCATTGTGGAACTATCAGGAGTCAATTGTTATTTTGAAATGTTAATTTGAATTCTTTTTTTTTTTTTCTTTTTTTTTTTTTGAGTTTAAGTGGAGTTGTAGAAATTTGAATGGGGGCTTTAGGTAACATTTCTATACATGCATTTTACGTGAGTATTGAATTCAATATTGAATTCGTTAAGTTACGTGACTTTTGAGATGTAATTATGTTTTTTGAGATGGATTTAATTTTTATAGTTGACACGTATTTGAAACGTACTTGTATGGTTGAGACAAAATTTCGTGTTAGTGAAATATTTACGTGTTTCCAGATATTTATGTGGTTGGATCATATTTATGTGTTTCGAGATATATTTATGGAATTGATGCGTATTTATGCGATTCATATGTATTCATATGTTTCGATACATATTTATGTGGTTGTCACATATTTGTGTGATTAAGACGTATTTAGGCGGTTTGGAGCGTATTTATGTATCTGAAACGTATTTATATTTTTTTTCAAGATATATTTATACGGTTAAGACTTATTCATGTGTTGGGACCCATTTTACAAAATCCGTTATTTGAAGTTTGGATTGTGTCGATATTTTATGAAAAAAAAAAAAAAAAAAAGTTTACGATATTATTAAAATTCTTAATGTGGATATTGCAATTGAGTATTTTTAGTCTCACGAGATAGTCCACAAGAAATTGGGTTGTCTACTATTTATGATGTTGGTTGCGATATGTTGGCTTGACATGTTGGATGGAATCAATAAATGTTGGTTATAAGACATGGTAATGGACTTGAAAAGTCATGCCAAGTGAAAAATTATCGAGGTCATAGACCTGTTGGAATTGAGATAGATCCAAATCAAGTAAGACTACCGTATATTTAAAATATATTTATTAGGCATACATATTTATTGTTATTTTTATCAGAGTAGCACAGCGGAAGCATTTAGAAATATAAGATTATTTGGCAATTAGTTATCTGTACTAGGTGTTACCGACCAAAGTGCACCCAGTCCGTAGGTTGTTGGATATAATGTGGGTCACTGTGAATGCGAATGTCGCGATATGTGGAATGAAGACGGTTATGAATTATGGGTGACTTTTAGTTATGGGGCGCTACATAGAGAACCATTATTCTAGAATCAAGTGTGACTAATATAACCGTGCGATGCAATTCGTAATTATTATTGTTTTGAAAAAAAATTCGAGGACGAAATTTACTTAATGGGGTAGATTGTAATACCCCGAGAAATTTATGTTTTTGAAACTATTATCTTATATAAGTTTAATATTTATGGGGATTGTTTTGTAAATTTGTGGTATAAATATATATATTTAATAATTGTTGGAATTAAATGTTAAATTTATATTTTGAAAATATTATTTTATATAAGTTAAATATTTTTGGGTTGTTTTATATATTATGAAATTTTAGGGTGTTAATGAATATTAATATATATTGAGACGAATAAAAATATATTTCATAACAAAATGATGAATAGTAGTCATCATGCATGCCCACATGTGTGTGGGGGAGAAAGCATGAAAATAGTTAGAAAACATGTGGGCCCCATGTCTTAATGCATATGTTGATATTTTGTGTTGGATAATTAAGAGGATAAGGAATGACAAAGATTAGCATTATCAAATATATAGATAGTTTAGAGTAAGGAATGCAAGACGATCAAAATAAAAGAAAAAAAGGGAAAAAAAAAATAGAGAAAAAGATAAGGAAGGCATAGAGGAACACGAAGAAGAATTCATCTGAGATATTAATATTTTTGGATTTCAGGTAGAATTTCTAACTCTTCTAATATTTGTATTTAATATGTCTATTGGGTAATTTACATTATTATTATCGGTGAATTTATCGTTGTTAGTTTGCATGAAATAATTATAATTATGTAAAAAATTATGTGGAAATCATGTCAATATGTTCTACTTGTTGTATTAATTAAATATACGTATTAAAGGGATTAGAGTTCTACTGAGTGTTGACTCACAACCTCACAGTTTTGATTGCAAGGCCGATAAGAGCAAAACGAAGACGGAGATTACATAAGAAACTTTGGTTGTAATAATTATAGTTAATATTAATCGTTGTAAAAACTAACGCGATAAATTGAATATAATTATTGTCTTCGTATTGAAAAATTTAAACCGATAATTATATTTGTCATTGTAATTGTATATTGACTTACAAATTTAAACGTTAGTATTAAATTGACCGGTGCCAGAAATTTATTTGGGTATTTAAAAATAATGCGATGACAAGAATTTCAGCTGAATTTTTAATTTATTTGTAATAGTTGAATTTCTTATTTACTAGTGTAAAAATTGAAGCAACCAATTCGATATTTGTAATTGTCGCCATTGTTTATAAAATTTCTTGGATTAATTCGAAATAAATTAGCAGTTATTTGGTTTAGCATTATTTCTCCAATGGGAAAAATTGAGTGGCGGCCCTTAAAAATTGGGTCGTTACAGACGGACTGCATGATTGATCATTCGTGTCATTCTTAACTTGTAGGCTGCCATCCTTATCAGCGCCCTGTCACGTCTTTCTTCTTGCAAGTCCATTTTTTCTTGCCTGAGTTCTTCATTCTCTACTAAGTTGATTGTGTCATCTCGTCTGGACAGCATCCCTATCTCCACTGGAACAACAGCTTCGGTGTCGTAGAAAGGTGTTTCCCCGTTGCCAGATGTTGGAGTAGTTCGGTGAGCCCACAATACTCCTAGGAGTTCTTCTACTCACTTTCCTTTGACATCATCTAGTCGTTTCTTAAGTGTCTCCTTGATAGAATGGTTCATCTCCTCTACTTGTCCATTAGCCTACAGGTCTATTGGGCTGGATGTTCGATGTTGAATTTTTAACTCGTTATACATTCATGCAACCTTGCCCCCTGTGAAAGTTGTTCCGTTATTTGAAATGAGCACTGTAATAATGCCAAAATGATAAATGATATTCTTCCAAAGAAAGTTCTTCACTTCGTTCTCTCCCAAAGTAGTGAAGGCTTCAACTTCGACTCACTTGATGAAACAATCAATTACCACCAGCGGGTACTTCTTATTTCCTAGCGCTGGAGTGAATGGACTTAGCACATCCATCCCCAATTGGGCAATTGGCCAAGGGCTGATTATTGGAGTCTGTTATTGAGCAAGGACATTGATATCATTGGAGAAATGTTAGCATCAACTGCGCATCAATGCGCATAGTTGGCCAGTAATATCCCACTCTTAGAGCCTTGTCAACTAAGGTTCTTCCTCTTTGGTGATTTCCACAAATTCCTTCATGTATTTCTTGTAGAACATAGGTAGCTTCCTTTAGTCCTAGACAAAGCAACAATGGTTGAAAAAAAAAATCGTCTATATAGTTTGTTGTTAGCTAACACATACCTCGAAACTTTGTATAGAACTTTCTTGGAGGAATCCTTGTCGTATGGTAAGATTCTCTTCTTTAAATAATGAACTAAAAGAGTCTTCTTGGTCCAATTAACCTATGCATGCGCATTGGCTAACTGGATCTACGATGGACGGTTGATCAAAGAATTTCACCAATTCATACCACTAATCTGGCCCAAAAGTAGAAGTTAGCACTGATAAAGCATCTGCCTTTATATTTTCAGTCCTTGGGATGACTTCAAACTTGCAATCTTGAAATGAGAAGATTAGTGCTTTCACTTTCTCAACATAAAGGCGTAATTGTTCGTCATTAATGATGAACACTCCATTAATCTGATTGACTACCAATTGAGAGTCTGACTTCACCTCAAGAAGTTGGGCACCTAACTCCTTGGCAAGAGTCATCCCAATGATTATTGCTTCATTGTTGGAGGTTCGAAAGCCGAGTTGTATTGTTTTTTTTAGCTGATCTCCTTCAGGTATTTTTAGGACTATGCCCACACCACACCCCTTCATGTTTGAAGCACCATTAACCTAGAGCTTCCATGGCACAACTGACTAATCCCTGCACTCTTCATTTTGCATTGCAGCTTCAGCTGGAGGGGTGAGTTCGGCAATAAAGTTTGCCAAGGCCTGTCCCTTGATTGCGGTCCTAGGCTTGTACTTGATGAAAAGCTCACCAAGCTCCACAGTCCACTTCATGAGACGTCCTGATGCCTTTGGCCTATGCATTACCGCTCAGAGCGGGTATAAGGTCAGCACGTTAATCACGTATGCGTGGAAATATGGTATGACTTTTCATGTTACAGTTACCAGGAATAGGGCAAGTTTTTCCAACTCAGTGTAATGAGTTTCTGCTGGAACTAATGACTTACTGATGTGTAGTAGACCGGTCTCTGCCCTCCTGTATGATCTTTTACCAATGCAACACTGACGGCTACAAGTGTCACTACCTAATAAAGATAGAGTTTTTCCCCTAGATTTACTTTGGCTAATATCTCAACTGAGCTTAAGTAATCTTTGATGGATTGGAGCGCTTGTTCACAGTCATCATCCCACTAAAAGGTTTTACTTCTTCTCAAAATATTGAAGAAATGAGCACACCTGTCAGTAAATTTAAAGATGAATATGTTCAGCGCAGCTAACCTTCCTGTTAGCACTTAAACTTATCTTATAGTTGCAGGGGATTTCATGTTCTTGACAGCTTCTATTTGACCAGAGTCCACCATGATGCCGGTCTGGTTTACCACAAAGCCTAGAAATTTTCCAGATGTAACTCCAAAAGCGTATTTTTTTGGATTTAGCTTCATGTTGTACTTCCTTAAAATAGCAAAAGATTTTGCCAAATAACCAAGGTGGTTCTCTTTTCTGAAGCTTTTGACCAGCATATCGTCTATGTAAACTTCTATAGTTACTCCGATCTGATCTTGAAAAATACGGTTCATTAACCTCTGATACATAACTCCTGCATTTCTTAAACCAAACGACATTACTTTATAATAGTAAGTACCTCTTGGTGTGATAAATGTTATTACTTCCTTATCTTTCTAATCTATGCGGATTTGATTATAATCTACATAAGCATCCATCATGGTCAGTCGTTGATGCCCTGATGTTGCGTCTACTATCTGGTCTATCATCGGCATTAGATAGCAGTCTTTTAGGCATGCTTGATTGAGGTCAATGAAGTTCATGCACATTCACCACTTCCCGTTCTTCTTTTTGACGAGGACTGGGTTAGCCAGCCACTTCGAGTACATAACTTCCCTTATGTGGCCAATAGAGAGCAGTCTCTTCACCTTAGTTTCGATCACTTGTTCCTTCTCAGGGATGAAAGTTCTTATTTTCTACCTGACTAGAGGAAAAGATCTGGAGATATCAAGGCGGTGAACCGCAGCGTCAGGGTTAATACCCTTTATGTCCTCTGAAGTCCAGGAAAAGACATCTAAATTCTCTTGGAGCAGCCTGCTAATCTCCTCGGCCCCAGTTTGGGTTAATTATCCTCTTATCACCAGCTTCTGAGCACCTTTGTTGAAGGCGATCCCTCGTTCCTACTCAATTGGTTGAATCACACTTGCGTGTTCCTTGAAATCATTAATTTCATTGGTCGAGCTTTCTGATAGAGCTGCTTACTATTCCTGCTTTAATTGCTATAAGGGCTAATTTTTGCCCTTCATAACTACAGCAAAACATTGCCTCAATGCCACCTGATCATCTCGTATCATCGCTACAGAGCCACCCTTTGCATACTTAATACACTAGTGGTACGTTGATGACACAACACCCATCACTTGCAGCCATGGATGTCCTAGTATTACATTATAAGGCGATAAAGAGTCCATCACCATGAACTCCGTAGCTTTCGTGTACCCTTATTTCTCCTTGTTTGCGGTGACGGATAAGGTGAACTTCCCTCATGGAGAGCTAAGGTCGCCGTTGAATCCCACCATAATAGTTTGGGTGGAACTAACATCCGAACTGGGCACTCTCATCTATTTCATAGTATCCACAAAGATGATATTAGCAGAACTACCATTATCAACCAAAATCCGTCTTACCTGAAAATTGGAAATCCAAAGAGTGATGACTAAGGCATCCTCATGGGGATGAACGATTTATTTACAATCCTCATCTGAAAAAGTGTCCTCATCTGACAAAGTGATAACTCATCCCATATTTGTGGTTACTACCATTGCTCCTCCATAGCAGCGCTCCACTGCTGCTTCGTGGACTTTCCTTTTCCTTTTACGGTTAGATTCTCTGGTTGCTAGCCCAGCAGAGTTTATCATGGAGGTCACTTCGTGATTCTCGTTGGAGCGATCCTCTTTGAACTCTTTATCACAATTTTCTTCATGGCGGCTTTTGTTTTTCGGCCTCTTTTTATCCCTTGAGCATTATTGTAGGTAGTCACGCAACTAACCTATACCAGCCAGCCATTTAATCTCATTTTTGAGCTCTCAGCAATCATCTGTATCATAACCATGATCTCTATGGAAATCATAGTACTTTGATATGTTCTTCCTATTGGACTTAATAGTCTGCCTGGGAGGCCATTGAATTATCTTTGATGCATGTATCTCATGCAGGATTCTTGAGATCGGCATTTGTAGACTAGGCAGATTTAGCTCTTGCCAAACTTCTGATTTAGATCCTGAGTTACGTGATCAATCTTTCCACCTGTCTGAACCGCTAGTTTTGGCCTTATTGTGGTCCTTCTCGCTTTGTCTGGGGTGATCTTTGGAAGATCTCCTACCATCTCTCATGAGCTTAACGTCCTCCAACTTCATGTAGGGCTTAGCCTTTTCCATCAACTCCACCATGCTCTGCGGGTTTTTCTTCGTGAGAGAATCTTGAAATCGACCATGGAGTAATCCTGAATGCCATAACCCTCAATGCACGTCAGTTCCTTGTTGAAGCCCATGTATTGTCGTAGAGTCTCTCTTTTTTCTTGACACAGTGCTGCAAATAATCAAGACCCTTCATCAACCTTTGACAGGATATGAAGTGGTTGATAAACATCTTTTCGAATTCCTTGAACGATGTGATGGAGTTGCTAGGGAGTGCATGTAGCCATTCAAAGGTTGAACCCTTTAAGGTCGTGGCAAAAGCTCTACAAAGCGTAGGGTCACTTGACCCATATAGGTTC